>JACMZG010000008.1:6797609-6940119 GCA_018340805.1 Microvelia longipes
AAGTAATGCCTTTTAGTATTGCCAACCTAACAACATCACAATGAAACACCAATGACCGTCTCCAACCAAAAGGCACATGACTTGATAGGACAGAAAAGTTGATTTACAACTTTTGTAGGCCAAAGCCTTGTTGGGAGGGTTTTTTTTTACCACAAAAGTGGTTTTTTGGTAAGATTTTATAACTTATTTTACAGTTTCTAGTGGTTGGACGACTTTCCATTGTAAAAACAGAAATAAAATAGCAATGTCTTGTGAATAAAGATGTAAAGGGTATTGTATGTACCTCTCTCAAGCTCGGTTTTCTGAGGCGTGTACAACAAAGGAATTATGAATTTGGGCTATATTGATATAAGAATGTCAAAAGGCATCTGACAAAAACTAAAATCCATATAGTTATGTAATAAATTTACATATTTAATTGTTAAAACTTTTTATTGTCTTAAAATTTCACAAAATATCTATAAAAGTTTATAAGATTGCTTAGATATAAAAGGATATAAAAACATTAAGATTACAGTTACAAAAAAAGACATGTGTCGAACGTTGTTGTTGTTGCTAATTTAAATTTCAATTAATGTCCATAACTTAATATGCGGACTTAAACTGTGTCGAACGAACTCCAGAGAATAATATTTTCTTATTCTTCTTCATTATCCCCACTACCCTTATCACTCCCACAAGCGCTACACATCCTTACATCCACTACAGTTGTTCAGGCTGTAGGTGAATCAACTTATAAAACTACTGTTTGCTAGCTTAGTTTTTTGCTCCGTGTTCAGCATAGGAATGTCAAATATGAGATTTATTAAGTAGTAGGAATGCACACGGGCGTAAGGTAAATCCAAAAAGTCTTCATATTGTTGAAATCCGTTCAGGAGGGCATGCGGTAGGTGCATCAACATATGAAACAAGAGATAAAGAGTTATTTTAACTTTTTTTTGTGACATGGTGGGGTGGAACGCTGCTGTGTTCCTATTATCGAATTTCTGAACTTATGTTTTAAATAAATAAATAAATAACCATTTATTGAGCTTTCTTTTTTTATACATAGTTTATGGTTTCACATTTTAATTTTTATAATTTATAAAACTCAAATCAGCGCACAGCTGTGGTTGCCCATAGGGCTTGAGTTCGTTTGGTTTTATAGATATTATGAGTTAGATTAATATATATTGCATATATTCTCTATGATATATTGCATGATTTTTTTTTAAATTGGTTGTTAAATACTATAATGAAATAATTTTAGTATTAGAAAATAAAATAAAAATCTATTTCTTTTTTAATTAATTAATATGATTCTTCTTAAAATAAAAAGTATTCTTCAATTTTTGATTTAATTTTTTCATTTTGTTTTATAATTTCTTAAAGGAATAATTTCTTTCTCTATAATTACATTCATTTTAATGTTTTAAATACCAGCATTAAATTAAAATTTTAATTCTATTTTTGATGACTGACTCTTACAGACTAACACTACTGATAAACTGTGTCACTGTGAACAGCTTAATGACTTGGCGACACTTTAAAATTGTTAATTGTTCAGGAATTGAATGAGAAATGGAGGAGGCTTGAAGAGCTGAGTTCAGCACGTGCCGCACAGCTTGGTTCGGCTCATGAAGTACAGAGGTTTCACAGAGATGTAGACGAGACCAAGGACTGGATCACAGAGAAGGAGGAAGCCTTGAACAGCGATGATCTGGGTAGAGATCTGCGCACTGTTCAGGCTTTGCAGAGGAAACACGAGGGGTTGGAGAGAGATTTAGCTGCACTCGGGGATAAGATCAGACAGCTTGACGAGACAGCATCGAGACTCATGACTTCTCACCCGGACCAGGCTGATCAGACCTACGCCAAGCAGAAAGACATCAACGAGGAGTGGAACCAACTCACTGTCAAGGTAACAAGTCTGCAAGTATTTATTTATTTATTTATTATAAGCTTGTGGTTGCCTTACATTCTAAGGCCTCACAATAGTCAGTTCATGAATACAAATTAAACATAAAAAATTACAATAAATAAAAATGATGCAAGATATTATTAAGTTAAAAAGGTACCAGTTTACAATTTTTCAGGATACACTATACTGTCATTTAGAAAGTCATTACCACAGTAATAAGCTTTATCAATCAATATTTCTTCAATAACCTTTTTAAAGGAATCCATAGGAAAATCTACAATACTAGTAGGCAGCCTATTAAAACATTTGATTCCATTCACCATTGGTGATTGACTTGACTTACTAAGTCTGGAGAATGGCAAATTTATATTTGTATGAAATCTAGTTGAATAACCATGATTTTTATTATTATTAAATTCATGGTGTCTATTTTTAATGTATACTAAAACTGAAAAAATGTATGCTGAATTAAGCGTTAAAATCTTATTTTCTTTGAAAAATTTGGCACAATGTGCATCATATTTAGACTTTGTAATAATTCTAATGGCTTTTTTTTGCAATAGAAAAACATTGTGTGAACTCGGGGCAGCTCCCCATTCTCTGATCTGAAGTGTAGTAATCTTATATAGAAACATGAAATTTCTCTGAGGATGGTTTGTCATTTCATGAATTCCCCTAGATTAGGCTGGGGCCTTCACCAACAAATACTGTCAATAACTGTCTGAGAAATCAGTTATTAAGTTAAGACTTGATGGTTGGGAAGTGTTATGACTGTCCTATAGCTGAGATGGATCTGTTTTAGCTCATCTGGGCTGCCACCAGACAGCACCACTGTCTCGTAGCAAACATTTGGGATGTAGCAACATTAACTAATCAAAACACTAATTGGCTAATTATGTTGTTGCTCTGTAATGTGTCCCAGCATGTTATAAGAGGATCTAACAATTTGGAAAATTAACTTACAGTCTATCGTTTAGTTTAAAAATCCCTAAGGTCATAAGTATTTTGGGGATTGACCAAACAGAGAAGCCGCTGCCAACCTCTCACTTAAAAAGAGAAAAAAAATCCCTACTACAATAACCGCTGTAGGGAAAAAACCTTCTTCCAGGAAATCGTTCACTTTGTTTGTGGTTCTTCTTTTGATTACATCGTTTAAAAAAAATTATAATTTAAAATAAAACTACACAAAAGAAATGTAAAAAAAAACATCGCCAAGAAATACGGGTAAAATACCTGATTTGTTTACATAGTTTTCCCGCTCCCTTCTTGCAGGGATTTTTTTTTTCTTAAGAATCAGTGGTGTCTAAACTGACCTGTAAGATTTTTAAATTAAACGTTAGACTGTAGAAGTTATTAAAATTATAAAAATCGATTGAGAGCACGAAGAGCCTTAAACAGTTCACATTAACAGTCCAGCGATATTTATATCCAACAGTAAGTATCGACGGTATCTGATTCTTCGATATTCTTATGTTATTTAGTAGTACTAGGTGTATCTTTTTAACCAGCTATCATGGTGATACCAGGTACCTGGTGATACTATATCAGTACTGGTATTGTGTTGAGTCACCTGTAGCAAGCCACTAGAAATTAGTTAGTAGTACTAAGACTGATGTCGTGTGTTGTTGTTGTTCAGGCCAACTCTAGAAAGGAGAAGTTGTTGGACTCGTATGACTTACAGAGGTTCCTCGCCGACTACAGGGATCTCATGTCCTGGATCACATCAATGATGGGTCTCGTCTCATCTGATGAACTGGCTTCAGATGTAACAGCTGCTGAGGCTTTACTTGAGAGACACCAGGTAACTATGCTTTAGTATTATCAAGTAAGAGGTCATGTCTATGCAAAATAACTTGTCTAGTCCGTGTTTGAAACAATGACAATGCAAATAATTTAAATGAAATCAGTATTGTTTTAAATATGGTCGGAGAAACAGGTGTGCCTTGCCTGCCTATAATTGCCACTCATTTGTACAAGATGTATTTCTCCTTCAAGTTTCTGTCTGTTATGACATTTCATCAGATTGTTTATTGTATTCGTTGTTGAATAGAGAGCATAAGATGATTTGTTTATTGCTGTTTGACCCTAAGTTTGTTGCCCTTACATTTACTTCTCTTGCACCATTTCCTATTTTCTTTAGCTTACATATGTTACTATTTACTTGTTACTATTCCATGCACAGAGATATTATTTCTAGAGTGGGCTGATCATCAAAACATAAAAAAATATATGAACGTCTTTCATTTGAAAACAATGTGAGAAATGAAAACGCTGTGAGAAATGAAAACGATGTGAGAAAAGAAAATAATGTGAGAAATGAAAACGCTGTGAGAAAAGAAAACGATGTGAGAAATAAATCTTTGTGAGAAATGAAAACGATGTGAGAAAAGAAAACAATGTGAGAAATAAATCTTTGTGAGAAATGAAAACGATGTGAGAAAAGAAAACAATGTGAGGAATGAAAACGATGTGAGAAATGAAAACGATGTGAGAAATGAAAATAATGTGAGAAAAGAAAATGATGTAATTCGATGTGAGAAAAGAAAGCGATGTGAGAAAAGAAAACAATGTGAGAAATGAAAACGATGTGAGAAATGAAAACGACGTGAGAAAAGAAAATGATGTGAGAAAAGAAAACAATGTGAGAAATGAAAACGATGAAGAAGGAATGAAAACGATGAGAAATGAAACGATGTGAGAAAAGAAAACAATGTGAGGAATGAAAACGATGTGAGAAAATGAAAACGATGTGAGAAATGAAAATAATGTGAGAAAAAAACGATGTATTCGATGTGAAAAGAAAAGCGATGTGAGAAAAGAAACAATGTGAGGAATGAAAACGATGTGAGAAATGAAAACGACGTGAGAAAAGAAAATGATGTGAGAAAAGAAAACAATGTGAAATGAAATGAGGAAAGAAACGATGTGAGAAATGAAAAAGATGTGAGAAAAGAAAACAATGTGAGGAAAAAACGATGTGAGAAAGAAAACAATGTGAGGAATGAAAAACAATGTGAAAACAATGTGAAAAAATGAAAACGATGTGAGAAATGAAAACAATGTGAGGAATGAAACAATGTAAATGAAAACGATGTGAGAAAAGAAAACAATGTGAGAAAAGAAAACAATGTGAGGAATGAAAACGATGTGAGAGAAAACAATGTGAGGAATGAAAACGATGTGAGAAATGAAAACAATGTGAGGAATGAAAACAAGTGAATGAAAAATGTGAGAATGAAAACATGTGAGGAATGAAAACGATGTGAGAAAAAAAAACAAGTAAGGGAATGAAAAGATGTGAGAAATGAAAAAATGTGAGGAATGAAAACAATGTGAGGAATTGAAACGATGTGAGACAATGTGAAAACAATGTGAGGAATGAAACGATGTGAGAAAAGAAAACAAATGTGAGGAATGAAAACAATGTGAGGAATGAAAAACAATGTGAGGAGAATGTGAACAATGTGAGAAATGAAAACAATGAGAATGAATGTGAGAAAACAATGTGAGAAATGAAAACGATGTGAGAAATGAAAACAATGTGCAGGAAATGAAAACAATGTTGAGGAATGAAAACAATGTGAGAAATGAAAACAATGTGAGGAATGAAAACGATGTGAGAAATGAAAACAATGTGAATGAAAACAATGTGAGGAATGAAACAATGTGAGGAAAACATGTGAGGAATGAAAACAATGTGAGGAATGAAAACAATGTGAGGAATGAAAACAATGTGAGGAATGAAAACAATGTGAGGAATGAAAACGATGTGAGAAAAGAAAACAATGTGAGGAATGAAAACAATGTGAGGAAAGAAAAAACAATGTGAGGATGAAAACGATGTGAGAAATGAAACATGTGAGAAATGAAAACAATGTGAGGAATGAAAACAATGTGAGGAATGAAAACAATGTGAGGAATGAAAACGATGTGAGAAATGAAAACAATGTGAGAAATGAAAACGATGTGAGAAAAGAAAACAATGTGAGAAATGAAAACGATGTGAGAAATGAAAACAATGTGAGGAATGAAAACGATGTGAGAAAAGGAAAACAATGTGAGGAATGAAAACAATGTGGAATATGAAAACATGTGAGGAATGAAAACAATGTGCAGGAATAAAACGATGTGAGAAAAGAAAACAATGTGAGGAATGAAACAATGTGAAGATAATGAAACGATGTGAGAAAAGAAAACAATTGAGGAATGAAAACGATTTGAGCAAATGAAAACGCATGTGACGAAATGAACATGTGAGGAATGAAAACGATGTGAGAAAAGAAAAACAATGTGAGGAAATGAAAACGATGTGAGAAATGAAAACCATGTGAAGAAATGAAAACGATGTGAGAAAAGAAAATGATGTGAGAAAAGAAAATGATGGTGTAGAAATGAAAACGATGTGAGAAATGAAAACGGATGTGAGAAAAGAAAAACGATGGTGATGAAAAGAAAACAATGTGAGACAAAGGAAAACATGTGAGGAATGCAAACGATGTGAGAAAAAAACAATGTGAGGAATGAAACAATGTGGAGGAAGAAAAGATGTGAGAAAAGAAAACAACTGTGAGGAATAAGAACGATGTAGGAATGAAAACAATGTGAGAAATGAAAACAATGTGAGAAATGAAAAACGATGTGAAGAGAAGAAAACATGTGAGAAAAGAAAACGATGTGAGGAAAAAACGATGTGAGGAATGAAAACGATGTGAGAAAAGAAAACAATGTGAGGAATGAAAACAATGTGAGAAAAGAAACACATGTGAGAAGAACAACAATGTGAGGAATGAAAAACAATCGTGAGGAATGAAAACACATGTGAGGATGAAAACAAGTGAGAAATTGAAAACAAGTAGATGAAAGATGTGAGGAAATGAAAAAGTTGAGAAATGAAAACGATTGAGAAATGAAAACACAAATGTGAGGCATGAAAACAAATGTGAGGAATTGAAAACAATGTGAGGAATGAAAACATGTGAGGAATGAAAACAATGTGAGAATGAAACAATGTGAGGTAATGAAAACGATTGTGAGAAAATGAAAAACAATGTGAGGAAATGAAAACAAAGTGTGAGGAATGAAAAACGATGTGAGAACATGAAAACAATGGAGAATGAAAACGATGTGAGAAAAGAAAACAATGTGAGAATGAAAACAATGTGAGGAATGAAACAATGTGAGGAATGAAACAATGTAGGAATGAAAATCTAATGTGAGAAATGAAAACAATGTGTGAGGAATGAAAACGATGTGAGAAATGAAAACAATGTGAGGAATGAAAACAATGTGAGGAATGAAAACAATGTGAGAAATGAAAACAATGTGAGGAATGAAAACCTGATTGAGATGAAAACGATGTGAGAAATGAAAAACAATGTGAGCGAATGAAAACGATGTTGAGAAAAGAAACAATGTGAGGAATGAAAACATGTGAGGAATGAAACACAATGTGAGTGAAGAAAACCAATGTGATGAATGAAAACGTGTGAGAAATGAAACAATGTGAGGAATGAAACAATGTGAGGAATGAATAAAACGATGTGAGTACATGAAAACTAATTGTGAGGAATGAAAACGATGTGAGGAAGAAAACAATGTGAGGAATGAAAAAATGTGAAGGAATGAAAAGCAATGTGGAGGAATGAAAACAATGTGAGGACTGAAAACAATGTGAGAAATGAAAACAATGTGAGGAGAAATCGATGTGAGAAATGAAAACAATCGTGAGGAATGCAAAACAATGTGAGGAATGAAACACAATGTGAGAAATGAAAACAATGTAGGAATGAACGGATTGAGAAAGAAACGATGTGAGAAATGAAACAATGTGAGGAATGAAAACGATGTGACGCAAAAGAAAACAATGGTGATGGGGGGGGAATGAAAACAATGTTGAGGATGAAGAACAAATGTGAGGAATGAAAAATCAATGTGAGGAATGAAAACGAATGTGAGGATGAAAACGATGTGAGAAAGAAAACAATGTGAGGAATGAAAACAATGTGAGGAATGAAAACAATGTGAGGATATGAAAACATGTGAGAATGAAAACATGTGAGGAATGAAAACGATGTGAGAAATGAAAAACAATGTGAGAAATGAAACGATTGAGAAATGAAAACAATGTGAGGAATGAAAAAAATGGAGGAATGAAAAAATGTGAGGAATGAAAACAATGTAGGAATGAAAACAAATGTGGAAATGAAACAATGTGACGAATGAACAACGATTAGAAATGAAAACAATGTGAGGTATGAAAACGATGTGAGGAATGAAAACGATGTGAGAATTGAAAACAATGTGAAGGAATAACGATGTGAGAAAAGAAAACAATTGTGAGGAATGAAAACATTGTAGGAATGAAAACATGTGAGGAATGACAAAACAATGTGAGGAATGAAAACAATGTGAGAAATGAGAAACAATTGTGAGGAATGAAAACGAGTGAAAAGAAAACATGTGAGGAATGAAAAACAATGTGAGGAATGAAAACAATGTGAAAATCGAAACAATGTGAGGAATGAAAACGATGTGAAAATGAAAAACGATGTGAGAAATTGAAAACAATGTGAGGAAATGAAAACCGATGTGAGAAAAGAAACAATGTGAGGAATGAAAACAATGTGAGGAATCGAAAACAACTGTGAGGATGAAACCTGTGAGGATGAAAACGATGCTGAGGAATGAAAAAACGAATGTGAGAAATGAAACGATGTGAGAGAAGAAAACAATGTGAGAAAAGAAAACGATGTGAGGAATGAAAACGATGGTGAGGAATGAAAACGATGTGAAAAAGAAACAATGTGAGGAATCGAAAACGATGTGAGAAAAGAAAACAATGTGAGAATGAAAACAATGTGAGGAATGAAAACAATGTGAGGAATGAAAACAATGTGAGGAATGAAAACAATGTGAGAAATGAAAACAATGTGAGGATGAAAACGATGTGAGAAATGAAAACAATGTGAGAAATGAAAACGATGTGAGAAATGAAAACAATGTGAGCGAATGAAAACAATGTGAGGATGAAAACAAGTAGGGAATGTAAAACAATGTGAGTGATGAAAACAATGTGAGAAATGAAACATATGTGAAGGCAATGAAAACGATTGAGAAATGAACAATGTGAAGATGAAAACAATGTGAGAAGAAAACGAATGTGAGTAAAAATGAAAACAAATGTGAGGAATGAAAACGATGTGAGAAAAGAAAACAATGTGAGGAATGAAAACAATGTGAGGAATGAAAACAATGTGAGGAATGAAACAATGTGAGATATGAAAACAATGTGGAAATGAAAAACCAATGTGAGGATGAAAACGATTGAGACAATAAAACATGTGAGGATGAGATACAATGTGACGGATGAAAACAATGTGGAGAAATGAAAACATGTGACGGAATAAAACGATGTGAAAATGAAAACGATGTGAGAAATGAAACAAAATGCTGAGGAATGAACGATGTGAGAAAACAAAACAATGTGAGGAATAAAACAATGTGAGGAATGAAAACAATGTGAGGAATGAAAACGATGTGAGGAATGAAAACAATGTGAGGAAAGAAAAAAACAATGTGAGAAATGAAAACGATGTGAGAGAAGAAAACAATGTGAGAAAAGAAAACGATGTGAGGAATGAAAAACGATGTGAGAATAAACGATGTAGAAAAGAAAACAATGTGAGTGAATGAAAACGATGTGAGAAAAGAAAACAAATGTGAGGAATGAACAATGTGCAGAATGAAAACAATGTGAGGAATGAACAACAATGTGAGGAATGAAAACAATGTGAGAAATGAAAAAATGTGAGGAATGAAAATGATGTTGAGAAATGAAAAACAATGTGAGAAATGAACGTATCGTGAGACAATGAAAACAATGTGAGGCAATGAAAAGCATGGAGGTGAGAAAAGAAAACAATGTGAGAAATGAAAACAATGTGAGGAATGAAAACGATGTGAGAAATGAAAACGATGTGAGAAATGAAACAATGTGCAGAATGAAAACGATTGAGAAAGAAACAATGTGAGGAATGAAACAATGTGAGGAATGAAAACAATGTGGGAATGAAAAACAATGTGAGCGAATGACAAACGATGGTGAGGAATGAAAACGATTGTGAGAAAAGAGAAACAATGTGAGGAATGAAAACAATGTGAGGAATGAAAACAATTGTGAGAATGAAAACGATGTGAGAAAGAAAACAATGTGAGAATGAAAACAATGTGAGAATGAAAACAATGTGAGGATGAAAACGATGTGAGAAATGAAACAATGTGAGAAAATGAAAACAATGTGAGCGAAATGAAAACAATGTAGAATGAAACACACATGTGAGGAATGGAAAACGAATGTGAGAAATGAACACATGTGAGAAATGAAAAACGATGTGAGAAAAGAAAACAATGTGAGAAATAAATCTTTGTGAGAAATGAAAACAATGTGAGGAAATGAAAACGATGTGAGAAAAGAAAACAATGTGAGAATGAAAACAATGTGAGAAATGAACAATGTGAGGAATCGAACAATGTGAGGAATGAAAGCCACGTGTCAGAAATAGAAAACAAATTGAGGAATGAAACAATGTGAAAATGAAAATCGATGTGAGAAAAGAAAACAATGTGAGGAATGAAACGATGTGAAAATGAAAACGATGTGAAGAAATGAAAACAATGTAGGAATGAAAACGATGTGAGAAAGAAAACAAGTGTGAGGAAATGAAACAACGATGTGAGAAATGAAACAATGTGAGAAATGAAAACGATGGTGAGAAAAGAAAATGATGTGAGAAAAGAAAATGATGTGAGAAATCGAAAAACGATGTGAGAAATGTAAAACGCATGTGGAGAAATGAAACGATGTGAGAAAAGAAAACATGTGAGAAAGAAACACATGTGAGGAATCGAAAACGATGTGAGAAAAAAAAACAATGTCAGAGGAATGAAAAACATATGTGAGGAATGAAAACGAGTGAGAAAGAAAACAATGTGAGAATGAAAACGATGTGAAGAACTGAAAACAATGTGAGAAATGAAAACAATGTGAGAAATGAAAACGAGTGAGAAAAGAACACAATGTGCAGAACAGAAAACGATGTGAGTGAAGAAAACGAATGTGAGAAATAAAACAATGTGAGAAATGAAAATGATGTGAGAAAAGCAAACGATGTGAGGAAAAAGAAAACATGTAGGAATGAAACAATGTGAGGAATGAAAACGATGTGAAAAAGAAAACAATGTGAGGAATGAAAAGATGTGAGGATGAAAACAATGTAGAAAATGAAAAACAATGTGAGAAATGAAAGACATGTTGAAATGAAAACAATGTGAGAAAATGAAAACGATTGAGAAATAAAACAATGTGAGAATGAAAACGATGTGAGAAAAGAAAACAACAGTGAGATGAAACGAGTGAGAAATGAAAAAGCGAAAAAATGTGAGAAATGAAACAATGTGAGGAATGAAAACAATGTGAAGGAATGAAAACAATGTGAGGAATGAAAACAATGTGAGCAATGAAAACGATGAGGGAAATGAAAACGATGCTGAGAAATGAAAAACGATGTGAGAAAAGAAAACAATGTGAGGAATGAAAACAATGTAGAAATGAAAACGATGTGAGAAAAGAAAACAATGTGAGGAATGAAAACGATGTGAGAAATGAAAACGATGTGAGAAAAGAAAACAATGTGAGGAATGAAAACAATGTGAGGAATGAAAACGATGTGAGAAATGAAAACGATGGTTGAGCAAAATGAAAACAATGTGAGGAATGAAAACGAGTGAGAAATGAAAACAATGTGAGGAATGAAAACGATGTGAGAAAAGAAAACAATGTGAGGAATGAAACAATGTGAGGAGAAATGAAAACAATGTGAAGGAATGAAAACGATGTGAGATAAAGAAAACAATGTGAGAATGAAAAACGATGTAGAAAGAAAACACATGTGACAAATGTAAACGATGTGAGAAAATGAAACAATGTGAGAATGAAACGATGTGAGAAAGAAAAACGATGTGAGAAAAGAAAACCATGTGAGAATGAAAACAATGTTGAGGAATGAAAAACGATGTGAGGAAAAGAAAACAATGTGAGGAAATGAAAACAAGTGAGAATGAAAACGATGTGAGAATGAAAACGATGTGAGAAATGAAATACATGTGAGGAATCGAAACCAATGTGAGGAATGAAAACGATGTGAGAAAAGAAAACAATGTGGATGAAAACGATGTGAGAAATGAAAACGCCATGTGAGAAAAGAAAAACATATGTGAGGAATGAAAACATGTGAGGAATGAAAAACGATGTGAAGAAAAGAAAACGATGTAAGCAAATGAAATCAATGTGAGGAATGAAAAACGATGTGAGAATATGAAAACAATGTGAGGAATGAAAACGATGTGAGAAAGAAAACGATGTGAGAAAGAAAACAATGTGAGGAATGAAAACAATGTAGGATGAAACGATGTGAGAAAGAAAACAATGTGAGGAATAAACAATGTGAGGAATGCAAACGAGTGAGAAAAGTAAAACAATGTGAGGAATGAAAAACGATGTGAAATGAAACATGTGAGAAAAGAAACAATGTGAGGAATGAATACAATGTGAGAAGAAACGATGTGAGAATAGAAAACAATGTGAGGAATGAAAACGATTGACGAAATAAAACGATGTGAGAATGAAAACAATGTGAGAAATGAAAACGATGTGAGAAAACGATAAACAATGTGAGGAATGAAAAACGATGTGAGAAATCGAAAACGATCGTGAGAAAGAACAATGTGAGGAAGAAACATGTGAGGAATGNCGATGTGAGAAAAGAAAACAATGTGAGAAAAGAAAA
Organism: Microvelia longipes; assembly: GCA_018340805.1. Taxonomy (NCBI): domain Eukaryota; kingdom Metazoa; phylum Arthropoda; class Insecta; order Hemiptera; family Veliidae; genus Microvelia; species Microvelia longipes. Next base: position 6,810,354 of record JACMZG010000008.1, read on the forward strand.
CGATGTGAGAAAAGAAAACAATGTGAGAAAAGAAAATGATGTGAGAAATGAAAAAGCTGTGAAAAAAGGTGAAAAAAGAATGAAAATGAAAGAAAAAGATGTGAGAAATAAAAATGACGTAAGAAATGAAAATGATGTGAGAAAGGAAAACCATGTGAGAAAAGCTAATAATGATTCATTTATTATAACCTTAACAGACTTGTAGATGAGGTTACTGAGCACCCTGGAAACATTTTTGATCCTTCTTTTTATTGAGATGAGATATGCTGCCTCTTTTAATATATCTCTATGCAGTTATACCATTACATTAACAGGTTGTACCACCATAACAAATGTAAAATCCCTTTGAGAGAGAAGTATTGTTTGTTTCTGGATCTATATTTTGTTGTTTATCCCTGTGTTTTGTATTTGTACCCTGAAATGTATTTTGTTACCAATATGTTTACTTCGGGTCAAGTGTACGACAGTCATGCCATAACATTATCACATTGTACCAACATAGTAAATGTCAATTTCCCAACTTACCAGAGTTATGTTGTCTGTATATTTGTAGAACTACAGGTGCGAAATCGATGCTCACTATGGAGTGCCACAGGTATATGCCCAAATCTCAAACCTACCTCAATCTAACCCCCCCCCTTTTGATTGTTGTGCCAAATAATGTCGTCATAACCAAGCTGTTGTGTTGAAATAATTGAGTGTTTTTTTTTTTTTTTTGTTTTTTATTTTATTTGATTCTTTTTAAAAATCAAAGAGACCTAAAACTATTAGAGGGAGTACAGAACCCCATTAACACAGTGATAAGAGGTCTGGAAGTGAGAACAGTTTCCCATAGGTGCCGTAACTGACTTACCCCTACTATAGTCTCCCTAGAAGAGATAGATACTCCCTCCCACCCTAATACAAACTCCTATTAAGGCACAACACTCTAACAATCAGCGGACATTTTTCAGTGATGCCACATTAAACCACTTTATTCAACCACAAACAATTAAAGAAATACTGCATTAGATAATACATTAAAACTTATTTTAAATTCACTTTTACTTATTTAAAAACAAAATAGTGAAATAATGTAATTTTACGTGAAATTGTAATATTAGGAAAATAAAAATGACTTCACCAATGTTACCGTTACAGCACCTAGCTACCCCAAAGGAATGATAAGAGCTGTTGTATCCTCCCTCTAATAGTTTTAGTCTCTTTGTTTTTAATGAATAAAAGTTGATTCTTGCTTTAAACTAAATGTGGACTAAGAAAAAAAAAATCGGGTATGGGGTACCTCGGAACATTTCCTCATTACATCGGATTCGCTATGTTTATCCACCCTGCTTTGGACTCACTTCGCTCGTCCTCAGAAATACAGTTCGCCAAATTTATACTGCAACATCTCTTCGGACTCGCTTCGCTTTTCTTCAAATAGTAAATGCATCCGTATCATTCTCAGCGGTCACCCATACACCACTGACCACACTCAATGCTCCTTAATTTTTATGATCCAACAAAATCATGGATATACTTGTCGTATTGAAACAAAATAATTTGGAACGAGTGTAATACCAAATTTAAACTTAATTGGTCCATTTTCCATTTTTTTACAATTTTTTTTAAAATGTACACAAGTCATTCAATAAAACTTGAACTAATGCTGATAATGAGTTGAAACTTAGCACATATGTTAGTCTTATTCATGGCTATATGGGGGCCAAATTTCAATTGGATTGCATCATTTTTCCACGTTTTAAGATTTGTCGACATTTTCGCTGAGTCATTATTGTGGGTCAATGACACCACAAAAAAAATATATAAAAAAAAACCACCACCATAAAATATATTTTCCGAATAGTACAACTACAGCAAAAGACTGATTTTTGTACAAAGTTTCAACTCTCTTGCATAAATACACTGGGTGCTATGATGATAACAGACACACACAAATTTTAATCATCGATTAAAATTTGGACCTTGGTATTATTTTCACTAACTAACTATGTTTATGACAGGACATGGAAAATTTAATTACTGCCTTAAAAGATTTAATATAAACGAGACTAGTTGTTGCAAATGTGATCCTGCCAAAGATCAAACTTCATTTCATTTTGTTATCAATGATTGCTTCTTACTAGATAGAGAAAGACAACCCCTCATCCAACACGTTTTGACATTAGGCCATAGCTGGCCTCTACCCGCTACTAAACTTTGGCAAAGATATAAAAGAACAATTCATACGTTTTATTGAAAGCATAGATTTTGAAACTATCTAAGAAAACAAAACCCCTAAGGAAAATGATAAAATTTACAGTTTGAAAGAAAAGAAGAGACTTACAAAATTTTGAAAATTAATGTTAAAATATAATGTTTTAACTATCATTATTCTTTTTATTTTACCATTTTTGCTTGGTTAATTTTTTTTTTTGATTATTTATAAAATACAATGAGCTAGATGATAAATTGTACTAGTAAGTTTAAAATAAGGATATGATACAAAGGAAGCTTTCCAATTGGTCCAAATTAAAATAATTTAAAATAAATTATCACTAAATAATTAAAATAAAAAAAAATAAAATAATATTAAAATAAATAAATTAAAATAATATTAAAATAAAATAAATAAAATTAAATAATAGTTATTTATGCCATAAGGCTGAGAAGTGTGTCTTTATGTTACGGCAATTAGATTTACAAAATTAACAAGATTAACAAAACAGAAACAAAATGAACGTTTTTAAAGAAACCTTCATGCAGGTTTTACACAAATTGTTCTTTTGAACACGCTACATTACAGTAATGGCGGCAATATATGAATTATTTTTTGTCCTAGGAGTTTTTTTTACATTCATTATTTGTCCTCGGAAGTGAAGAGTACTAAATAACCTCTTATAAACAATAATGATTGGCTTCTCATCCTAAAAACGTCAATAAAGTGCTCAATTACGTATTACCTCAAAAAAATATATTAATCACTTAGAGTCAACTTTTATTTATTTTTTTTTTAAATTCATTAAAATATTTTTATTTTTATTTTGTGTGCAAACAAGTATTTTTATTTTTATTTAATTGTTTATTTTGAATAATAGTAATATTTGAGCTAACCTCCTACAAAAAATAGTTTGTATTACTATTGTAATTACTAAGAAAATAGTAATACAGGTGACTATGGGATCGTAATGAGTCAGGCTGTCACTGTATTGGTTCCATTCATTTGCTTTTATTGAGGTTGTTTTTTTTTTTCTTTAAAGTTGGTAAAACAAACTTGCCATTTAATAAGTGTGGGAACAACATGATCATTCGATTGGTTGAGTTGGTAGAGAGGGGAAATAATGTTTTATTGGAGGTAAAAACAAAACGTTGAACGAAATTGGTTTTCTTGTTAAGGATCACAACTTTTATTTGAAAAGTTTCTCGTTATTGTTAGAAAAAAGTTTTGGTAATTAAAATTAAAATGATGAGTCACTGAGTTGATTTGACTCGTAATACAACCCGTGTGACTGATGGTTTTGCTACACTCTGAGGATGAAAGGGGTTTCAAAGCCTCGTAAACTTAGAATAATACTATATATATATATATATATATATATATATATATATATATATATATATATATATTATATGCTATATACTATATATATATATAATATATATATATATATATATATATATATATATATATATATATATATATATATATATAATATATATATATAGAAGGAGCACAGGACCGTAAACACAATGTAATTCCACTGATAACATGAAAGCCGGTTGATTGGTGCACTTAAGTAATGCTGCCAACCTGACAACAAAACATTATTTTAAATATGTGTCATAAATATCTATTAATGAAGAAAGATCGTAAAGAACAAATATAATAACTTAAAAACACCTGCTGAGTATTTAATAACACCGGTCTTGGATGGCAAAAGGGTGGCGGAATACAAGAATCTACATTTAGTTGACGAGGACTACTTATCATATATAATTTTAATAAATACGTTAAACTACAATATAAAATGCTTTAAATATTGTAATGCACCGATATTTATATTAGTATTTTATGAATAATCAATCATTAATTAATAATAGAACATAATAATTCAGCAACCGGAAGTATTGCCAACATTTTTTTAGAATATTGAATATTGTAAGGGTGGCAGCATTACTTAAGTGCACCAGTGAACCGGCTTTCGTGTTATCAGTAGTGCTCCTTCTATATATAGTATTATTCTAAGGTCGTAACCCTCTCTATGCTCTAAGATGTTTTAGCTTTACAATGACCTGTATAGGTTGACTAATACTAAGTCATTTAAAATAAACAATCTATCATTTGTACGATATCATTGTTAGTATTGTACCTTATGTACGGGTTTGAAGCTCTCCAATCAGACGATTGTTGCAGCCCCACGCAAGTAAGTATTTGGCTTGATATGAGTGTTGCATATTTTCTTATACCTAACTATTTGTGAGTTTAATCGTTCAACTGACTAATGTAGTTATAACTTTTTTATTTTTTAAATTTTGAGTTGGGAGTAACTATGCAGGTTGCTTTCTGCCTTCCCCTCCTCAAACTTTTTTTCATATTTATCATTTTTATATTGTAAGTTTTTTGTAATATAATATCAAGAATTACCATACAGCTTTAAACAACAAGAAACAAATTTTAAATTTCCCATCTGTTTTTCTTAAGATGTAGATAGGCGGTATGTTTCATCAGGGGTATTTTAATGCTTTTAGCGAATTTCCATAAGAAAATGATGCTCTGAGGTTTGATGGCATGAGGTCTTATTAAAATAAAAATGTAAATAAATCTTTACTAATATTCAGAAAACTGACTAAGTTTAAATAGTATTTAGTTTTTGTAGAGTACAAATATGTGTGCCTAAAACTACAGCACAGTTATGTATGCCAAAAATTATAGCACAGTCATGTGTGCCAAAAAATATGCAAAGTGCAACTCCTGGTACCGTATAAAATCAGAAGTTTGGACAAATTAAAATGGAAGTTTTTATTTTCTCACAGTGATTAGTTTTAGAGCTCTGTTGGAGACATGAAACTTCCCTTAGTACTGCCGACAGTAAAATATAATTATGTTTTTATATGTGTAGAACACACAATCTTCAAAATGTAAGGCTACTTTACTGCTGCCTTCATTGCCTAGTTAAACGAGGCTTATTATTAATAGGAAGCCTTGTGTTTGGTCAGACACTGAACTAGTTACTGTAATGTTTGTAGGAACATCGGACTGAAATGGATGCCAGGACTGGTACATTCCAGGCGTTCGAGTTATTTGGACAGCAGCTGCTTCAGTCCAATCACTATGCTTCCGTTGAAATACAGGAGAAACTCGAGAGTATGGCCGAGGCCAGGCAGGAACTTGAGAAGTAAGTATCTAATTGCTTGTTTAAGGCACTTAGCATATCAGTCATGGTATTGGGTCTTGTATTCTGAGTTGGTAATTTAAACCACATCTATTTCAAAGGCTGCTTTTTTTTTTAAATAAGTAAATATTCTTTAAGAATTAAGTTTTATGGACTGTAAGTTTAATAAGGAAAAATAATAATGAAGACAGCAGTCCGAGTTTTTGTTAGTTTAATTTATTACATCAAAGCTTTCGCACAAGCGATGCTTGGCATCCTCAGTGAATCTAATAACAAGTAAACAAAACCATAAACCAATTACAAAAAAACAGAAATAAAAAAAACATACCAAACAAGGCAAAAACAATTCAAAACAAATGCAAGTTAATATTAAAATAATCATAGTTTTTAATATTAACTTGCATTTGTTTTGAAATGTTTTTGCCTTGTTTGGTATGTATATTTTTATTTCTGTTCTTTTGTAATTGGTTTATGGTTTTGTTTACTTGTTATTAGATTCACTGAGGATGCCAAGCATCGCTTGTGCGAAAGCTTTGATTTAATAAATTAAACTAACAAAAACTCGTCTTCATTATTATTTTTCCTTAAATATTCTTTATTTGCAAATAAATATACAATGGCAATGTGTCACTAATATACAAAAATACTCAAATATTAACAATTATAATTAATAAAATTATAAATAATTAAAAAAAAAAATCTACCCCAAAAAATCGTGAATTTTATTTATTTGTTTATTTATTAAAAACTTGTTTACATTGGTTATACTCTTCACACTATATCTTTCGACATGAAAACAGCTGTTTGAATGGAAACAGCAGGTGTCCAACTTCGGAAAGACAAAAATACCTTCAGGTACTTGGATGATGTGGCAAGATAACCATAGTTCAACCCCTCAGTGGGTGTGCTTTAAACACACGTGTCCTGATCCAAAAATCATATCTTTGCGCTCAGAACTTTGTTTCATTCGGGGACTCCCTAAAACAAGGAGTGGAACCGGAATCAAATTAATTCATTAGTTTTAGCATAATTTCGAGTTCCTCTACAGTTTTAAGGGTTTTATCTGTCATGTGGTGTGAATTAGATATTTTTGTTGTATTTTCATCAATATTTGAACAGTTATATCTCTGGTTCTATTGCAACAATTCTGATGGTTAAAACACTAATTTGTCAAAACAGTGCTATCGGGCAAAAACTTATTTTTGTTATAACAAAATTGTTTTCGTTATAATAATAAATTATTATAAATGTTAACGAAAATTATAATTTTCGTTATTATAATAAATGTTATAATAATAATAAGAACAAGATATAATATATAATTAAGATTGAATAATAATAATAAGGCAAGGGAAAAGAGAAAGGTAATCAGGAGAGAGAGTGATGGATATAGAGAGAGAGAGAAAGAGAGAGAGTGTAAGAGTGAGAGAGAGAAAGGGGTAAAAGAGATAGAAATGCATAATCAAAAATATACTATGTAACTAATGAAATCTCATCCAATCTCATATAATTTTGGATCCAATATGCCAGAATAAATTCTCAACGTTTTTTTTTAAATGTAGCTGTGTGGAGTTAATTTTCCTTAACACTTTATTGACATCGAGTATTTTATAGGATTATTAACTCAATAAAATTAGTAATATATAAAACTTGATTGATTGATGAGGGTATTGTTGTAAAGTCACAGCTCTTTTATGTATTGGAAACAAAATATCTGCACTTGGAGTCATAAAATGTAAAATACAATCTCCTATCTTACAGGCTTAGTATGTGATGCTACGTCACCTCTGTTAATATTGCTATGTATTGTTTCATAGGGCGTGGATAAGCCGTCGTATGCAGTTAGACCAGTGTTTGGAACTACAACTGTTCTACAGAGATTGTGAGCAGGCAGAGAACTGGATGTCATCCAGGGAAGCATTCCTCTCGGCCGAGGAAGTCGACTCCAAGGGAGATAATGTCGAGGCCCTCATCAAGAAACACGAGGACTTTGACAAGGCCATCAATGCTCATGTCAGTATAGTACAGCTTTTAGTCATAGAGATATTATTACTAGAGGAGCCCTATTGGTTGAATTTTGAAACATGGAAAAAATAACCTGACCACCTTCAACTATCAATGTAATCAAATAAAAAGAACAAAATTATAGTGTCTTATATAGTAGAAGGTTAAAATTACTAATCAAAACACAAACAATGTGCAGAAAGTCAAAGACAATTGATTTATTATAATATTAATTCACTCTTAGAAGAGGTTTCAATGAGGTTACACAAAGCCCCTAAAAGATGTTTCAGGTCTCTTAATGTATTGAGATAGGCTATGCTCCCTCTAGTATATATCTCTATGCTTTTAGTTATGAAATTAGATTTATATTTGTTTCATAGGTTGGTATGAATGATATTAGTGCTAAGGTCATTCCTGTGGTGGCCCATATCTACAAAATTAGTAAATATATGGGATCTTCTGTAATAGTTGTTTATGCAATAAGGCGTGGAAAAAAGTTTTATTGCTCAAATTTATTTATTTTTTACTTTGGCAAAGCTGAAGGAGGAAACTTCATTAGCTTCTGAGGATGATAGGCCAAGGGTTATAAACTAATTAGCTCCTGAGGTTTACCAAGGGAGATTATTTACATTTTTACTCCCGAAGCTCTGCCAAAGAGGTAATACAAGAGCTAGATTTTTCATCCCTGTTGCATATTAAGAAAAAACTGGCTGGTCAACTAATAAAAAGGAGTGGATAAAATATTTTACAATTAGGATAACAAATAGTTATTGGAGAATCATTATACGTTGATGTCATTTAATTATTGTTATATTCTTAAATGATATATAGAGACTGAACTAGCTTTAGTTCTACAACAATGTTTAATAATGCTTTATTTTATTATAATTTCATAAACCACTGTTTACATCTTCAGAAAACTAAATAAAGTTTAAGTCATAACAATAATAAAAGAAACAATTAAGTAAAAACAATTAAACATAATTAAAATATAAAAAACAGACTTGAATTGACTAGACAAATCAATAAATAGCATTAATTTATTGGTTTTGACTAGAATTGGTTTTTAAAAACCAAGTCTAGTCAATTCAAGTCTGTTTTTTATATTTTAATTATGTTTAATTGTTTTTACTTAATTGTTTCTTTTATTATTGTTATGATTTAAACTTTATTTAGTTTTCTGAAGATGTTAACAGTGGTTTATGAAATTATAATAAAATAAAGCATTATTAAAAATTGTTGTAGAACTAAAGCTAGTTCAGTCTCTATATATCATTTAAGTATGGTGTTCTACAAAATTTCAATAGCCATTATAAAGAAAATGTTAGTTATATTCTTACTTATACGTTTTGTTATATATTGCTCTAAATTTTTTGTTTGGGGTCGGACCCCCGTAATAAATTTTGGGGGTGCTGCTCTATAAGTGTCAGCCTGTCTGCAAACTTTGTAGTCTATTCTCTGAATGAGCAACTCACATTTTTGTTTGAATGTGAAGCTCTAGTATACAAGATATTTATGTTATTTGGAAAAAAATGAAAACTTAGGGACAATATCCTAGAACTAATGAAAGGAGATCTGCTCGGAGTTAAAATGAGGGTGTTTGTACAAAAGACTTTTTTTTGTTTTTTTAAATTAGTTGGACGAAATCCATTGTCAGTACTATTTACAATTAACGACGTTTCGGGAGCAGGTACTTCTCCCATCATCAGGTTCGTCTTGAGAAAGACGGTGTGTGTGTCAAGTGTTGGGTGTTAGGACTTTAACCTAACTTTGTAGGCAGGTATCAACGACTTTGTTATGCACTTTGAAACCTTGTCTACGATGGGGCCTTCCCCGGTCTATATAGGGATTAGGGTTCCTTATATACCTCCTAGCTACCTGCGAATACGTATTATCGAGATCTTTCAAGTTCTAATTCTGCCTTTTTTTAGCTCCTTTTTAAGCATTGGGATCCATATCAGATCGATATTGATGCTTGTTTGGCTTATGGGTGGGTTCTCGGACGTCGCCATATAGGCTGCTTCTTTAATTTTTCGATTTCTCCAAGGCCTCTTTATGAATGATTTTTGCTTCATTCCATTGCATTCGGTGGTCATTCTCCCATACATGAGCTGCTATTTTTGATCTCTCAAGTTCTCCCCTTCGTACGTATCCTTTATGTTCTTGAACCCTGGTATATAGAGGTCTTCCAGATTCTCCGTACAAAAGACTTGTCACAGTTCATGGCTTTTATACCTGCCTTTACTGTCAAATAATAATAATACATATTGCCAATAGGCAGGAATAATCAGTTAATATAAGTGTTTTGTTTGTTGTAGGAGGAGAAAATAGCAGCCCTTCAGACACTAGCTGATCAGCTGATGGCTGCCGAACACTATGCTTCCAAGCCTATAGACGAGAAGAGAAAGCAAGTATTGGACAGATGGAGACATCTGAAGGAAGCTCTCATAGAGAAAAGATCCAAGCTGGGCGAGTCTCAGACTCTACAGCAGTTCAGTAGAGATGCTGATGAGATGGAGAACTGGATCGCTGAGAAACTTACCCTCGCTACTGAGGAGAGTTACAAGGTACAACCAAGTCATTTTAGAGTTATTTATGCAATAAGAGATGCGAATGAGTTGTAAATCTCAAGGTTATGTTTCCCCGAGGCTTGCCGGGGGACAACCTCAACTAAAATTTACTGAGAATGTTTTTTTTTTCATATTGTTTCTTGTTAGCTCTGTTATAATAATATTAAAATAATAATTCCCTTTTAGAACCTTGTGGCTCATCAGGGAAAACCTGGAGAGAACCATCTCAGGTGGTAGTGAAAAGTTGGCTTTTATTTATTTGAATAATATTCTTATTTAAACTGAGAGCACAAACTGGGGTACAAATCCCAGACCTTGGTGGCACCAAACTCCTATCAGTTATAAACTCCACTCCTATCCAGACCTTGGTGGCACCAAGCTCCTATCAGTTATAAACTCCACTCCTATCCAGACCTTGGTGGCACCAAACTCCTATCAGTTATAAACTCCACTCCTATCCAGACCTTGGTGGCACCAAGCTCCTATCAGTTATAAACTCCACTCCTATCCAGCGTAGATTTTTAAAGTTTTATAGCTATAAACCTTTCCTATGTAAAATATCTAAGAAAGACTCGTTTTGGTTTAAACAAGATAAAATTGAAATTGTAAATCACTATAAATACTTAGGGGTTACCATGTCTCACAGTATTTCTCTGAAAAGACACTTTGAGGAAAAAATGTCGACAGCTAAGTTTGCTACCAATAATATCTGGAGTTCTTTTTTTTAGCCAAAAACTATTCTTTGAAGAAAAATTAAGAGTATTTGAAACAGCCATTGAACCAATAATTATGTATGGGGCTCAGGTATGGGGGTTTGAAAGAATCGAAGAAATAGAAAAACTATACAGATATTTTATTAAAAAAATGTTTGGCTACTCTCAAGTACTCCTAACTATGTGATAACTCTAGAAACTGGAAAGCCTTCCAGATATACAAAATATTTAAAACTGCATTTTGATTATATTATAAAAACACTTAGTCTGGGAGATAATAGACTCACCAAATTCTTAGCCTTAGAAATCATAAGAAGAAAAATATATTGGTTTGAAGAGTGGCGGAAGTTAGGGCATGTTTATGGTGTGGATATTAATATAGATTTAAAGGACCTCAGAGTGGAAAAACTCAGAGGTGTTTTATCTCAATTAATTGCAAGGGTAGAGGTATCTGACAGAAGTGAAGCAATTCAAAAAGCAACAAATTCTAAATTTCACCCCTTATATAAAAACAAATAATTCTCCACCTAAATATATCATAACTTTAGAGGACAGAATAGTTGCTGGATGGATGTTAAAAGCAAGGGGTCAGCTCCTTAACGTGAATTACAGTCATGGTCACACAGATTACAGGTGCTCTCTATGCAACTTAAATGTAATAGAGGACAACTTCCACTTAGTTGCAGTCTGCCCAATCCTTAAAGAGTTTAGGCTGTCCTTCTTAGGAAAGGCTTTACTCTCAAAAGATGATTATTTTAGGAAGCTAAACTGCATCTCAGTGGAAGAGTGCTCTCAGTTTGCATCTTTCTTGAGAGCTATATGCAGGTACAGAGCAATGCTTACTAGAGAATTCAATTATGAATGAAATGGCTTCTTTAAAAAAAGAGAATAGATTATTATTTTGATTTTATAAATATAAAAAGAGAGCATGCTAGAGAGCAGCATGCTCAAGAGTTCATGCTATACTGAATTAACTTAAAAGCTTATCTTTAGTTAAAGTAAAATAAAAAATACCTTCATTGCTTTTAATAACATTCATATATTTTTATAGATTATACAATTATAGATTATATGTTAAATAGTATTAAGCGTAACCCTCCTCCTGACGGCTATTTTGAAGCCCTGAAGTAGAGGCTTGGTCCGCAGCAAACTAACAATCAATGTTTTATACCAGAAATAAAGCCTTTATTATTATTATTACCTTTCCTATGTGAAAATACAGGAGTACGGCATATAGTTGTTGTGGTAAAACTTTGACTGTGAGAAATGTTTTCATTTTAAAGGTAGAGTGGCCTGAGTTGTGGAAGATTATGTACGTGTTAATTACTACACTCAATATACTCAAATCATGTATACAGTGAACTTAATCTTACATTTGTGGCCTGTTTTTTTTTTTTTTATTTATAATTTGTATATTTATTATGCCTTTGGTTCAGTATGATACTGAGGACTAGAACTAATTAATTACCATATGTTGTATAATGGATTTTTAGGACCCTGCTAACATTCAGTCTAAACACCAGAAACACCAAGCATTTGAAGCGGAGTTAGCCGCTAATGCTGATAGGATCCAGAGTGTGCTGGCCATGGGACAGAACCTTATAGATAAGCACCAGTGTGCCGGCTCAGAGACCGCTGTCCAGGTGAGTCAAATACAATCTTACTCAATCTTCACTATTTCATTGAGGATTAAGGAGGGCATTTTCTTCTCTTTATACCTCGAATAAGTTGAATGCTACTAAAAATATAGAATATGTTGTATACAAATGATAAATAAAAGAGTCTCTCCACTTAATTACTTTGTTAAAAAACAAAGTCACTTTCAACCCCAAAAAGGTCATCATCAGTGCCGATGAGATGAAGGAAAGGAAAAAGAAGATTATTTATTAGATATTTTCATTGTTGAGACTGAATACAGACTCAACTAAGTCTGTATTCAGTCAATGAGTTTGTATTTAGTCTCAACAATGAAAAGATCTTATAAAAATCTTCTTTTTCCTTTCCTTCATCTCACTGGCACCGATGATGACCTTTTTAGGGATTGAAAGCAGGTTTGTTTTTTAATAAAGTAATTAAGTGGAGAGACTCTTTTATTTATCATTATATGATGAAGTCCTCTAGCTCGACCGATTTGAATGTTGTGTACAGTTTACATATTCTATTGTATTCTGTAGTTTTGCAATATTATTGTTCCTATGGTAACATTTCAGTCTCTCCAATGTTAAATACTAAAGTATAAGTGGTAGGGGCCATTTTGAAAGTCTTGGGGATCTGAATTCAAATCTGGGCAATTTGATTCAAGCTAGTGCTGTGACGATACAATTTGCTTATTAATCTACCAAATTCATTTGACAAGTGCTAAAACAGTACAACTAAAGTCTAGAGTGATTTGAAGTAAAACATATACCTTGAAATTAATATTGTATGTGATAAATTAATAAATCTGGATTAATTAATCTAATAGAGAGATTAGAGAAAGAAGAGTCTTAGTGGGTTAAAAAACTTAACTCCAAATCAAGCATGCAAATGTGCCATTTTGGACTTAGCCAGCTGTCTGACTCCCATTTTAGTGTCAATTTAATGGGGTAGACTGATTTATTTGGTTTAGGAAACCAGTGTTCAAAGCTTTTTTTTGTGATAACACAGAAAATATTTCATGTAGAATTTGTGTACCTCTGTTGCTCTTACAAACACATTCTTTATTTTAAATATTATTTAAGTTTTGCTTTAACAGATTTATTTGCTATGGGTGGGCAGGGTTCAAATTCCTTGGGCATATTCTATTTCCATAAACTTTTCTTTACCCCCCTCCCCCCCCTTAAAAGGATGAAGTATGGCAATATTTCTATTTATTTGTGTCTCTACCATGAGTTGCACTAAATTTCTGAGAGACTGTCATCTGTGTAATTTTACTTATATATGAAGTATATAAGTAAGCCAAAGTATAATTTGTAGTCTAAAAGTGTAATTAGTGGACTAAAAGCGTAATTAGTGTTTAAAAAAAATATAAATTGTGAACAAAAAGTGTAACTAGTAGTCTAAAAGTGTTTTTTGTAAACAAAAAGTGTAGCCTATGGCTTTCAAGTTGGCAATAAAAATAATCTACTTTTGCAACACTGTTTTATATTTTAAATAACAAATTAAATACTACATTAAAAACAAAAAAAATGATAAGGAATTAAATGAGAAAAAGACACACTTCATCTGGTCCAAAAATATAACAAATATAATTATAACAGTCATAACATAAATATAAAAAGCAAAATCATTAATTGTAATTTAATTTAAAAATATTAGAAATATAATTATAAATATACAAAAATATTTTTAAAAAATAAAAGTGGATAGTGGTCGTAGCATTTGGCAAGAGCGGTGCCGAAGACCAAGAAGATAAACAAACAAAAACATAAGAAGATAAAACAAATAAAAGCAATCATAATTTCTCTTACTTCACAAAATAATTATAACTACAAACCAACTTAAGCCTGCAATATTAAGTTTAAGGCTCTAAAAACTTAAAAGTAAACTACAACAACACTTATATATGATAATGGTTTGTTGGCAGGCAAGGCTGGCTTCAATAGCGTCACAGTGGGAGTACCTGACTCAGAAAACAGTTGAGAAATCTATGAAATTGAAAGAGGCTAACAAACAGCGCACATACATTGCAGCTGTCAAAGACTTGGACTTCTGGCTGGGTGAAGTCGAGTCCCTACTCACTTCCGAGGACTCCGGCAAGGACCTGGCTTCCGTACAGAATCTCATCAAGAAGCACCAGCTTGTCGAGGCAGACATACAGGCCCACTCTGACAGGATTAAAGGTTTATATCTTGCTCTGCATTTTAGCCTTATCTCTAAAATAACATATTGTGTGTGGTTGTATGTATGTATATGTGTATACATTTTTTATAGTAGTTTTTTTAAATAGTTGTATGTTGGATTTTTTAGTATGTTTTTGACGCAACCTGTTCCAAAAATAAGTTTGGTTATTGGCAATAAAGATACATTTATTTATTATTTATTTATTACTTATAAAAATTTTTTTTTTTTTTTATTTTAATACTGCACTCACGGACTTTCGTCCATGTGCATAATTTATTAAAACAATGTAAGAAAATAACATTACAAGAAAACATCGAGATTATCATTATATATCCTATTTACAAAACATATTTTACTTAAACATTTGTTTATGTAAATTAACCTATTTTACTTTGTTGTTTCCTAGAAGTATATTAAATCAACTAGCTTGGGCGGTTAAATATCTTTTGTTTCTGTGATTTTCTGGAAAATAATTTTTATTTTTTTTTTAGAACAAATATATTTTTTTTTTAAATTTATTTATTTATTTTATTTTATTTTTTATTAATTTATTTTTCCATTAATTTAGCTACTAAAATAAATAAGTATATTTAGTTTTATTTATTTTAACAAATAAAAAACTACTTAATAATTAAAAATAATAGGGGTTTTTAATCTAAATGAATATTAGCCTATTTTTGCTTTTTTATTACTTATAAAAATAAAAACAGATTAATTACACAAAAGTCCTATATTTTTTAATATATAATAATAACTAAGCTTACCAAACCATAACAAGGTGCAATATGAAATAGTTTGTAAAATTGTGTTTTTATTTTATATTTTTTATTTGTTAAACTCTAATGATGACTCATTTTTAGTCAAAAGCTTAGTGAGTGTTCGCCTTACGACTTAGATGTGGATGGTTCAAATCCACCTGGGAAAAAACCTTATATATGGTTACTCTTGTATCGTTCTCTCAGGATGTCTTGAATTCAAGGCCTGCCTACCAAGCTTAAGTTTTTTTCGTGATTCCTTTGGCTGTTACACAAATGTGGGGTTGGATTTCATTTAACACTGATCTGAATCCACTTCCTGTTGTCTCCAACTCATTTAAATGCTATTGAGACTAGAGGAACTGGTGAGATTGGGCAAAACTAGTAGCAGATGGGCTAGATGAGGGTAGTGAGATCAGATTAGGTAGTGGAACTAAAGAAAATATACTAGACAACTGTTAACACACAAGTCAGATGCACTCCTATAAATGGGAGGGTAGAAGTTCTGAGGGCTTCTCCGGTTGGTGATGGCAGACGCCCTGTGGATGGCATTCGAGAGAGTGGAAATTCTGGAATGATCCCACGGGTTCAAGTGTAACAAAGAAGTGGTTAATTGATCGGATCATCAGTTTTTTTTTATTTTTATAATAAATAAAACACTAAGGGTGCATCATCGCGACGCCCAAGGGCTCAGAGCGCTCTGGTCAGTATGTTCAGTGGTGGAGGGGGATGGTGGGGACAAATATTCGCCCACCATCGTACTGATCAGACTTGGACTCGCGAACGCGTTTTAAACAGGCTTGTGTGTTCAATTGTTGGGTTACAGTTGTTGTCATTTTTTCTTCAGGGTTTAGTTGTTTTTCTGTTTTTGTTTAATCTTAAACTGAAGGTAGGCTTGTGAAAAGTAATAATAAGTAATAAATCAAAAAGTAGTAATAGCACATGACATGTAAAGATGAAGGTGAGATAAAAATTTTGATTTTGCCGCTAAGAAGGTTTTAATTTAATAAAGAGTGGGGAAAAGTGAGCAAACTGAACGTGCCGGAGGCATGGTTAGTTGGATCACCCTAGCCGAGCTTCCCGCTTTTTTAAGCTCCTCCCCTGGGCATGCCCCTGAGCAAAACCAGAGTGATCCGTGTACCTCCGAATACACCTCTTGTTCAGAACGCTCTGAGCGCACCCTTAAATTCTAGATTTAGAGAGAAAACTATTATGTTACATTATGGTTGTAGATATGAATGGACAAGCTGACAGTCTAATAGAGTCTGGTCAGTTTGAGACTGGCAGCATACAGGAGAAGAGAGAGAGTATTAACGAACGCTACGAGAGGATAAAGAACTTAGCGGCACACCGACAGGCTAAGCTATCTGAGGCAAACACGCTACACCAGTTCTTTAGGGATATTGCTGATGAGGAGTCCTGGATTAAGTATGTTTTCTATCAGTATCACTATAGCAATAATTAGAAAAATAGAGTATCCTGTTCATTAATTAGGACACAGTCTCCTGGGGGGGGGGGGGGGGAGGGATGAAGGTGCATTTTTGTCAAACTTTTGTTAAGAGCTCTTTCTAGTTAAACTGAGGCTTGTTGTCAGAGTCCCATTTATTTATGCTTCAACTTAATGCTTGAAAACATGGACTTCTGTTGGATACCTATGACTGTTACGTAGGTACCTCAACATGACTCAGCTAATCTTAATTGTTTTTCTCATATCAGGGCTAAAAAGACCTTCTTCCTTGAACCCCCTTATTACATTATGACATATGTACCTGTTAACCTCATTATGACATATGATTCTGTTAACCTCATTATGACATATAAACCTGTTAACCTCATTATGACATATGAACCTCATTATGACATGAACCTGTTAACCTCATTATTACATATGAATCTGTTAACCTCATTATGACATATAAACCTGTTAACCTCATTATGACATATGAACCTCATTATGACATGAACCTGTTAACCTCATTATTACATATGAATCTGTTAACCTCATTTTGAAGCCCAAATAGAACAGTAGACAATGAAGAGAGCTGGCTCTGGATCCACCCATATAATGAAACTCTCTTCTATGATTGGCTTTAAAAGCAGATCAGTGGGCTTAAAGAAGAGGAAAGTGTTTTAAGCATCTTCATTGTTACTTTGCAACTAGAGAGTAAAAGGGGTTGAGTCTATTTTTGAAAAATAATAAATTCTGAAGTATAGCCTCGCGGCCAATATATATTCTATTGCAGAGGTGAAACTAAAGGAAATAATAATTATTTGTGTCTGAGGAGTGGCTTTGTTTTCCCTCGAAGTACCATGGATGTTTGAGGCACTAAGTCCCCTCTTTGAGATAAGAATAAGTTGTGACAAATGTTTTTGTTAGGGAGAAGAAACTGTTGGTGGGTTCAGAGGACTACGGTAGAGACCTGACTGGAGTTCAAAACCTCAAGAAGAAACACAAGAGATTGGAGAGTGAGTTGGCGAGTCACGAACCCAGCATACAGGCCGTGCAGGAGGCGGCAGAGAAACTCATGGACGTGTCCACACTCTCTACTGTCCCTCAGATACAGCAGGTTTGTTGTGTCATCCATGCCTGTCATTAATTACACCGAGTCTTCACATAGCCTTGTATTAAATATTGGCCAGAGTGTGTTGGAAATCTTTAATGTATTACCAGACCATATTAAAGTCTTAGCTTATTTTATTATTTTCAGAAATAGAATCAAAGATTTGCTTATTAACAATCCTTGTTATAATTTTGAAGACTATTTTTCTTTTATAAAAACTGCTTGATCTGTAGACCTGTATGACCTTTTTCTATTGTAATATATTTTCTTAATGGAAACAATAAAGTTTATTTATTTATTTATTATTTATTGAAGGAGAAGACTGTGTCATGTAATGTAGTGGACTCATGATAGAACAATTTCATTGGAGATCATTCTGTACCTACCCGACTATTCTAAATTGTAATATGAGTCTCTATATTGTAGTAAATACAGATGAATGTAAGTGTCCTCTTTTTATGGACATTGCGGCACAGACTCTCTGAGGTTTTTCTCCGCAAAGTTAGAATTATGAGATATGATTCACGTACCTGATTCCTTGTTTGAGCTTTAAGAACCCCTTCTATTGTTCTCAGTTTTTACTTTGAGAGTAAAGAAAATTATGTTAGGTTTTGCCAGGGTTTTCCATTTCTTAGAGTAACTGGTATTGTTAATATCTGTATGACTGGAGAGAAGTATTTGTGTGGTACAATTTATTTTTCTGGTTAATAAACAAGAAATTAATGTGTTGCAGAGACTGAAAGCCTTGAATGAAGCTTGGGACGAGCTGAAGAGCATGGCTGCCAACAGGGGACTGAAACTTGATGAGTCACTCACCTACCAACAGTTCCTGGCCAAGTTGGAGGAGGAGGAGGCCTGGATCAGGTACATAATAATAATATCCGTTTATTGAATTAAATAGCAAGTTACATATTACAATTTTGACATTTAATTTTTATATTACCGATCATGCATTTTATTCAATCAGCAAAGCTGAGGATTTCGTTTTTTACATTAGTTAAAATAAAAAAAAAGCTATTTTAAATACCTTATTCTAAGCTTTTACTTCAATTTTATATCTTCCTTAATATATATCATATAATTAATTTTGCTTCTTCATAGTTTTGATATATTCATATGCTCTCAATTTTGGTGATAACAGTATAAAAAAAAATAGTATTAAAAAATAAAATAAAATATCAATTAAATTAAATATTTAAAATTAAAAATTGAATAATAATCCATTATGTATTAAACATTCATTAAATATTTAACTATTCTATTAAATCTATCAAATATATCATAAATCTATTGAATGTCTATTAAATATGAAATAAATAACAATTCACCTATTAAATGTTCAACAAAAATGAATATTCTATAGTTATTCAAATTGTTGTAAATTGATTTTTAGTATGTTTTGACGCAACTTGATTTATATTATATTATGTTTTAATTTTATTTTAAAATATTTATTAAAAATTATAATACTCTAACTATAATTAGAGTTTGAGACTTAACATGCATCAATAAATAAATTAATGACTATTAATTGATTTTAAACAAACTAAACATTAAACAAACTAAACATTAAAATATAAAATAACATAACATCAGGTACATCCTCTATATATATTTTCTATCTATGAGGAGACTTTAATAAATACTATGAGGAGAAATAATAAATAAATGTTGGAGGTCAGCCCAACAGGTTTACTTCCTGGCTCAGCAATCCATTTCTTGCTTAAGTTTTTCATTTTTGATTTATAGTCAGAGCAGTCCCAATATTACTTGTCATTTTTTATGGATTTTTATGAAAATCCACTAAACTGTTCTAAACATTAACATAAACTGGGGTATAAAATGAATTAAAGTCTTAGAATAATACTATATATTGATAGAGCACAGGACCGTAACAAAATGTAATTCCACTGATAACACGAAAGCCGGTTGACTGGTGCAACTAAGTAATGCTGCCAACCTGACAACAAAACATTATTTTAAATATTTGTCATAAATATCTATTAATGAAGAAAGATCGTAAAGAACAAATATAATAATAATAATAATAATAATATATTAATAAACAGCATTACTTAAGTGCAACCGTAATGTGTGTTAACCGTATAATGTACAGCTACTTCTTTTAATAACTTAAAACACCTGCTCAGTATTTAATAAAACCGGTCTAAGATATCAAAAGGGTGGCAGGATACAAGAATCTACGTTTAGTTGACGAGGACTACTTTTAATATAATCTTAATTAAAAACGTTTAAATACAATTTAAAATGCTTAAAATATTGCAATGGACCGATATTTATATTAGTATTTTATGAATAATTAATCATTAATTAATAATAGAACATAATAATTCAGCAACCGGAAGTATTGCCAACTTTTTTTTAGAAAATTGTATATTGTTAGGGTGGCAGCATTACTTAAGTGCAACCGTAATGTGTGTTAACCGTATAATGTACAGCTACTTCTCCTAAAATTGATGGGAACTTATGTACTTGACTTATTTCTCTCTCCTCTTCATTGTGGTGGATCTGTGATGACAACGCTACATGTCAGGGCTTTTTACCTGAACTTTTCTTTTCTCGTCTATTTTTACCAACCACATACCCACCTAAGTCCAACAAACTGGTGGATTCTCGGGTGAATTAAAAGACAAGCAGTTTGTTCTGTTTGGTAAACTTGTGCTGTATCCTTTTTTAAATTAATTTCTACTTATAAATAGAGTTTACAAAATATAATAGGTCAAAATATAAAAATTAAAATGATTTTTCTATTATTTGTAAGTGAGAAGCAACAGCTGTTATCGGTTGAAGACTATGGAGACACGATGGCAGCGGTGCAAGGCTTGCTGAAGAAGCACGATGCATTCGAGAGTGACTTTGCCGCTCACAAAGACCGGTGTGCTGATATCTGCTCGGATGGACACGACCTCATACAGAACAATAACCATCATTCTGAGTCCATACAGCAGAGGTGTCTCTTACTCGAGGTGTGTAAATTTGATATCTACAGGGGTTTGTGCAAACAAGCTTTATATCTACTCTGCTAAACAGCTTATATAAAGAAATAAATAAATAAATATATATATATATATATATATAATATATATATATATATATATATATATATATATATATAATATTAAATTGTGGTTGTGTAATATATATATATTTAATAATTATATTAATAAAATATAAAATTTTATATTATGAGAGAAATTATTTTATCTGTTCTCTTGCTTTTTTGGGGGTAAAAAGCACTTGGTTAATATTTGTTTTGTTTAGTTACTTTTAATGTAAAATGTAAAGATAGGACCTGTTAAATGTTTGGTACAACTTGTTGCAGAGCAAGCTGGAGGGGGTGGGAGCACTGGGAAAGCAGAGGAAAGCCAGACTCCTGGATAACTCAGCTTATCTGCAGTTCATGTGGAAAGCGGATGTGGTGGAGTCGTGGGTAGCAGACAAGGAAACACATGTGCGTGGAGACGAGCACGCTCGCGACTTATCCACCGTCCAGACCCTCCTTACCAAGCAAGAGACTTTCGATGCAGGTTAGTTGTTCTCTGTTCTCTGAGTATATTAGTGAAGATGCTGGAGTTAAACAGTTAAGCCTCTGCTTGCTTGAACCCCATCTCGTAGGATATTCTCATTTAGTCCATAAAAATGAGTATTTGAAAATTTGCTGGAGTAAAGGCCAATAATTATGTGAGGACAACATAACAAGAGCTATTGGCCAACAATGTATTTTCTGGCAAGGCAACGCCATATTGAGTTTAAAGGGCCAAAGCTATGTAGTCTAAGGTCATATAGGGTATAACCAAAATGAAGCCGAGGAATATCTGTCGGTATCAGCATAGTTCATAGAGTTTTATAAGTCTTTATTCCCAACCAGTTGACTCCTAAGAGTTTAAATTTACCAATATTTTTTGGTAATTATTAAAACTTGTAACTTCAGAAAGTTAAATATAGTGATACCACCACTGTGGTATCACTATATTTAACTGTTGTTGCAGTTAGATCGCTCTGGCTCAAACACAAATATTTGACTGACAAATATATTGTATGCCTGACAAATATGTTGTATGTCTGACAAATATGTTGTATGCCTGATAAATATGTTGTATGCCTGACAAATAGGCTGGGAAAGGGCAAATCAGGAACTGACATACTTATATGCCAACAATTTATAAAGGAAGGACAAATTAATTGTTTCAATAAACTATTCCTCGAAGTTATGAGTTTTTTACAATAATACGGTGATGTATGTCATGGAAGGCCTTGGTAAAGTGCATCGGTATTTTCTGATACTGGTATGGAATATTTTTGGATGTAATATAATTTTCAAGCTGTCCACATATTGATACTCATAGTATTTAACTTTATGAAGTCATTAAAAGTGGTTACAAAATTACTACATCTGGATAATAATTAGCAAAAAAATTAAACTCTTAGGAGTCAACTGACTGTCAATCAGAGACCATTTTAAAATTCTAGGGCCATGTTTTCATGTTGGTTTGTCTCAAATGTTTACCTGATTTGAAAAATATAGAAATAATAATGCAACAATTTGCAAAGCTTTTGTCAATACTGTAGTAAGTGATGTTGTGTATCCAGGTCTGCATGCGTTTGAATTGGAGGGAATCCAGAACATCACAGCTCTGAAAGATCAGCTTATAGAGGCCAATCACGACCAGAGTCCTGCCATCCTCAAGAGACATGCCGATGTCATTGCAAGGTAGTCTATTATTGACATTTTACATAAAAGGAATTGAAAGAAACAGTCTCTACACTGAATTAAAAGATTATGTGTTGACAGAGCCAGCTTCCAGTTTTAACAAACCATCATCAGTGCCTAACTAACAAAGTACAAACCAAATAAATTACAAAAAATCAAAAGAAAACGCTACTACAGAATAACAATAAACAGCAACTACTCTAGTACAGTCTATCGTTTAGTTTAAAAATCTAGACAGGTCAGTTTAGACACCACTGATTCTTAAGAAAACAAATCCCCGCAAGAAAGGAGCGGGAAAAAACTATGTAAACAAATCAGGTTATTTTACCCGTATTTTCTTGGCGATGTTTTTTTACATTTCTTTTGTGTAGTTTTATTTTAAAATAGCATTTTAAGGTTAATTTGAAAGTAGTTTTCAAAACGATGTAATCAAAAAAAGAACAACAAACAAAGTGAATGATTGCTGGGAAGAAGGTTTTTTCCAGCAGTTATTGTGGTAGGGATTTTTTTTCTCTTTTTAAGTGAGAGGTTGGCAGCAGCTTCTCTGATTGGTCAATCCCCAAAATACTTATGACCTTGGGGATTTTTAAACTAAACGATAGACTGTAGTCGCTGTTTCTTGTTATTCTGTAGTAGCGATTTCTTTTGATTTTTTGTAATATATTTGGTTTTTACTTTGTTAGTTAAGCACTGATGATGGTCTGTTAAAACTGAAAGCTGGCTCTGTCTATAAATTATCTTTTAAATCAGTGCAGAGACTGTTTCTTTCAATTCCTTTTATTGATTGACTCCACAGCTCAACTTATTTATTATTTTACGTAAAAGTTCAATCAATACATATGTTAATGTATGGATTTATTTTTTTATTTTTTGTATTAACTAGAAAATATTGGAAAAGGATGTTTTAGACAAGAACAATTTGGTCTATTAAATTTTATAATAAATAACCAAGCCATATGCTTTTACAAAATGAAAAACAATTCAAAAGGAGTATAACCTTATTATTAAAGGAAAAAGCATGCTACTCCTTCCAGGAGTTTTGAGAGTTAAAATTTTAGTATAGTCTTTTTCTTTGACGATTGTTATATCCCTTTTTGGGGTTCTATCTTCTTTTTTCTTCTGTCTATCTATCTATTTATCTTGGTCTTGTAGGTGGCAGAAGTTGCTGGGAGAGAGTGACGCTCGCAAGCAGAGGTTGCTTTCCATGCAGGACCAATTCCGTCAGATAGAAGAGTTGTATCTAACCTTTGCTAAGAAAGCCTCTGCATTTAACTCGTGGTTTGAGAATGCTGAGGAAGATCTGACGGATCCCGTCAGATGTAACAGTATCGAGGAGATTCGAGCCCTAAGAGATGCTCATGCCCAGTTCCAGGCTTCACTCACCTCCGCTCAGGTATGACTTACATTTTTATTATATTAAAAATCACCCCTTGTCACGATTTTGAGAGATGCACACATATTTGAAATCTTAGAATAATACTATATATAGAAGGAGCACTACTGATAACACGAAAGCCGGTTCACTGGTGCAACTAAGTAATGCTGCCACCCTAACAATATACAATTTCTAAAAAAAAGTTGGCAATACTTCCGGTTGCTGAATTATTATGTTCTATTATTAATTAATGATTGATTATTCATAAAATACTAATATAAATATCGGTGCATTACAATATTTAAAGCATTTTAAATTGTAGTTTAACGTATTTATTAAAAATTATATAAAAAGTAGTCCTCGTCAACTAAATGTAGATTCTTGTATTCCGCCACCCTTTTGCCATCTAAGACCAGTTTTATTAAATACTCAGCAGGTGTTTTAAGTTATTATATTTGTTCTTTACGATCTTTCTTCATTAATAGATATTTATGACAAATATTTAAAATAATGTTTTGTTGTCAGGTTGTCAGCATTACTTAGTTGCACCAGTCAACCGGCTTTCGTGTTATCAGTGGAATTACATTGTGTTTACGGTCCTGTGCTCCTTCTATATATAGTATTATTCTAACTTTGAAATAATCAGTCATTTACAGTCTATCTTTTAGTTTAAAAATCTTGACAGGTCAGTTTAGACACCACTGATTCTTAAAAAAAAAAAAATCCCTGCAAGAAGGGAGCGGGAAAAAACTATGTAAACAAATCAGGTTATTTTACCCGTATTTTCTTGGCGATGTTTTTTTACATTTCTTTTATGTAGTTTTATTTTAAAATGTCATTTAAAGGTTAATTTGAAAGTAGTTTTCAAAATGATTTAATCAAAAGAAGAACCACAAACAAAGTGAACGATTGCCGGGAAGAAGGTTTTATCCCTACAGCGGTTATTGTGGTAGAGATTTTTTTTCTTTATTTAAGTGAGAGGTTGGCAGCAGCTTCTCTGGTTGGTCAATCCCCAAAATACTTATGACCTTGGGGATTTTTAAACTAAACGATAGACTGTAGATAGTGGCAGCCAGTATGAGCAATGGTTTGAAATACTTTGAGTGAGAAATGTTTATTGTTTGAAGGTTTTTAATACTCTGTACCATGCTGATTGCAAAGAAGTGAGGGTGGCCACCCCTTGTACCTGATATTTTAGCTGAGAAGTTCCTTTTCCTATGTTCAGTTCTTAATTCTAGAAATCTAGTTTGTTTTTTTAACATTTTTATTGAATAATACAACAATGAAATGATTGTTAAAAAGTAAAGTGATGTAGAAATTGATACAGTAGGGGTGGGGGCGGGGGACACAGTGGTCTAACTCTTTGGTTTTAGGTGGTCCTAAAAAAAACAGGGATTAGTTGCATCAACTACCGCACCGAGCGCTAGTTTTCACCTTGTACCCTTATCACTATTGTTATCAGTTTTAAATCAAGACTTCTACTTATGTTTATAAAAAATGTAAACAAGACAATTTTTTATCTTATTCATTGACTTTTTTTCTTTTTTAGTAGCTTTAAAGATATATTTTTAGGAAATAGGATAACATGTGTTACGAAAGGTGTGTTATAATGAGACAACGGAGACGTAAATTAAATTTATAATTTTCCGGTTTGATGTTTGTTTACAAACATTTTTGATGTTTGCCTACAAATCATGGTTATCACGATATCAGGTCTACTTAAAATTAACACAGCGTTTATATTTTTATAACATATTATGAAAATTATACCTCTATACATTTTTTACCCAATACAATTTTTAACATTGTTAAAGACCCTTTTAAATAATTTTAATCTTGGAATTGAAGAAATAATTATTTTATATATAGGGTACAAGGTGAACTGACCCGCCACTAGCGGAAAAAGGGTGAACTTAGGGCAGGTCCATCTAAAGCAGCTTATTTCGGGGGAGTTAGACCACTGTGTCCCGCGCCCCCACCCCTACTGTATGAATTTCTACATCACTTTAGTTTGAAGTATTTGAATTAATATAGTTTGAGAAGCTTTGGTATGAGAAATAATCCAGTGATTTACCTGAGGTGAAAGTTATATTGCTTTATCTGATACTTTTGCAGGTAATAGAGATAAATATGGAGATAATTAATAAAATCAAAGTTACAAAAGCAATCAAATTTAAATTTAAGTGAAATTGAGGAATCAGGAAACTGAGGATTAATTAAATCAAGACAATTAAGACAAGATGGATAAAGTTACATCATAAATTTACAAAGATTACCGGTCTCGAGTTCACTGCCTTCTTAGGTGTTGTACAGGATTGTGAGGAAAGGGTTTGTTCTAGAGTAAAGGATTAGGATTTTACCATATATCATTTGATACTACCGAGTTTTTCAAAACATGTTCAGGCTCTGTCGGCGCCCTGATGAGTTAGACGTAACGAAACAGAGTGGGACATGACATTATGTTGAGCCATCAATGATGACAAATATCGAATGATGGAACAGTTCCCAGATGTAGCATTGCATTTTGCTTGTTACATTTCCTAGGTGTCTCTCGCACAGTTATATTGTGTCACAATTATATTGTGGTGATTAGGATTTTCTTATAGAAATCTTATATGTTAGCTATTTTTATTTTATTTAATTTCATCTTAGTAAGTTTAACACCATATAGGAAGTGGTGCAAGGCACTTTTTAAACTTGGATAACATTTCTGACTTGATTTGCCCACCATTACTGGATGTTTTGTTGCATTTCGTCAAGAAGTGCATTAAATCAGTTGGTTTGATTGTCTGTGTTCTGTACAGGCTGATTTTGAAGCTCTGGCTGCACTGGACCAGCGCATCAAGAGTTTCAATGTGGGTGCCAACCCGTACACGTGGTTCACTATGGAAGCTCTGGAGGATACATGGAGGAATCTGCAGAAGATAATCAAGGAGAGAGATCTGGAGCTGGCTAAGGAAGCGCAGAGGCAGGAGGAGAACGACAAATTGCGCAAGGAATTTGCCAAGCACGCCAATGCCTTCCACCACTGGCTCACGGACACTAGGTACGCCACTCACTTTCTCTTTGAAACCTTCTCATACATTTTTTTATATTGTTTTCAAATTCGTATACAGAGTGGTTCAAAAGTCTTCTGTCCTAATTTTTGAACTGTATTAGATACATTTTTAAAACTTAGGAAATTTGTTTGCATTGAACATGAGGGCGTAGCACTCTAGGCTACACCTGACTACACCTGACTTTCTTTAAATTTAAAATTGGATCTCCTGTTTTTCTTGCATATTTTGATTCTATTCCCAAAATAATCACCATTTATGTATTTGATTTTTTTCATCACAAAAAGTTTGTTTCCCTACAAAGGGACACAAATATAAAAGGGCGTCCAAAGGAGTTAAAGAATACAATTTATTTTTGTGTTCTTTTTCCTTTGATTGATCTTTTGTGTTCAACCTAATTTGTTAGATAATTTCCTTCTTCACTAGCAGCAGATTGCCCCTTTTTCAACATGATTTTTTGCTCCCTTTTACATTTTGGTTCCTTTGATGTTGTTGTTAATTTCAATTTACCTGTCGATGGAATTGTCCAATATAAAACATAATTTATTTTCCCTCAAGATCACTCCTCATATCATTTATTTTTTACTACTTTTTTGCCCCTCCTTAGAGTACAAACTATGAGTGATAGGTAGTGATAGGTTATGTGTTTATACAGTTGATAATATAAGTGATTGAAAAAAATCAAAGAGCGAAATGGTGATTGTTTTGACTTAACGCTGTTCTTGTGGGGAGTTGACGTTTCTCCGCTCTCTGTATACTTGTTCACGACACCTCTGTTTATTTGCTCACTCGACAAGTAGGTGGAAGTATGCAACCAAGCTCCAAACATGAAATATTTTAAATGATTAGAGAAGTCATTATGCATGCTAACGAAGACAAGAGCTGTAATATTACTGAATATAAACTCTTTAGTTTCACCACCAATCCTAAACAACTTGTACATTATAAATATGCTATAGTTGTTCAAATTATAACAATAACAGCTTACTTACTAATGATACATCAATTTAATATGACAATCAACATAATTAAGAGAACTAGGTATGGGGTGCCTCGGAATCTTTTCTCACCTCTCCGCACTTGCTTCACTTGTACTCGTAGTATGAAAAACTCGTGATTTATATTGCTTTGATCATCATCAGAGAGGAAAGATAAGTTTCAAGCCCAGAGGTTACCCAGCCCCTGCTCAACAAAAGTGATCCAGCCCCATTGAAATATAACTTGGTATACTTAATTACTCAAAAGCCCTTTATTTGTTTATCTCCAGACGGTGTATAATGTAAAGTTTATTAACTCTTTTTCAGGGAGTAAAGAAGCACTTTTCACTCCCTTGGGAGTAAAAAGTAACTTTTTCCCCTTGGGAGTGAAAAGTGTTTCCTATTATTGGGTTATTAGAGCCAATTATACCAATTTTTTAGGGGAGTGGTATTCTTTAAATTTATACAGGTGACCGATCAATTTTTTGTAATTTTCCCAGAAGGTGGCCTCCCCAAAATTTATGAGGGGGACCCGACCAAAATTTTTTTTATAGGCTCAAAATCCGTTTCAGGTCAAAAGAAGTTGTTTGGAGCAATAAAATTTTTTTTTATTTTTTTGGGGGCAGCACACCCAAAATTTATAAGGGGGTCTGACCCCAACAAAATAAATAAAATACAACAAAACATGTTAAAATAAAATCAACATCTGGAGATAAAATCTTGTATGCACCTTGGGAGTAAAATGCTATTTCCCCCCTCGCAATTACCTTCCTCGGCTTTGCCTCGGGAGTTAAATGCTTTGGTTCCCTCGGCTTAAGCCTTAGGAACCAACTAACTGCTCAGAGAAGTCATAGCATTCTTTACTCCCTTGGTGCATAAATAACTATTATATAATAAAAAGCTGTGCTTTCAACCAAAAATTAGTCATCAAAGTATAACAAAATATAAAAAAAAAAATACAAACTGCTTCATATTGCATCTTGAGATGGTTTAGTAAGCTATGTTTACAAAACCTGTTGCACCATGAAGTAGTTTGTAAATTGTGTTTTTTTTTTATTTCATATTTTGTTATACTCTGATGATGACTAATTTTTAGCCAAAAGCTCAGTTATTTATTATATATAAAAATAATGGACTTCTGTGTAATTAATTTGTTTTTATTTGTTATTTTTATAAGTCCACAAAAAAGAAACTTACTAAACTAAATTAATATAGGGCAAATAAAAAATTAACTAAAACAAGTGACTTTCACTAAGTAAGACTTAAAAGCTGAATTGTTTACCCTTGTTCTGGTCAGACTGATAGTTAAATATTTAATAATATATAAAGTTGATTAATGTGTGCTGGTCTTTACTGTTTACTTTATTATTGTTTTATCTATGTTGGTTATGATGTAATTTTGAAAGGTTTTTGTGTTTCATTAAGACAACAATTGAGTGCCGTTGAAATGTTGGTTTCCTTTGTGAGTAAGCTGGTATTTGTTATTTTTTACAACTTTAGGTACATTATAATTATTTGTATAAACATTAAGAGTACCTTGAGTTACAAGTAATGCATTCAAGAAAACCTAAGTCACAGTTAGTAAAAAGAAGCTTATAGTTCTATTAAAAGAATAATGCCTTTTAATAGAACATTTCAGTGTTTTCCAACATTGATAGCGCAGGGACATAAATGATTAAAATACACAATGAGCCCTGCTCCGTTTGCTGGAGTAAGGCGCTCTGCTCCGTTTGCTGGAGTGAGGCGCCCTGCTCTGTTTGCTGGAGTGAGGCGCCCTGTTTGGCCGCATTACTATGACTCCTGTGTATATTGTGGTATTGCATTGTATAATATGTTGTATAATTTTGGCAGATACCGTCTTCTTGGCTGGGATGGGTAGGAACTTGTTAATTTACTCTACACTAACCTCTCTTACTTTGCTTGTCAGACTCTCCTGTTGTACTAATACTACCAGAGAGCCAGGCTTAGAAAATATTCAAGTTTTACTGTTTCTCATCAAATTTTTCTTTAAATAGATCATGAATGATATAAAACATGTCTGCCTCATTAGTATGATATCAACATGCATACCTCTTTACCATGAATGATATACAAACATGGATACCTTATTACCACGATACAAACATGTCATACTATTAACCATGATTGACATACTAACATCCTCAACCTTATCATCATGATTCAAATATGCCTTCCTCTTATTCACGAACAACAGACTAACATGTCTACCTCTTAACCATGAATGATAAGAAACATGCGTATCCTGTCTCATAAGCACCATTTTCTATTATATTTGATAAAAGCGTGAACCGCAAATCATGTGTATTACACTCTTTCTTGAAGCACATATTTTATGTAATAAATTAAACACTATAATTTTTTTAAAAAACTTGTTTATCTAGTTAATAATAAAGCTTAAAATGTTATACTCAGTTTTTAATGCCAATATCAAAGATTTCAAAATTTTAGGTGTGTGGTTTAGAAGAGTGTTATCCAGTCTGAATATCAGACTGGCAGACAGTGCTGTTTGTATGATTTATGGTTTATTCACAGATAAATTTGGTTTGAAACAGTATAATAAGTTGCTTTTGGCTCCTGGACTTGGTAATGATTTAGTTTGAGGCTCCAGTCAACTATTGACAGGTCATTGTGGAATATATGTGTGGATAATGCATTGTCCTCTGATACTGCCCTGTCATCTGACAATGACAAGACCAGTACCGTGGGCCCAAACTGAATCAGTACCATCAACTCGCCTCTATTAAAAACAATTTGTTAATGTTACTAAGAATTAACGATAGTTTGAATTTGTGCTGTTTCACTGTGTATGAATGTAGTATCATTGTTGATTTTTATCTTGATGAGATGATGTGATGCAAGCAGGTGAGGTAGTAACAATCTATGTTGTCAAACTTTACAACTGGCTGCTGAGAGCATTGAAATGGTTCACTACTCATCTACCTTCTGCTAATGATTCAATGTTAAGATAGTATATTGAACTTCTTTTCATATATTGAATATTGAACCATATATTCACACAACAATATATAACGTATATTGAACCATGACCATATTCATTTGCCTTAAAAATATTTAACCATAGCCATATTCAGTTGCATTAATAATATTGGACCTTGCCCTAAAAATATTGAATCATAGCCATATTCATTTGCCTTAATAATTTTGGGACCGTGGCCATATTCAGTTGCTTTAATAATATTGGACCTTGCCCTAAAAATATTGAATCATAGCCATATTCATTTGCCTTTATAATTTTGGGACCGTGGCCATATTCAGTTGCTTTAATAATATTGGACCTTGCCCTAAAAATATTGAATCATAGCCATATTCATTTGCCTTAAAAATATTAACCATAGCCATATTCAGGTTGCATTAATAATATTGGACCGTGGCCATATTCAGTTGCATTAATAATATTGGACCTTGCCCTAAAAATATTGAATCATAGCCATATTCATTTTGCCTTAATAATTTTTGGGAACCGTGGCCATATTCAGTTGCTTTAATAAATTGGACCTTGCCCTAAAAATATTGATCATAGCCATATTCATTTGCCTTTATAATTTTGGGACCGTGGCCATATTCAGTTGCTTTAATAATATTGGACCTTGCCCTAAAAATATTGAATCATAGCCATATTCATTTGCCTTAATAATTTTGGGACCGTGGCCATATTCAGTTGCCTTTAATAATATTGGACCTTGCCCTAAAAATATTGAATATAGCCATATTCATTTGCCTTTATAATTTTGGGACCGTGGGCCATATTCAGTTGCTTAATAATATTGGACCTTGCCCTAAAAATATTGAATCATGCCATATTCATTTGCCTAATATTTTGGGACCGTGGCCATATCAGTTGCCTTAATAATATTGGACCATGGTCATATTCAGTTGCCTTAAAAATACTGTCCCTAGGTTCTGTATTTTGAAATGGACCCAATATAAAAATAAACGTTTATTACTATCCTTAACATAATTAAACTTACAAAAAGATGCAACAAAAGAAAACACTAATATACATACATACATACATATCTCTTGGATAGTAAATGGTTGTTGTTCAGCTTTTCAGCTGGTCTTCCATAACAACCATTTGGAAGGTTTTACAAAGGCAGAAGGCAGTGAGGATCTGAAGTCTGAATCTCAGATTGAACCCTTTAAATGCTCTGAATAGTGACTTAGGCCCGTATTCAAAGACGTTTTCTACATTTTCTAACCCTAACATTCTCCTAACATTTTCCTAACTATAACATCTCCTAACATTTCCTAACATTTCTCAACATTTTCCTAACTCCTAAACATTTTCCATAAAACATCTCCTAACACTTTCCTAACATTCTCCTAACCTAACCTTAACATTTTCCTAACTCCTAACATACTCCTAACATTCTTCTAACATATTCTGTTAGGAGAATGTTAGGAAAACGTCTTTGAATACGGGCCTTAGAGTCTGTGTGCCATCAGTAGGATGTTGGTACCTTGCCTGCCTCTCCTGTCATGTTGCAAGTTACTGTTATGTTTGAATGAGATTACTGTGTTATTCTTTGATGTAAACAAACTAATATTATTGATTATTAATTAATTAGTTTTAAATTTGGTGATTCTCATAGAGCTCATGTGATAAAAATATTGACTGTTAAGTGAACAACCACGTGAATATTTTTATTGGTTGATTTCAAAGTTTTCCAACCTGTTGCTTCAGAAACGAACCAATCACTGTGTTTCGTCAATGTTTTCTTACCAGTCAACTCATTCATTTGACTTTTAAGATCCCCCCCCCCCACTAACATATCGTTTTGTTCTTTTATATTAATTATCAATTAATTTAGCTAATTGTTCAATGAATTGCTTGTTAACCTAATTAATATTTGTCAATTACATTCAGTGCTTTGAAAACTAACCGATTATTTTAATTTTAGATTATTAGATTTTAGTTTCAATGAGTTTAATTACAAAATGTTGCTAATGAAATTGGTATTTAAAATTTGGAAGATTAAAAAAACCAAGACTTTGGCAGATAAGTGTATGTATTTTGCTTACTGAAGATAAAATAAACGAGTTTCTGTATAAATGTTAGCGCTGATGAGCAATAACAGCAGTGCTTAACTACTCGAACCCAATCAAATCGAGTCATCAAGTCGATAACTGGTCATCAAGTCTATGGAAGGAATATCTTATTAAATCCAAGATGTCTTGTTAAACTGGAGGTCATTTTCAGTGGTCAAATAAAGTCCTGTGTTGTGTGCTAGTGCAACAACACCTCAATTAGAACCCTGCTAAGCACAGTTCCTTAGATACACTTAATAAGTCATGGGGTACAAGGTACCTGAGAACTTTTCCTCACCACATCAGGTTTGCTACACTAATCCTCATGACTTGGGAGGAGTCTTAGAATAATACTATATATAGAAGGAGCACTGGACCGTAAACACAATGTAATTCCACTGATAACACGAAAGCCGGTTGACTGGTGCAACTAAGTAATGCTGCCAACCTGACAACAAAACATTATTTTAAATATGTGTCTATTAATATCTATTAATGAAGAAAGATCGTAAAGAACAAATATAATAACTTAAAACACCTGCTGAGTATTTAATAAAATTGGTCTTAGATGGCAAAAGGATAGCGGAATACAAGAATCTACATTTAGTTGATGAGGACTACTTTTAACATAATTTTGATTAAAAATGTTAAAATACAATTTAAAATGCTTAAAATATTCAATGAACTGATATTTATGTTAGTATTTTATGAATTATCAATCATTAATTAATAATAAAACATAATAATTCAGCAACCGGAAGTATTGCCAACATTTTTTTAGAATATTGTATATTGTTAAGGTGGCAGCATTACTTAAGTCCACCAGTGAACCTTCTTTCGTGTTATCAGTAGTGCTCCTTCTATATATAGTATTATTCTAAGGGACTTAGAATATGGACATCAATTAATTTATTTTGCAGTATTGTATAACATGGGTTTTATCCTTAACAGTCACCCACCCAGGTACTGTCCTCACTCGATGCTGCTTAACATTAGCTATTCAAGAAAAACTATAGATATAATATTAGCTCTATGTAAATAAAACTTAGTATACTTATTTTTTACCTACAGAGATACTCTTATGCCAAATTAAATTTTTCCATTTTTTACAAATTTCAAACATTTTTGCTGAGTCATTAATGGTGATGAATGAGGTTATAAAAAAATATTTTCAGGATAGTTCATCTAGACCCAGATATTGCTTATAGTATCAAGTGTAAACTTCTCCCATGAACACTGGGACCTTTGAGGACAACTTTGTAAAAAACATTCAGGAGGTCTTAAAAACACCTGAAACGGATAATTTAATTGAAATATCTGTGTTGGGATCGTCATTGCAAGCCCGTTACTTTTCTTATAAACCTAGAGTAAGAATGAGGAAGAGTGACAACTAAGGACTTTGTGATTAGCTTAAATACCTTCAACTTAAATATCTAATAGAATAAATAAATATCTATATTTCACAATACAATAGTAATGCGTGAGAACATTATAATTTTGTTTAACAATACAAACAAATAAATAAACCTCCACGCTGAACAAACGAATACTTATAGAAGCCAATAGTTTGAAAGCTCCACTGTTTGTTTATTTGTGAATTGAATTGTTTAGCTCTTGAGTGTTTTCTGAGTATGAGGCATTCTGATTAACTGGACTTAACAGCCCTGTCGATTATTAAAAAATCCATTTTGTAGATATAAGAGATAGGGAGACTTAGTGTCGTATATGGTAGTGATTGTCTTGTTAATGAGGTTGTTTGGTTTGCAGGACGTCCATGATGGAAGGATCGGGGTCTCTGGAACAGCAGCTTGAAGCAACCAAGGTAATTTTAGACTTTGCTTAGCTAGTCCCAGTCCACGTCTGGCTGACTGACTCATTAAAATTTTAAGTATCCAAAACTTTTCTATTTTTAAAATTATAACAATAATATGTGTAATACTGTGGAAAGAAAAAAAAATCTATACTGACATGGCTCTAGAAATGTGTTGAAAATGTGTGAAAGAGTGTTGAAGTTATATAAATTTAACGAGTGTGATTGGGTGAAAGGAGAGGGGGGGGGTGTAATTTTAGAGGACTGTGTCTTAGAAATTAAACTATGTTGGGTAAAATAAATAAAACAAAAACTGCTTGTCTATAATTTTTATTTATAACTTTTACATAATATTAAAAATAGAAAAGTTTTGGTGGTTTCAAATGTTTGATGGGTCACAATGTTGACCAGACTTGCAATAAAACACCAGACCTGTGGTTTTAAATGTTTTATATGTATATCAAACCTTTTCTACCTCCTGCTTATGAGGTAGAAAATCACACCAGGGCTCCTGGTCTACCAGCTTAGACTTTGCTGCAAGCTGCTATCTCTGGTGAAGAGACAGCATTGTTGCTGACTATAAATGATAAATTACCTGCTATTACTATCTACTAGTGTTGCACTTTTTGGTGGAAGTTGCAAATGCAGCTAACAAATGTCCACTAAAGAAATTATAATTAAATGTGGGGATGAAGTTAAAAAAATTAAAATTCAACTTTAACGTCTATAAAATTTTCCTAATTTATAAAATCAGGAATATTCCCCCCCCCACTTAAAATTCAACCTAGATTGCATTTATTTAGTTTCCCAGCGATAGTGCCCTATGTCTATCTAATGTGGTTACTGAAATGATATTTACTTGAATCATCCTTAAAATGTACATATGCTCTATTTGAGTCGTTCATGTTATGGGGTCATGTTGACTGTAGTGAACTGTTTCTTAAACAAAAGAAAATTAACACAATATAATTGTGCGAAAGATAGTATCGTTAGTATCAAATGACCAAAGAAAATTATCAGGATTTAATCCGTGAGTAAAATTAGTTGGACGTAATCCATTGTCAGTACTATTTACAATTAACGACGTTAATTGTGTGTCTTTCACTTGACTCACACACCGTCTTTCTCAAGACGAACCTGATGATGGGAGAAGTACCTGCTCCCGAAACGTCGTTAATTGTAAATAGTACTGACAATGGATTACGTTCAACTAATTTTACTCATAATTCACTATTGTCACAAACTTTCACGTCTAAGATTTAATCCGTTGCATCCAAAGATGCTTATTGTAAGCTATTTTTTAAAAAACAGGATCATGACCTTTCTTTTTTAATCTTAATACTTACAAGTGCCTTAAATAAAATAAAGCAAACTAAATATTACAATTTAGCTATCTCGCAGCATGATTACAACACAAGGAAACCCAAGACCTGTTACTTCAAATTAAAAAGGTTGTATTTACCGCAAGTTGAAGAAGCAATCCAAGAATCAGCTACCGTCGATACTTGCTGTTAGATATGAATATCTCTTGACCGTTTTCGGCATAACACCATCATCAGCAGGCGGGGCAACACTCGAGCTCTCAACTAATAAAGTTATATCAGTGATTAACTTCTAGTCTCAATGAGTACAATTAGCCCTCTGAGAGCCCAAGAGGGCTCGATGTGCTCATTGAGACTAGAAGTTAATCACTGATATAACTTTATTAGTTGAGAGCTCGAGTTTTGCCCCGCCTGCTGATGATGGCGTTATGCCGAAACCAGTCCAGGGATATTCATATCCAACAGCAAGTATCGACAGTAGCTGATTCTTGGATGATTACCTGTTACTTACCTGATATTGTTTAAATAAATTAAGTACAGGTCACCACAAGCTAGCTATTTTAGTGTATGATAAATCCAATGATTATAAAGGAAGGAAAATAAAATTATTTAGATTTTTGTCAACTTCTAAAAGAATTCGTCTGAGAAAATCTGTGTTTTAGTCTTAAAGATTATTTTAATTTATTTTCACATTTTTATTCATGCTTTGTAAAATTCTTGATTTACTGTGCACTTTTCTTTTATGGTCTCTACGAGAAAGTATTTTTATTGATGGAAGAGAATTCAGTTGCTATTTGTGACCTTATTCCCATGTTTATTTAGTCTCCCCCTCCCTCCCCCGCCTCTTTGTGTTTTTTGATGAAGGAGCTTTTTTGTCAACTTTGTCAACTAATAATGAAAAGTAATAAATAAATACAATAAATTTCAAAGATACTAACATATAATTAAGATAAACCAATTTGTATGGTTTATCTTAATTATAGTATTTAGTATCTTTGAAATGTATTGTATTTATTTATTACATTTCATTATTTTATATTATAGATCAACTTTCTCTTAAATTTTATTTAAAAAAAATGTTTTTTTATTTTATTTTCATTATTAATTTATTGTAAACGTTTTAAATGAAAGTAAACATAAAGGTTTAGAACCTGAGAGGTTAAAGACTGTACCTGGGTGTCACTATAAAAAATTTAAGTTTGATCTTTTGATATTAAATACCGCTGGTAATGAATGATAAGATTATGTAAAATCATTTACATGGGCTCAGTCGGACTGTGAGATCAAGTAAATCATCCATCACCCTCAATCACTAAACTAACTTAACCTTAACTTAATTTTATTTGTGTTTTACAGAGTAAAGCGACAGAAGTGCGATCCAGGAAGATGGACCTAAAGAAGATAGAAGAACTAGGTGCTATTTTAGAAGAACATCTTATTCTAGATAATTGGTATTACACTTAGCATATTGACTCTGCTAAACCTCTTTATTATTAGTATAATATGTAATGATAGGTCTTAGATTAGATACTGGGCGTAAGCAGTAGGATTAGAGATTTGTAGGTCTAGATTAGTACTGTGTGTGAGTGTGAATCAGGGTTTTTAAGTTTGATGGCTCCTGGTCCTACCTAGAAACTGTTGGAGGCATAGAGATATATACTAGAGGGGCATAGCCTATCTTAATACATTGAGAGGCCTGAAACATTTTTAGTGGGGCTCTCAGGGGCTCTGTGTAACCTCATTGAAACCTCCTCCAAGAGGGACTTAAGATTATAATTAATCAATTGTTTTCGGCTTCCCGCAGATTGTTTGTGTTGTGATTTGT
Source organism: Microvelia longipes (assembly GCA_018340805.1). Classification (NCBI taxonomy): domain Eukaryota; kingdom Metazoa; phylum Arthropoda; class Insecta; order Hemiptera; family Veliidae; genus Microvelia; species Microvelia longipes. The sequence continues at coordinate 6,848,318 of JACMZG010000008.1, forward strand.
ATTTTAAACATTCTACTATATAATTTACTGTTTTTTTTTGTTCTGTTTATTTGATGAAAATGATAATCGATTGTGGTCAGGTTACTTTTTCGATGTTTCAAAATTCAACCAATAGGGCCCCTCTAGTAATATATCTCTATGTTGGTAGGGGAGAGCATTAGAGATATATTACTAGAGGCCCTATAAGTTAAATTGGAAACATCGAAAAAGTAACCTGACTATCTTTGCTTGTAAATATAATCAAATAACCAGTACCAAATTACAATAATTTACATAGAACATTAAAAATACAAATCTTAACACAAACAATGTGCGAGAAGCTGAAATCAAGTAATTTATTTTAACCTTAACTCACTTGTTGAAGGAGGTTTCAATGAGGTTACACAGAGCCCCTTAGAGCTTCCAAAAAGATGTTTCATGCCTTAGAATAATACTATATATAGAAGGAGCACTACTGATACACGAAAGCCGTTCACTAGTGCAACTAAGTAATGCTGCCACCCTTACAATATACAATTTTCTAAAAAAAGTTGGCAATACTTCCGGTTGCTGAATTATTATGTTCTATATTAATTAATGATTGATTATTCATAAAAATACTAATATAAATATCGGTGCATTACAATATTTTATGCATTTTAAATTGTATTTTAACGTATTTATTAAAATTATATATAAAAAGTAGTCCTCGTCAACTAAATGTAGATTCTTGTATTCCGCCACCCTTTTGCCATCTAAGACCAGTATTATTAAATACTCAGCAGATGTTTTAAGTTATTATATTTTGTTCTTTACGATCTTCTTCATTAATAGATATTTATGACACATAATAAAATAATGTATTGTTGTCAGGTTGGCAGCATTACTTAAGTGCACCAGTCAACCGGCTTTCGTGTTATCAGTGGAATTACATTGTGTTTACGGTCCTGTGCTCCTTCTATAGTATTATTCTAAGTTCATGCCTCTCAATGTATTGAGATAGGCTATACTCCCTCTAGTATATATCTATGGGGGAGAGCATCAGTGGTGGGACAAATCAGTTTATGTCCGACCTGCCGACCTCGGTTACTTGCGTCTAGTACGTATTATTTCTATGTATGTTTTAACTCATTTTCATTTCCTTGTGTTAATTCTTTGTGGCACATCAAAATGGCTGTTTTCCTTTTGCTGTAATATCACTCACTGCAGGTCCGCCCTTTAATTATTAATTACTTGTTAATATAACTGTACTTTGCAGGGATCCTTTTCCCTTAATTATCCCCATTTGGGCCCAGTTCACCACAAATAAGAACTTTATTTCTGTAAAATATAAATTAAATTTAATTTTACAGAATATGATTCCTTAATAGGACCAGAACCTGGTGCTGGTTTGTGTTACATTCTACTACTCATGATAGTATCCCTCTGTAAAACATTTAGTATACAGCAGGCCTGGGCAAACTTTTCTAGCAAAGGGGCGCTTAGTCTTTTTGCAGTCACTCGTGGGCCGCATTCCTTAAATTTTAAAGTATGCTAACCCGCAACAAATTGCAGTTACGCTGTGTTCACTAAAGTCAAATTTATTCCCAAAGAAATAGGAATTGGGGAACTTTAGCACTAAACGGAAAAAACAAAACGGAGTATCTTCATCAGATCTGAAATATAACTGAAGACATATTTTCTAGAATACTTGTATAAAAATAATTTTAAAAAGTATTCCTATGAAATAAAACAAAGGAATTGTATTTTATCAATTCACAGAAGGCAAAATAGCTTATCTTTTTATGTTATTATGTGAAAAAAATTCGCTAAATAATTCATGTATTCATGTCAGCAAGATCTGCCACGGGCAGACACCTTGTTTCATGTCAAAGTTTCAAGTCAAAATTATATCAAATTATCTTAATTACTTATAACAGTGTAAAATGTAGTTGTAATTACCAGTAAAGACAGAAAAAAAAAAAATAAGAATTCGCCAAATCCGACAATGAAAGTGATATGAAAGGCGGCTGTTCTTTATTGTAATTGTTTTTTTTACTAGTTTTGTTTCTCCAAACTTAAAGTTAAAGTAGCAATCCATTATTTTTAATTATAATAATTTGAATTAAATTATTTATTTTGCTTATTACCTAATATATTTTTTTAATTTTTTCATTGATTTTATTTTTCTAAACATTTTAATTTTGGCCTGCGGCCTCATAAAAATGCTCCGCGGCCCGTAGTTTGCCCAGGCTTGGTATACAGTTGTTTCATACGAGGTGTGACAATTAAATAACGGGACTGTGCGTGCTGCATATGTTAGGCTTGTGTGTTGGGTGTGGGATGGAACATGATTGATCCTGTTTATTACTGTACAGAGTCCACTTGATCCCGTCTTTCCATCTAGTCTAGTTTGGTTTTAAATCAGGTTGAGTAAGGCATGTTGTTATTGGCGTGCCGAAAATGGTCAGTTTAAAAATCGAGCAGCGTATTAATTTGAAATTTCTGGTGAAATTGAGAAAACCTCCCAGTGAATGTTTTCAGTTATTGAAAGATGTTTTGGTGACAACTCATGTCACGTACAAAAGTTTGAATGGCAACAAACAATTTCTAAGGCCGGGAGAAGTTGAATATACGAAAACGACTGAACCTGTGACGTCAAAATTGAAGAAAACATTAGAAAGTTAATGAATTTGCGTAAAAACAGACGTTAAGTCTTCGAATGATTTCAGATTTATCAAACATTGACAGAGAGACTGTAAAAATTTACATGAAACGAAAATACTAAAATTGTGCCAAAATGGTGCCAAAAAACGACGCGCCGCTCACAATGCGCTCTCGGTGAAGGAGTTTAGCAAAAATTCAATTCCAGTGCTTGAACGTCCACCCTATTCACAGATCTGGCTCCCTGTGACTTCTACCTTTTCCCAAAATAAAAAGTACATTGAAGGGAACACGTTTTGAGTCAGTTGAAGATGTCAAGAAAAAACGGCAGACTTGCTGAAGAGCTGACACTAGTGACATGCACACTGCTTTGAAGCAGTGGAAAATGCGTATGCAGCGGTGTATAGAAAGGAAGGGAGTATAAGGGATTAATAGTTATTTTAATAATGTTCAATAAAGTATGTTTTTCAGATCAGTCCCGTTACTTAATTGTCACACCTCGTATAAAGTGTCCACCAAAAAAAAGGAGGTGATAGTACTCCTCAAATGGAACAAAAATGTTCTATAATATAAACCCCAATCTCCTACCGTTTTCCCACAAGGTCAAATTTAATATTTTAATAAAATATTTGACCTTACATCATAAAATTGTTAATAGCGTTTAAACTGTTCAAGCTAGAAAGGCAAAATTGGTCACGTTAGAAAAGCTGAGTAAATTTCCTAAAGGACCAACTACTAAACTATGTCAAATATTTGAATGTACTGTCCAAAAATTTGGTTGACAAATGATTTTTTTGCAAAAATTGAATTTTATGGAATTTTTATGGTAGGGCTTTAAAGGAAGTAAGAGTTGAGCAAAAGTTTAGCCAAGAATGGAAAAACTTCTCTAATGATTGCCCTTTAAGAAAACCCAAACTTGAAAAACCAAAACTGATATTTTTTGGCATTTTAGCATATCTCTACAATGTTAATTACATGATACATAAAATAATTAAAAATCTCTAAAACAGAAGAAGAGAGTGGTTTTAGAGAAAAATGTATAAGAATAAAATATGTTTATTTTACCTCCTACAGTCTAAAATCATATTATTAGTTTACTTTCGAAAAAAAAATTGTTAAAATAACACATGATTTTCACTTTAACTATTAGCAGTTTTTGCAACTTTTAGCATCAATTGCTTACATTTTTGACTATTGAAGCTATAAAATATAGATTTTCTTAAGGGCAATTATGAGAAGTTTTTTCCGTCTGGCTAAACTTTGCTCATCCCTTATTTCATCCCTATTATAAAAATTCCATAAAATTTCTATTTTTTCAAAAAATCGTTTTAATGCTAATTTTGGACAGTAGATCAAAATATTTGACATAGTTAGTGCTCTTTAGAAATTTACTCAGCTTTAACGTGACCAATTTCCTTTCTAGCTTGAACAGTTTTAACGCTATTAACATTTATGATGTAAGGTCAAATATTTTTTAAAATATAAATTTGACCTTTGGAAAACGGTAGGAATCGGGATTTATAATATAGAACATTTTTGTTCCATTTGAGGAGTACTATCACCTCCTTTTTTTTGTGGACACTTTATATGAAACACCCTGTATATATGTTTGTGTGTGTGTTATAAATAAATCTATGACAAGGACTTTAATTTGAAGTCTTCATTTGAAAAATTATGTTTTATTAATTTATTTTTAACATAAATTTACCCATAGAATCATATTTAATACAAATATGAATGATGCTTGTTAATAGTCGTAGTCTATATTGGTGGGTAATTTACTTTTTATGTGTTGTATAATGATATAAAATTTGATAATTTCAAATTTCCAAAGTAATTAAATATATTATATTTTATAAATAGTGGATACAAACTACTAGAATTCAATGATAGCACAGTCAAATATTTAGTTATATTTAGTTTCATTATTATTTAATAGAAATGTTTATGTGAAAGGTTTTTTGTGTGCTACAGGTATACAGAACATAGTACTGTGGGGCTTGCACAACAGTGGGATCAGCTAGACCAGCTGGCAATGCGCATGCAGCACAATTTAGAGCAACAGATACAAGCGAGAAACCAGAGCGGAGTGTCAGAGGATGCTCTCAAGGAGTTTAGCATGATGTTCAAACACTTTGACAAGGATAAGAGTGGACGCCTCAACCATTACGAGTTCAAGTCATGTCTCCGAGCCCTTGGTTATGACCTGCCCATGGTCGAGGACAACCAGCCCGACCCTGAGTTCCAGGATATACTTGGTAAACCATCTTTATTTTTTGTTTAATTTTAATTATTAAAAAATTAATTTTTTTATTTAATTTGATTATAAAAATTACTTCCGTAATAAATATATAACATAAGGTGCAAAGTACCTTTTTTGAAATCCTTGAATTCATTGGACCTCAATCATCCTTGGATTTCAAAGTACCGTGAAATCCTTTGCTCTACTTATAGGATTTGGTAGACATCATCTCACGACTTTGCACTCACATTACTCAATTCACCTGATTCAGATTGCAATATGTCTTGAGGCACGCTTTACTCGTACTCTGACTACAAAAAAGTATACATTTTACTTCAGAGGTCACCCATCCTTGTTCTGACCTCCCTAAATGTTACTTAACATTAGTGATGCTTGGTTTGATACAAATTGAACTGCTGATAATAATGCGGTACATCTGCTGCTCTTATATAGAACCAAATGCATTCCAAATTTTCTCTGCTTTTTTGAATATTTGCTGAGTCTTTAGTAACAGTTATTATAAAAAAATATTTTGATTTGCTTCTTCAGCTTATTGTTTGTGAGCTGACTTGAGAACTTAATATTGAGGCTTTGAGTCTCTAAGGGAGATTAACTTAGAGTCTCTTCTCATTTTTTTATTTGGGCTCCAAACTATATCTTCTGCCCTGAAATGGATTATGATCCAATTTTTTCAGTCCCCTATAACTTATAGGTGCCAGAGCCAAAAATATATTAATTTTTCACAAAAAATGTGTATGACCTTGTTTCAAACAAGAATGGATATTTCAATAATTCTATATATTTTTCTTATCAAAATCACAAAAAGAATGAATTAAAAATAATCATTATAAATATATTAAAACTATAACTGTCATTCATTCATTTTTAACAGACCTCTTAACTAGACGTTGTAGCGAGCCATTTGGTTAACACTTAAATTATATTAGTTGTTTCAGCTCGTAGTGAGATAGGAATATAGTTATAAGATTCCAGTCCCCCCACCTCGTCAACCACAAGCTCTTTCAATTTTACCCCTTCACATTTTACAATTCTTCCCTTATTCTACCTCGCAAAGCAACATGTATTTTAATTAAGGCCGTAATTAATTAATAAATAGATATTCAATTTTAAGATTCATGTTAATAAATTAATCATCGTGTTTGTCTAATTCTTTGATTTTTGTGTGTTAATGTATTTTTTGTATCTTTATGTATAGAGTTAATAAATTTAAAGTAATTTAATTGTATAGAACTTAAGTCAATTGTTTTCTTCTATCTCTATTTTATTGAATTTTATTTTAAATTAAACATTACTTCATTTATATTTTAGTTCTATGTCTGATGACTTCTATCGTTATATCTCTATTATTTTACTTTGAATCAATGAATGAAGAAACATCTTCATGTCAGTTGACTTCTATCTCAATTATTTTACTTTGAATCAATAAATGAAGACACAGCTTGATTTCTTAAAGAATAAATCAAAATATATTAAAAAAAAGTAGGTGCAAGAGGTTAAGCGTTTTCAAAAAGAATAATTTGATATTAGATTGACAGTCATAAATAGTATTATGATAAGAAATATCCATTCTATAGAGACGAGCCCCTCTCGCTTATTGGTTGTAGGAGACTCGAGAATATTACTCCCCACCTCTCTCACTAGATATACTCAAATACCTACCTACACAGCAATATATACTTTACTAGAAGTGTTAACCAAATGGCTCGCTACAACGTCTAGTGACCTCTTACTGATTTTGAGACAATTTTTTTACATAAATATGTTGAGTGCTAACTTAATAAATTTTGAAGTGCTGCCCCCAAAAAATGTAAAACATTAGTTTTTTGATTGAAACAACTTTTATTGGCCTAAAACTGGTTTTAAAGCAGTTTACTTTCTTTTGGAGACAAGTTTTTGATGACTCGGGAGAAACTCTTCTTCAATAATTATTACCCTCGGCTATCCTTTTAAACTAGAAAAACATTATTTGTCTTGGTGTCACCTCTGGAATAAAATATTGAATCCCCTTACCTCAGCATCTATAATCCCTGGCTTATAGATGCTACAACTGGTGTCTGGCTCAGTTCTCCAAAGGAAGTGTTAATTTAGTGAAAATGGTGTTTTGTTTGCAGACGTAGTAGACCCTAACAGAGACGGACAAGTGAGTCTCCAGGAGTACATGGCCTTCATGATCAGCAAGGAAACTGAGAATGTACAATCTAGTGAAGAAATTGAAAATGCTTTCCGAGCTATCACACAGGCAGAGCGGCCCTACGTCACGAACGAGGAACTTTACGCTGTGAGTACATTACTTCTATTACACCTGATAACATCATAAGTTTTAGAGTCTGCAAACTGACCAGTTAGATGCATAACTAGTACACGGTTTGATTTTTTTCAAATATTTTTTTTTTTTTGAGGTAGTACGTAATTGAGCACTTTATTGGACCATTTTTAGGATGAGAAGCCAATCATTATTGTTATAGGAGGTTTTTTAGTACTTTTCACCTCCGAGGACAATAATGAATGTAAAAAAACTCCTAGGATGTAAAAGTAATTCATATATCGACGCCATTACTGTAATGTAGCGTGTTCAAAAAACAATCTGTGTAAAACCTTGAGGTTTCTTTAAAAACGTTCATTTTGTTTCTGTTTTTGTTTGTAGACTAATTTTTTTTTCAATTAAGTATATAGCGTAGTTTATTTAATGAGTGCTACCTCAAAAAAAATAGTGTATGCCATCCGGCTGAGAATGTCTTTATGTCTTGGCAATTTTTCCCGACTCGCTTCGCTCGTCGGTAAATCTAATTGGCGTGACATAAAGACACACTTCTCAGCCTTATGGCATAAATAACTATTATTTATTTTATAAAAGAACACGAGGAACTTATTTAGTTTATTTACTCATGATGCATTTAGACTGCATTGCAGTCCAAGGTAATGTGAGGTTTCATGTAAGCAGCTGACCATCTCTATTCTTTCTTTCTCTTTGGTTTCCTTCTTTTCTCTTGAAAATAACAAGTAATTTACATCATGGAAGTTTAATAAAAAGTCTAATCTGTCATTTTAAGCTTGCTGAGATAGGGGAAGTTTCCTTAGATTTCAATCAAATAAGATCATTTATGTTTATGCATATAAATTATGTATAATATTATATTGTATTAAAACTAAATTTAAAAAATAAAATAATATATTTTTTTACTGCTGAGGACCAGGGTTGTCAAAGCATTTAACCTGGGCATAAAAAAGAAATTTTGGAGTATAGAATAGTCTAAAATTATATCATTGTAAAATTGCAAATTATCTTTTAGCCAATTTTCATCACGAAAATGACGCTAATGAGGTTGTTTAGACGACAGAAGTTGAGGGGGGGATCACAATTATATGAATCTGCAATTCATATTAAAAAAAATCACTCTTAAATAAAACCTGCCCACCTCAGCTCAAGAGTCTCTCTGAATACTCTTAAGTGGGGGGGGGGTCTCTTTTAAATAATAATGATTTATATTCGTACTAATGGTTTTTATAAATTATATTTGCATTTATATTTATTAAACAATGATTATTAAAAAAGATAGATAGAAGATATAATTGCAGAGTAGGCGCGAAGCACCGAGGTTGCGAGCGGCTGTGGGTCGAAGGCCTGTATTTTGTAATGTTTTATCGATACTAGTTAACAATTTATCTACATTGAATGGAAGAGAGGATCATCTGGTTCTAATTTTGTGAGGTTATATAAATCAGTAAACAAACGAATACTGATCTAAATGAACTTATTTGTGACACGAGTCTGTCAACTCATGCATATGTTCCATGTATTCAAATAAAACATTATTTTCTTATTATACAATTTTCACTTTACAATAAGGCGCGGTCGAATATCTAGAACGTTGGATCACCAACAAACTTTTTTTATAATTTTTTTTTCAAAATTTTCAGTAATTAGTCGGATTTGTGATAAATTAAGCCTATTTCCGTAATCTGCACGCTCTTTGGTTAATCTCAAAGAGTATTTTACATTCACTCAACGATTTATTTTTAATCTAACTTGGTACAACATAACTACTGTTAGATGTCAATATTTTGTGTATATTTTGACATGTCATTTGTTAACATTGACGTCTAACAGTAGTTATGTATGTACCAAGTTAGATTAAAAATAAATCGTTGAGTGAATGTAAATCTCTTTGAGATTAACCAAAAAGAGGGTGCAGATTACGGAAATAGGAGTCATTTATCACAATCCGGCTAATTACTGAAAATTTTGAAAAAAAAAATTAAAAAAGTTTGTTGGTGATCTAACGTTCTAGATATTCGACCGCGCCTTATTACTCAATCAATTAATCCGTATTTGGTTTTTTTCAATATTAGTGCGGGATGGTAAATTAATTAGAATTGAGAATGAATTTGAGAGAAGGTCTGAAAGATGATGGAGGATGTGACACTTAGCTCAGGCCCTCATGGTCTTTCTTTAGTTGGTATTTTTATCACCTTATACCAAGGTATAAAAATGATTATAATAATTTGTATTTGTCTGTGTTTTAGAACCTTACCAAAGAAATGGCCGACTACTGTGTGGCGAGGATGAAGCCGTATGTGGACCCCAAGACGGAGCGCCCTATCACCGGAGCTCTCGACTACATCGACTTCACGCGTACCATCTTCCAGAACTAACTCCCCCCCCCCCCTACCTCCCTCTACCTTTTAAACATAAAGCTATTCCTGTTAGTAATTATTATGAATATTTATATATTTAATTTTTATTTATTTATATATTATTTAAAAGAAAATTTTTTAATGAAGAGATATATTAAATGATAAAATAAGAATTTAAAAAGCAACATCTGCAGCATATAATTGTTCACTTTTGCTTTTTATAAAATAAATATTTTAAAGATTTGTTTCAAACCAGGTTTTTTATTTTATTTTTTTTTCAAATATTATTTGTTTGTTTTATGTTGGCAATGATTATATGTTCTATATACTTATGTACTGTAAGTATTGTAGGAGATGTATTCTTTGCTTCAGGAAAATAAAACTTTGTATCTTTTGGGGTTTTTCATTCTGTTCTAAATTGTTTAGAATAGAGCTGAAGAAAATTGGTTTGATTTTTATTTTATGAACAACTGATACAAGTCAGGCTTACAATTTTTATTTATTTTAAAATGTCGGCTTATTACATTTGAACCTATAAAACAAATTAAACAAAATATTGTTAAAAAGCTTAAAAATATAAATTTCACTAAGTTTTTTTTAACTTTTACTTTGTTTAACTTTTTTTTTACTATCAGAACCAAATTTAAACAAACGCTAGTCATTGGGATCTGTCTCTTAAAATATTAGCATTGACTAATATTAACAAGACTTAAAACAAATATGACATCACTTAGTTTAAATTAATGGTTGTTTGGAACAAATACTTGCTTTGAAACAAATCTCTTGGTTTGATTGAGACATCTATTTGACATCTGTTGCATCAGTACTGCACTCTGTCGCATCAGTACTGCACTCTGTCTGCTTTTAGGTTTAAAACTTTGCTTTTTATTTGTATGCTTTTATGTGTTCACTGACAAAATATTAGGTTTTATATCTTGTTTTTAAAAGCAAGTCCTTGAAGTATTAGTTGTATTTTTTTTATTTGATAATTATATATTTTTGGCTGTTTTGTTAACCAAACTTTTATTGTTAAATAAAATTAAGATTTTTGTCACTTTGAGTGTTAATAACTTAAAACGATTAACTTTCGGAAAAAGTCTTATATTAGTTGTACGATTTCCAAGTAAAGCTCAGAGGAAAAATTTTAGATACTAAGAAGAAATGCAATTAGCACAAAAGACTTAAAAAAGATCACTGGTGAAATCTTATGCACATTAATTATCTAGTTTTTCTCTAGTAAACGACGTTCAGCTTTTAATAATTGAATTTGTGGCATAAATAGCAATGAAGGCAGATTTAACAAACAACTGAATCTGGAATGTAAATAAATGATAATATTCTACAACATCATACGTATGAATAACCAGAGTTGGTTTTGTGTACAAGTTTCACTCTTACTCAAGGGACAGGTCAAATAGTTCTGCCTTGAATGACCTGTGTGCTTTTTTAAACTCCTGATTCGTCCATTTTTTTTAGCTTTAAGAGTTTGGTTTGCGAGAATGATATTGAAAATTTCCTTTTTAGTATTGTTTTATGGACAGTGAAAGATTTCTAAGAGTTATTTTAGTATTATATTCTCAAGTTCCTCCAAGTTAAACTCTAATTTTATTTTTGTAAATTAAATTTGTGACTTGAAAAATAATATAATGAAGTTGTGAGCGAGGCTCGGAGTGGTTTTCTCCACGTGACGTCTGTTTTGCATTCTATCTCTTATTGGCAGAATTCAAGTAAAGAGACTAAGTTACAACTTGACCGTGTCCCACTGGGGACTACTTAACTAAATTTTGAATGTTTGTGGTCTTTATTTGAATACCGAAAAGATCTCTAGGTAGTTTAACTTTGCTGTTATGAGCAATACTCTATCTTTGCTAGTTTTATTCTGAGTTAAAAGATTGTATCCATTACATAGTGTTGATGATACAGACAAGTGTGACTTGTTCAATTCCTGCACAAGTTAGACCCTTGTGTTTGTTTTGTTTCCCATAAGAGATAGTTGTTATTACTACATGAATATCTACTTATATAATTATACTTATATAATACATGAAGCTGTTTATGTAATTTTTCAATCTCTATGAGTTTATTAAATAAATAATTAGTCTCTAAACTATAATTATACTGTAAAGAATTAACTATTCTTTAATTATAATTAATTTTTAATGAAGAGTTAGTTAAGTCTAGCCATCAAATTATCGGTAACTCTTAAAAGAGTTGCTGACAATAGTTTAGTGTCATGTTGTTCCAATCTTGATACTGCACTATTAAGGTACCAATCACTCCACCAACCAGTTATTTATAATGTTAAATTAAATATTTTAATTAATTTGTTGAAAAAATTAAATTTTAGTTTTTTATGAGGGTTGAATGGAGAAATTGAGTGCTTTGGTAGCAATAAGTATAGTTTGTATAGTTTTCCTCTGAAATTGAGCTCCTCACACCATGTTTTTCTTTTGCCTCCAAGGTGTACACTAATACTTGCTTATATTTCTTCAAATTGAATACATTTTAATAAAATTATACATTTTTTAAAAAAATGGTTTTGTATTTTTGTTTATCCAAACCTCTGATTTTGCTGAAAGTAAAACCAGTAAATAACTTAGTATATGCTGAGATGTTTATTGTCGATATTACCCATAGAGGATATGGCATCATAAATTCTTTTATTATTATTATTATTAAATTAGTGGTAACTACAGTAAGTAGCATCACTTCGTCAGAGAGAGTAAAAATTTAAATTTAAAAAAAGCATGACTATTTAAATGAAAACTCTTCACAACAGTACAGAGCTTCATTAAGCAGGTAGTATTTAAGAGAAGTCTTGAACTCATCCAGAGGCAGTTTCAGTAGGTTGCTATCGACTTTATTCATCAATCTAATGGCTTGGTGGTGTGCAGACTTTGTTGTTTTGCTGAGTCTATGTACAGGGGGGGGGGGGGGGGGGGGGGGGGGGGTGTGATGATGCTAGAGGCTGACCGTGTGTTGTGGTTGTGCCGCTTCTCAACTAGGTCCAAATACAATGGTTGCAAGCTTTTCAAATCTTTAAATATCTGTTTACATGGTTTGTTCAATTTTATACCAGCAATGATTCTAACAGCAATGATTCTTCTCATACAATAGGCCTCGTTACCTTCCCCAACATCTAGCCATATCCCGAGTTTCTATTCAAATCGAGATGCTATCGAGAGTTATCTCAGTGAGTTAACTGCCTTGAATCTTGGAAAACCTATATAACGGATGGTAAAAAAAATAGTTTTTGAGTAGTGTTGGTTTCAATGTTTTTAATCTAATATAAACCCAGTCCAGAGTTGATTCCTCCTCTTAAAGTGACCAAAAAGTAAATGAACTGTGATAAATAACCGGAAATTTAAAAATGTGGTAGGTGAACATATTGCTGAGTGGGGTGTCATTTTCAATGATTTTGGGGCCGTGAGTAGGAAAAAACTAGTCTGGAGTCAATCCAAGTACTCAAACCTATGGGCCCATGTTTGGATCTTGGTTTCGGAGAAAAAATGTAATCGATATATTTTCACTTTTTATGGTTATTTCTACAAAATAATTCTGGTGCGGTGGTCCGCAAGCCGGGCAAATTCCTTTCCACTGCTTCCTTTCTCGCACACCCATCCAGTTCCCTGTGCTCAGGGTTTCGGTGTATGCATCAATTCTGACTTTTACTTGTTTGATAATTGGTATTTCAAGAGAAATGCACTAAACTAGCACAAACTGAGCTCTGTATGACTGCCCTTAATGTTGTGCAGAACTAATTAAACAAGGACAAGCATAGTTTTAAATAACCTAAGGTGTAAATTTCATGATGAAATTTGCTAAAATCTGCATTTAATTTGAAAAATCCATGGATATTAACAAAAAAAATGCTATGGTTACAACTATGAAGCACCAAATACCGAAGCAAGAACTGGACCGATGCGTGAGAAAGAGCATTTCGAATGAAATTCGCCCAGTTTGCGTACCACCACACTAGAATTTCTTAATCTTAAGGTAAAAAATCAGATACGGGGTACTTTAGAACTTTTCCTATCACATTGGGTTCACTACGATCATCCTTCCTGCTTCAGACTTGCTTTGCTCGTCCTCAGATAGTGAATACATCCAGATTTTAGAGTCACCCGTGGTGTAGTGGTTAAGGTACGCGGCCAATACACAGAATGACTGGACTTTAGTCAACATGGGCCTCTAGGATTTTTATGAGAAGGATAAAAATTCTGTGTAACACGTCCTTCAGAAGGGACGTAAAGCTGGTGGTCTCGAGCCTGTGCGTCGTCAGGTACTCGTTAAAGATCCCTAACCCTAAATGAAACTGGGTATGGGCAAAATTTAGGGCCCTCATTGTAGATTCATTATACTATACTGTTTCTGTCTTGTAGTTTAAAGTATATGGAGGTTTAGTTTAACAGTGAGAGCACGTGTTGTTCCCAGTTTTCACTAGACTATAAGAGTCAGTGAAAATATGTATGACTGCTTGAAAAAGCATGAGAGGAACCACAGAAATTCACGGCTCTTCTGTCTAGATTAGATGAAATCTACCTACACTGGCAAAAAGGGCCCAACAAAGTGGCCTACTTGCCTGGTAGTTACTACCACTCCCCTATTACTACTATTACATCCAGATCATTCCCAGCGGTCACCCATCCAGACACTGACCATGCTCAATCCTGCTTAACTTTTATGATTCAACATAAATTATGGATATACTTGTCGAATTGAAACGAAACTTAGTGTACTTATTTATAACGTAAAGTTATACACTTGTATCAAATTACATCAACGTTAAATTAATTTTCCTATTTTAACAATATTTCCACCAGTCATTTGATAAAAATTAAATTGATCCTGATATTGAGATGAAATTTGACACATATGTCGGTCTTATACATGGCTACATGCGTGCTCAATCTCAAAATAGATCGCAACATTTTTCGGATAATTACGTCATAAAAAATTATTTTCCTGACAGCACAAATACAGCTACAGACTGATTTTTGTACAAAGTTTCAACTCTAGCATGAATATAATGGGAGCTACAATGATAACATACACTTTTTACATGCAGACAGATAACTTTGAGAAAACTACTCAGGAGGCTTTAAAAACACCTGAAACAGATAATTCTGGTGACATTTTTTGCAAACACAATACTTTTCCTATATACCTACGGTATAAATGAGGATAAGTACAAAGTATATAGTTTACTTGTTATAGATGTTATAATAAATACATACAACAGTTTGCTTATTCCTTGTCCCATTTCCGTCCTAAGTATTTCATCTTTTCTCTTGGATTAATATTTAAAACGTTTCCTCTTCTGTGATTCAATATCCAACTTATAATTAATGCTGGTAACGAACCTAGAATTTAAATTTAGCTAAATTAATTATTTGAATTTTCTATTAAGTGGATCTTGACAATAATAATAATGCCTGTTTAGAGCCTTACGGCTCATCAGACATAACCTCTGGGGGAACAACCTAATGTGGTAGTAGCAATCGTTACCTTAAAGTGTACTCTAAAGTCGGCGATAATTTATCTAAACAATAATCTTATATAAAGTGAGAGCGTAACATGGGAAGCGAACCCTAGACCTCCACGGTGTCAAAGGCCAGTGTAAAAACTAATGACCTCGGCCGTGTATCTTTACAAAATGTTGCTTTTTGCCCGTCCGGTATTGACTGTGAACAGTGTCATGAATTCATTGAGCTTAGTCAAGCTTGCAGCATCAAGATTTGGCAGACTTGCACCAGTAGATTTGTTTATTTACATATTTATAATTACTTATTTATACTTACACTTTAAACTATTATTTTTGAATGACTAAGCAAAATTTAACTGAGATAATTATTAACTGGAGAACAATAAGGCGCGGTCGAATATCTAGAACGTTGGATCACCAACAAACTTTTTTTATATTTTTTTTTCAAAATTTTCAGTAATTAGCCGGATTTGTGATAAATGAAGCCTATTTCCGTAATCTGCACGCTCTTCTGGTTAATCTCAAAGAGTATTTACATTCACTCAACGATTTATTTTTAATCTAACTTGGTACATACATAACTACTGTTAGACGTCAATGTTGACATGTCAAAATATAACAGAATATTGACGTCTAACAGTAGTTATGTATGTAGCAACTTAGATTAAAAATAAATCGTTGAGTGAATGTAAATACTCTTTGAGATTAACCAAAAGAGCGTGCAGATTACGGAAATAGGCTTCATTTATCACAAATCCGGCTAATTACTGAAAATTTTGAAAAAAAAAATATAAAAAAGTTTGTTGGTGATCCAACGTTCTAGATATTCGACCGCGACTTATTAGGAAAAAATTACATTTAGCTCCTTAGCAGGTTTGTTTAGATGACAAAACTGGAGTGGCTTAGTTTAGTTTAGTTTGCTTCCATTTCGTTTTCCCAAAAACGTGTAAGTAAAAAAACATGTAGGTAAGTCTAGTAAATCATAAGAAGGTTATAAGAATTAACAAGCCCTTAACAGAGTAAAACACTTTCTCTGTTTACATTTATTTACTTTAAATTGTCCTTAAACGCTTTGAAAGGTTGCCCGGGTAAGTTCTTGATTTACCTTAGTAAAAAGTTAGATTCCCAAACTGTCCCACTTCAGATTTCAGCATTCTGTACTGCGGCAAGATTAGTTTATTTCTTCCTTTTGTGAGGGAACTCATGGCTATACCCATTCAAATCTTCATTTAATTTAATATATACAAAAAAGAGGCCTCTCTCTTTGCGGCCCCCGCGCCTTCTTGTGGCCGCTTCGCGACAATAACAAACCAGGGTTGTAATTTATCAGTTCGTAATATTGCTGGTTTATGTAAGTGGCATACTGCCTCTATATAAGCAAATTTTTAAATGTATTATTGAAGAAACTTGATTTGTTTACATTATGTCATTTAATTATGTTTTGTTTATAATATATATGTCAATCTATAAAAGCAGAACTAATACTGATAAAAAAATCGAACTTCATATTTTTGTGAACCATACATATTAGTACATATGTAAAAATTTTCAGAGCAATCTAAACTCTATATGAAGATTTGCTATTTTTTGAAATATTTGTGAGGTCATTAATGTGGGATAATGACGTCACACATATTTCATAAACAATAGCATAGCCTTTTACATAGAGGTATTATTACTAGAGGGGCCCTATTGGTTGAATTTTGAAACATTGAAAAAGTAACCTGACCACTTTCGCCAAAAATATAATCAAAAATTAGTATAAAATGACAGTGACTTATTTAGTAGAACGTTAAAAATACAAATCAAAACACACAATGTGCGGAAAGCCGACAACAATTGATTTATTATAACCTTAACTCACTCTTAAGGAGGTTTCAATGAGGTTACGCAGAGCCCCTGAGAGCCCCAAAAAAGATGTTTCAGGTCTTTCAATGTATTAAGATAGGCTATGCCCCCTCTAGTATATATCTCTATGGTCTTTTAGGTTTACGTTTTTTTTACTTAGTTTTATTGGCAACCCTGATAAAATTAGTTAAGTTTTACTTTTTATCGTGTAATTTAATTAATCGTACTTTAATATGTACGTGATAATTTAAAGGTTTTGTATTAAATTCTGTTGAATAATTGTTACAATAAATTAGTTAAAGAAAAAGAGAAACTATAGTAAATGTAAGCCACATGTTTTTATTAAGATTTTGAAGAACATACAGACGACAGTGTATTGCCTTAAATATAACTTAAAATTACGATTGCTTTTATTATATTAAAAAATGTTAGTTTAAAGTTGTTAAATTACTATTCACAATTAATATTTTAAGGGCAAAAAACAAATATCACTCGCAAAAATTTACTAAGTTAAGTAGTGCACACTTCAAGTAATTTAAACTAACCTAGTATTTAAAGATTCGCACTTAAACCTTTATTGGATGTGACTAAACGTATTTCTAACACAAATTATTTACACTTTATACTAAAATGTTCAAAATGCAGTAAAAACTAAAAATTTAAGTACTATAAATAGTTTGTTTACATTTACTGGGGTAAAACAAAATGGCCGCATCCATAGGAAAATTTGAGCCAACTCCCTCTAAATGTGGTGGAAAAATGTGAACTACATGCGAGGTCTAACAGAAATCGCATTTGTTTCCCTACATGTTTTACACCTATGACCAATTATTTATCAGCGGAAGTCCATTTAAGCCATAGAGATATATACTAGAGGGGGCATAGCCTATCAAAATACATTGAGAGCCCTGAAACATTATTTTGGGGCTCTCAGGGGCTATGTGTAGCCTCAATGAAACCTTTTAAGAGTAAGTTAAGGTTATAAGGTATCAATTTTTCAGCTTCCTGCACATTGTTTGTGTTTTTAATTATATTTTCAGCGTTCTACTGTATTATTTACAGTAAGTTTGTTCAGTTTATTTGATTATTGATTGTCGAAGGTGGTTAGGTTATTTTTTCGATGTTTCAAAATTCAACCCCTCTAGTAATAAGGCGCGTCGAATATCCACGGCCTTCTAGAACATTGGATCACCACAAACTTTTTTTATCTTTGATTCTTATAGGAAATTTTCGAGGCGCGTTAGTTTTTTTTCAAAATTTTCAGTAATTAGCCGGATTTGATAAATGAAGCCTATTTCCGTAATCTCACGCTCTTTTGGTAATCTCAAAGAGTATTTACATTCACTCAACGATTTATTTTTAATCTAACTTGGTACATACATAACTACTGTTAGACGTCAATGTTAACAAATTGACATGTAAAAATATAACACAAATCAGGTAGGATAACATTGACGTCTAACAGTAGTTATGTATGTACCAAGTTAGATTAAAAATAAATCGTTGAGTGAATGTAAATACTCTTTGAGATTAACCAAAAGAGCGTGCAGATTACGGAAATAGGCTTCATTTATCACAAATCCGGCTAATTACTGAAAATTTTGAAAAAAAAGTTATAAAAAAAGTTTGTTGGTGATCCAATGTTCTAGAAGGCCGTGGATATTCGACCGCGCCTTTTTTACCTCTATGATTTAAGGTGTGTGAAACATCGCCCTCTCTGGGATTGGCTCCCCCCTACAAGTTAAAGAGATTGAAAATTATTAATAAATTAAACACCATTACAGTGAAATCGGCTTCTTATCAGTTAATTTAAATACCTGTTACAACTAATTTAAACAATTTAATGCAATTAAATGGTAATTTTGTGTGTTTGCGCAAACTAAAATTATTTAAAAGTAACATCAATTAACAATAAATAAAATAA
Organism: Microvelia longipes; assembly: GCA_018340805.1. NCBI lineage: Eukaryota > Metazoa > Arthropoda > Insecta > Hemiptera > Veliidae > Microvelia > Microvelia longipes. The sequence continues at coordinate 6,867,095 of JACMZG010000008.1, forward strand.
ACACTTATTATGATCTTCATCTTCTTATCACTCAATTTAAACTCGTGACAACCCAGTAAAACGCTATTTTTCAATGAAATTGTGATTCTACTGAGTTCATACGCCCTAAAATTAGTTAAATTAAAGCACTTTGATAAAAAATTTAAGGAATAATCGTCACAAATAAGAAACCAGAAAATCCCCATAAGGACTTTAACAACGATTACCCTTTACCCTTTCGTTATCAATTTCTTATCAGCGACGGTGGCGCTGCTACGGACTTTGAATCGCGAATAAACCATAAATTGGAAATATGCGCAAGAAATCAGGTTCGGAGTTCCTCGGAACTTTTCATTTATAATTTACAAAGCCATTTATAATTAGCTTTGTTCGTTTTCACAATTCGAACTCGATTCGCTTGTCCTCAGAATCACTTAGAGTTATTTATGACGTCATATAAAAAAATCATTTACGGATAGAACAACTATACCTAAAGATTGGTTTTTGTGGTAAGTTGAAATTTTTTAGCGTAAACACACTTAGAGATACCATAGAGACAACTTAGAAAAAACCATTCAGGAGGTCTTAAAACACATGAAACCTTTAATTCAGTTCAAATCCCAGTCTCAGGTTTTTTGTACAAACACAAAACTTTTTCCTATATGCCTGCGCTTGAAATGAGGAAAAGTGAAAATTGTTGGATTGTTGAGCGAGAGAGTGCGGAGTTCGAAGGAAACTCGCACGGCTTGCGGAACTGCGCGCTAGAATTTTTTTTAGTTATAAACTTATATAATGTAAATATGACGATTAAAAATAAATTTTTATTGGTGCTTTAAAATTTACAAAACTCAAGTCAAAGTCGTGCAGTATGTTGTTGTTGTTTCTGTCTCGTTATCATCCGGATTATAGCTTTTTGTTGGATTATAGCTCCAGATTATAACTCATCCGGATTATAGCTTTTTGTTGGATTATAGCTCATCCGGATTATAGCTTTTTGTTGGATTAGTATTGTTCTTTTTATAGTGTCTAAGAGTCACCCGTGGTGTAGTGGTTAAGTTACGCGGCCAATACACAGAATAACTGGACTTTAAACTTCCGAGTTTATTTAGTCATGGGTTCAATCCCAGCACGGGCCTCAAAGATTTTTATGAGAGGGATAAAAATTCTGCGTACCACGTCCTTCAGAAGGTACGTAAAGCCGGTGGTCTCGAGCCTGTTTGTTGTCAGGTACTCGTTAAAGATCCCTTACTCTAAATGAAACTGGGTATAGGCAAAATTTAGGACCCTCATAGTAGATTCATTATAATACTATAGTGTGTCTGCCTTGTAGTTTAAAGTGTATGGAGGTTTAGTTTAACAGCGAGGTCACGTGTTGTTCCTAGTTTTCTTTAGACTATAAGAGTCAGTGAAAATATGAATGATTGCTTGAAAAAAGCATGAGAGGAACCATAAAAATCCACGGCTCTTCTGTCTTGATTAGATGAAATATAAATACCTACACTTGAAATTAAAAGGAGTAGAACACTATCTTAGGGAGCTGGCAAAAAGGGCCCAACAACGAGGCCTACTTGCCTGGTAGTTACTACCACTCCCCCCTATTACTACTACTATTACTATTGTATGTTGCTGATCCCTAGGTCAGTATTCCATATGATATTATCGAGTCTACCAGTCCGTAGTAAATACATCTTAGTTGAGTTTCCGTCAGATAAGGTTTAAGTTTTAAAAATACGTATCTTAGTTTTCTAAGTGAGTTGGTAAGCTTATTTACATTTTATTTTTCAGATTATGTGTTCGTCTATAATCATCCCTAAGCATTTATTAATTTGACTCTCTGTATTTCTTTGCTTTTTTAATTGATTATTAGTGTGGAGGGCAGAAGTAATATTCTATGCACTGCAACTTGAAGTCTTTTGTACATTCACCCTCATGATGTAGTGTTTTCTACTTCTTTGAATGGCAGCAGAATATGACTGCGTTTATGACTAGGATACTAAACTATCGTTATATTGTTTGCAAAGATAATTTGTGAAATCCAATAGAGATTAGAAATAGTGAGGCACATTTATATTATTGATATAGTGGAAAATGGCACTATTTTACTTGGTTCCCAACCTCAATTTATCTGAAAAAATCGAGTAGATTTAGGTATAGGAACTAGGAGGTCTGTCTAAACTCCATTAAAATCCCTCAGTTTCGATTTGTAATGAAGTTAGGACTTTAAGAAATTACAATTTTTTGCTATGAGAACAAAAATATTTTGTAATTTTCCTAAATAAAATCTTCTTTACTTGATTATCAATCTTTTCTTCCCCCCCCCCTTCGGAACCCCATACAAAAGCCCCATTGCTTTTCGACATCCCCTATTAAGATTGGTGAAGAATTTCTTTTATATAATTTAGTAAATATATTGTCGGTACTTAAGTGAATAATTGCCTTATATCGCCATATTTACTTGGGTCTCAACTTTATGTTGGGAACCAAGTAAATAAGTACCGTGAAAATATATTATTAATTAATTTCGATTTGATAGAAACTTCCTGCAAGTAATTGCATTCTGGTACTCAATACATTTAGAGTCTAGTATAGAATGCTGATGATTTCTGTTTTTTAATTTTACAAGGGTCACATATTGCCTTATCTTTTATTGTAAGACACATTGCTCTCAAATGACCAAACTGAGAGCAATTTGAGCAAGCGGCTTGTCTCTTGTTATACTGACTTTGTGAGTGACCAACTCTGAGGCACGGTTAGACACCGTGTTACCCATTCATAGCTCTTTGTTAGTTGTAGATTTGTTTTAAATACTTGACTTTGCAGGTTTGTGTTTTTAATAAAAATACTACTGCGTCAACTGATTTTAGCCGTGTGTCGTATAAGGCGCGGTCGAATATCCACAGCCTTCTAGAACGTTGGATCACCAACAAACTTTTTTTATAACTTTTTTTTCAAAATTTTCAGTAATTAGCCGGATTTGTGATAAATGAAGCCTATTTCCGTAATTTGCACACTCTTTTGGTTAATCTCAAAGAGTATTTACATTCACTTAACGATTTATTTTTAATCTAACTTGGTACATACATAACTACTGTCAGACGTCAATATTTTGTGTTATATTTTGACATGTCATATTTGTTAACATTGACGTCTAACAGTAGTTATGTATGTACCAAGTTAGATTAAAAATAAATCGTTGAGTGAATGTAAATACTCTTTGAGATTAACCAAAAGAGCGTGCAGATTACGGAAATAGGCTTCATTTATCACAAATCCGGCTAATTACTGAAAATTTTGAAAAAAAAGTTTTAAAAAAACTTTGTTGGTGATCCAACGTTCTAGAAGGCCGTGGATATTCGACCGCGCCTTATAAATGCTACCCCGTAAATTGAACAATATTTATTAGATTATTATTTTACAATTATCTAAGCTGCAAAAGAGTCAAAGAATATAAACTGACCAATACACAGAGTAACTGCCAGAGACCTTGACGGCCTGTAGTACTGAGAGACATATTTCAGTAAGTTTACAGATACGAAGTAACAAACGGATGAACCCAGCCATAGAGCGCTCTCAGTCACGGAGTATACCACATTGATGTATTTCCCTCTTCCATACCAATATATTTTATGCTTATGAGTCAGTAACAGTATAGGGTTTACTCCAAATCTGAAAGAAAAAAACGTTATTGTCATACATTATGTTCAAATTAAAACACTTTCAAATTATAGGAGAGATTTCATCCAATGCAGTATGAAATAGGCTCGCTTCGCTCGCTAGATTGGTTATATTTATAATAAAATATATTGTAAAAAAGGCTCGCTTCGCTCGCTAAATTGCGTAGATTTATATTCATGCATAGTAAACAAGGCTCGCTTTGCTCGCTTGATTGCGTATATTTATAATAATAAATAGTAAAAAAAGGCTCGCTTCGCTCGCTACATTGCGTAGATTTATATTCATGCATAGTTAAAAAAGGCTCGCTTCGCTCGCTAACTTGCTTATATTTATAATAAAATATATTGTAAAATAGGCTCGCTTCGCTCGCTAGATTGCGTTGATTTATATTGATGCATGTAAAAAAGGCTCGCTTCGCTCGCTAGATTGCTTATATATAGTATTGTATTATATTGTATTGTATCTTAGTATCTTCTTATATTGTATTGTATTCTTAGTATTGTATTATATATAGTAGTAAGAAGAAGAAGAATTAACCTGTGAACATCGTTTTTTTCTGTGTTCTAACTAGTAATGCGTTGCATCAAGAACTCACGTCAAAAAATACATAAACATTTGTTTAAAGCAAGCGAAATGAGTTTATCAAAACATTTGGGTGCTATACTTTTAAAGTATAAACTCAAAAAGGCTCGCTTCGCTTGCTAGTTTAGATATCTTAAACATTTACATATTTAACATAATACAAAGTTAAAGATAGGCTCGCTTCGCTCGCTAGATTGCTTATAATTATAATAAAATATAGTAAAAAAGCTCGCTTCGCTCGCTAGATTGCGTAGATTTATTAATGCATAGTAAAAAAGGCTCGCTTCGCTCGCTTAATGCGTATATTTATAATGATAAATATATATATTTATAATGATACATTCTTAAAGAAGGCTCGCATCGCTCGCTACATTGCTTAATACAAATTGAAAATAAAGGCTCGCTTCGCTCGCTAGATTGCGTATATTTATATAATTGAATAGTAAAAAAGGCTCGCTTCGCTCGCTAGATTGCTTTTATTTAAAAATTACAAATTTAAAAATAGGCTCGCTTCGCTCGCTAGATTGCTTATATTTATAATAAAATATATAATGTAAAAAAGGCTCGCTTCGCTTGCTAGATTGCGTAGATTTATATTCATGCATGGTAAAAAAAGGCTCGCTTCGCTCGCTAGATTGCTTATATTTATAAATAAAATATAATGTAAAATAGGCTCGCTTCGCTCGCTAGATTGCGTAAATTTATATTTATGCAAGTAAAAAAGGCTCGCTTCGCTCGCTAGATTGCGTAATTTATAATAATACATGGTAAAGAAGGCTCGCTTCGCACGCTAGATTGCGTATATTTATATTAATGCATAGTAAAAAAGGCTCGCTTCGCTCGCTAGATTGCGTATATTTATAATAATGCATAGTAAAAAAAGGCTCGCTTCGCTCGCTAGATTGCTTTTATTAAAGTACAAATTTAAAATAGGCTCGCTTCATCGCTAGATTGCTTATATTTATAATAAAATATATGATGTAAAAAGGCTCGCTTCGCTCGCTAGATTGCTTTTATTTATAATAGTACAAATTAAAAATAGGCTCGCTTCGCTCGCTAGATTGCTTATATTTATAATAAAATATATAATGTAAAAAAGGCTCGCTTCGCTTGCTAGATTGCGTACATTTATATTCATGCATGTAAAAGAAGGCTCGCTTCGCTCGCTAGATTGCTGATATTTATAATAAAATATTTGTAAAATAGGCTCGCTTCGCTCGCTAGATTGCGTAAATTTATATTTATGCAAGTAAAAAAGGCTCGCTTCGCTCGCTAGATTGCGTATATTTATAATAATAAATGGTAAAGAAGGCTCGCTTCGCTCGCTAGATTGCTAATATTTAATATTAATGCGTATAAAAAAGGCTCACTTCGCTCGCTTGATTGCGTATATTTATTATAATACAAAGTATGAAATAGGCTCGCTTCGCTCGCTAGATTGGTTATATTTAAATAAAATATATTGTAAAAAAGGCTCGCTTCGCTCGCTAAATTGCGTAGATTTATATTCATGCATAGTAAACAAGGCTCGCTTTGCTCGCTTGATTGCGTATATTATAATAATAAATAGTAAAAAAAGGCTCGCTTCGCTCGCTACATGCGTAGATTTATATTCATGCATAGTTAAAAAAGGCTCGCTTCGCTCGCTAACTTGCTCATATTTATAATAAAATATTGTTAAAGTAGGCTCGCTTCGCTCGCTAGATTGCTTTGATTTATATTGATGCAAGTTAAAAAGGCTCGCTTCGTTCGCTAGATTGCTTATATTATTATAATGCATAGTAAAAAAGGCTCGCTTCGCTCGCTAGATTGCTTATGTATAATTTAATGCATGTAAAAAGGCTCGCTTCGCTCGCTAGGTTGCTTATATTAATATTAATGCAAAGTAAAAAAGGCTCGCTTCGCTCGCTAGATTGCGTAGATTTATATTGATGCAAAGTAAAAGGGCCGCTTCGCTCGCTAGATTGCGTATATTTATAATATACATAGTAAAAAGGCTCGCTTCGCTCGATAGATTGCTTATATTTAATATTAATGCATAGTAAAAAAGGCTCGCTTCGCTCGCTTGATTGCGTATGTTTATAATAATACATAGTTAAAAGGCTCGCTTTAAATTTTTTTTTTGAGTTTATTATTTTAGCCGCCATTTTTAAATTATTAAAAAAAATTGAAATGCTGACCATGAAAAATATATTTTCTTTTTCTACTCTTTAAGAGCTTTTAAACGATATACAACACGATTTTTTGCTCAAAATTTTTTATCCGGTCCGCCATATTGGCTGCCATTTTGAAAAATTTTTCGGAATATTACCAAAAACTATACAGCTCTGACATATAGTTAATTTTACTTGTATAAAAGTATCTAAAGTATATTACAATAGATCTTTATCTTATAAATTCTTATCAAATTAGTAAAAATTAATTATTATATTAAATTATGGCCGCCATGTTGAATTTTTCGGAAATTTAGTATATAACATTTTTTGTTCTACTAATCAAGAGCTTTACAACGATATATTACTCGAGTTATTTCTTTAATTTTAAATTTTTGAGTTCATTATTTTGGCCGCCATTTTTAAATTATTCAAAAAATTTAAAATGTTGACCATGAAACATATATTTTCTTTTCTACTCTTTAAGAGCTTTGAAACGATATATACACGATTTTTTCGCTCAAAATTTTTTTTTTTATCCGGTACGCCATTTGGCCGCCATTTTGGAAATATTTTTCGGAATATACCAAAAACTATACAGCTCTGACACATATTAGTTTTACCTGTATACAAAATTTTATCAAAATCGGTAAATTTTTACGGCAGTTATCGCGACACGTACAAACAAACACACAAACATACAAACATACAAACATACAAACATACAAACTTACGCGCCGTCCCAATCTTCTGAAATGTAAGAACTCACTTACGTTCGTTCAATTAATTTTAGATTTTTATATTATATTTTTAATATTTATTTAAAAGTTTTACTTTAAAATGGTTCTTCTAGATTCGGAACTTTGTTTAAAGTGCCAGCGTTCTCTTAAAAAAGCCGATACTTTCCAATGTGACAAGTGCTCGTTACCCATACACTCCAAGTGGTTTATCACGTGATGAAATTAAAAATTTATCCAAAGATCCTGTTCGTTTCAAGTTTTATTGCTTTCGTTATGAAGGTATATTGGATATAACAACTCGTTTTAAAAAACTCGAAGATAAGGTAGGTGAGATTGAGTCTTGCGTAAATCATTTACAATCTAACCCTCAATGCCCTCCTCAAAGTTTTGCCGAGAGAATCTATGCAGAGATAAAAAAGACAAAACAGATCCTCTAACATTATTATGTACAATATCTCTGAAATGGACGAGTCAAAAACTGATTTGCAGAAGGTGAATAGTGTACTTGGTGAAATTCCTGAGTTACCGAATGGTAATATTGTTACTGCTGTCAGGTGTCACCGCCTGGGAGAGAAATTAGCTACCATTAAAAGTAATAATTCCCCTTCAGCAAATAATTATATGACTCCTGAAGATGCTAGGAATAATAAACATGTTGAGAAAGAACATACAAGGCCAATAAAAGTCTTCCTGTCCTGTGAAGCCGATGTGTTACATGTCATGAGAAATAAAAAACAAATTGCTCAGCACACATCTGTCCGGATAAGTACAGATAAAACCCCGTCAGAAAAAGAGTACCTTAAATCCCTTCAGTATCAACTTGCTGAACTAAATAGAAATGGTTTATCTAATCATACTATTAAATACATTTATGGACTTCCACAAATTGTTGAAATGAAGAAATTACCTCACAAAAAAAGTGCTAAAATAAATTTAACATTGCCAAACAGTTCTGAAGATCAAACTGGAACTTCTTCTGATAGTTTGAGTGAAAAAAACACGCAAGTGCCTCGGGGCTAAACTTTAAAAAGATAAATACTTATTACCAGAATGTTAATGGCTTAAGGTCAAAATTAAATCAATTTCATTTAAATTCCTACCTGTTAGACGACTTTGACATAATAATTTTTACAGAAACTAATTTAACTACAGATATAGATAATTCAGAACTTGGCCTTAACAATTTTTTCACTTACAGATATGATAGAAGCTCTCTGAGCAGCCACAAATTATCAGGAGGTGGTGTTCTGGTTGCAGTTAAGAACACTTATAAATCAGTTTTATTGAACAGTAATGCTGGCCAAGGATTGAATTAAATTTCATCAAGATAACATATCATTTAAAGATATAATAATTGGCTGTGCTTACATTCCACCAAATTCTAATGCAGGAACATATGATAGTCTTATAAATTCTATAGAAAATATAGTATTACTTCATCCTGACTGCGATTTCGTGATGTATGGTGACTTTAACCTTCCAGGTCTCACTTCTGCTTGGGACAATCATCTGATAGATAGATCAACTCTAAGTCAACAATGCTCTTCTCTGCTAAATATGGCATCTTTTCTTCAGCTTACCCAGTATAATAATATTTTAAACTCAAATAATAAAATTCTTGACCTCATTTTATCATCAGTTTTTATAAACAATGTAAGTAAAGCAGATGAACCAATTATAGAGCCTATTGATTGCCATCATCCTCCAGTAGTATGTAATTTAGCCTTATCTAAAGAAGATATTAGTTATTGTCCTAAATATATTTTTAATTTTAAAAGAGGTGATTATGTTGCAATGAACAAATATTTGCATAATGTTGATTGGCAGACATCAATGGAAAATTCAGACGTTGACTCTTGTGTTAAAATGCTTTATAAACATTTGTATAAAGCTATTGATTTATTTGTTCCAAAATATGTGCAACGTGACAGTACTTTCCCTATCTGGTACTCACCAGAACTCATTGACTCCATATTTAAGAAAAAAAAATGCACATGCTTATTATAAGTCTTCTGGCAATGACTATGATTATTCTGTTTTTTCCAAATTTAGATCTAAATGTAAAAGACTCTCTCGAAGAGACTATGCTGAATATATAGACTCAGTCGAAAACTCAGTTTTAACAAATGTAAAATATTTTTTTAAACATATTAACTCTTTAAAAGCTCAATCTACAATACCAAACTCAATGTCATATGAAGGTGAAGTTAAAGATAACCCCAAAGATATAGCTAACCTCTTTGCCACTTTTTTCTCCAAAGTTTACCAACCAGATATAAAACCACCCCATCCTCAATCTTACTTCCCTAATCAAATTACTTTAAATAAAAGTTCTATTTCACTTGATAAAATTAAAACTAAATTAATTAATTTGGACATAAATAAGGGCCCAGGACCCGACAATATTCCTCCTTGCTTAATTAAATCTTGTGCTCAGTCACTAGTATCTCCTCTTTTCTATATATTTAATAAGTCTTTAGAATATGGTATTTTCCCTAATTTTTGGAAATCTAGTTTCATTGTACCGATTTTCAAGGACGGTGATAAATCAGATGTTTCATGTTATAGACCAGTTTCTATTCAATCTGTTCTCCCTAAACTGTTTGAATCTCTTGTACTTGAGGATGTATTACCTCTACTCAAGTCAATAATTATTTCAGAACAGCATGGTTTTTGTTCAGGTAGATCTACAACAAGCAATTTGTTAACTTTTGAAAATTTTATTTTTAATGCATTCATTGAGAACTGCCAAGTAGATGTGATCTACACTGATTTTTCTAAAGCATTTGACTCAATCTGTTTTTCTATTCTTAGGTTCAAATTATTTTCAATAGGTATACGTGATCCTTCTCTCATGGATTATGACTTTTGTCACTGATCGCAAAACTTGTGTGAAAATCAAGAATGTTTTATCTGATTACTTTCCTGTCCTTAGTGGGGTGCCCCAGGGATCCCACTTCGGACCAATTTTGTTTTACTTTTTATTAATGATCTTGGTTTTCTGTTAGCACAAGTTAAGTTCTTATTTTTTGCTGACGATTTAAAACTCTACTTAAAAATTTGTAACGTTCGTGATTGTAGTCTCCTACAAAAAGTCATTGATTTGCTATGCCTGTGGTGCAAAGAAAACCGCTTAAATTTAAATATATCAAAATGTCATATTGTTCGATTCTATAGAATTAAGAACCTATAATCTTTGACTACAGCATGATCGGTTCCCCTCTTTCTTCTAAATTATACGTTAAAGATCTCGGTGTAATTCTTGATCAGTCATTAAGTTTCAACTATCACATAGATTATATAACTAAAAAAGCCATGAAAATACTAGGATTCATATTTAGAAATAGTCGTTCATTTAAAAATATAAAAAGTATTAATACTCTGTTACTACTTGTAAGACAAATTATTGAATATGCCTCACCTGTTTGGTCACCTTTTTATCAAATATCTATCCACTCTGTGGAAAAAATTCAACATAAGTATTTAAGATTTATTAATTACAAACAAGGTATTGCTCCTCCCCCTTTTCTATTCCTTATGACTATGAGCCTGTCATGAAACAACTGAACTTAAAGTCTTTAGAAAATCGAAGAATATGTAGTGACCTCTTATTTTTATATTGATTCATGGATTTATAGTCCTGAATTATTGTCTTATCTTAACTTCCGAATTCCCTCACACTCTACTCGCTCACCCTTTATTTTTCACATTGACAATAAGTTTACAGGGACTAATTATAGTATGAATTCTCCACTTGTACGTCTGCAAAAGTCAGCCAATAGATATTTAAGCAAAACTGATATTTTTCATTGCTCCATGAAATCGTTAAAATCTTTAGCACTAAAATAATACCTTTTTAAAATTATTAATTTAATAAAGATGGTCAGAAACTTTTTATTTTATTTATTACTCAATTGTTTTTATAACTTTTAAATTTGTTTTTATTTTTAACTTATTTTTTTTGTCTTTTACTTGCCTATATAAACACTACATCATATTTCTTATAAAAATAAGATAATGATATTTCTTTAAACAAATTTTTTTCATTTTTTTTAACTTTTATATTGTAATTAATAATTAATCTTTGTTGATTTAATATTATTACTTCACTTTTAAGACTGTGATATTAAATATATTTGTATGTTTGCACTAATATGTATAAACAATCTCAAACACTATTACTATTTTTTATGTTTGACTGTACTCATATATATATTTTTAATGTCTTTCTATTTGTTTTCTATCTGAATCTAGTGCATTATTATATTAAAATTACCAAATGGTTCCTAACATAGTTAAGCTTTTCTTTAAAAAATTATTTTTTGTTAAAATTCTTCTTCTTTTTATATTTGTTTTTTTTATAATGATTATATGTAAAAGGGTCGTGTGATCCGTAAATTTCAAATAAATAAAGTATTAATGCATGGTAAAAAAGGCTCGCTTCGCTCGCTAAATTGCTTATATTTAATATAAATGCATAGTAAAAAAGGCTCGCTTCGCTCGCTTGATTGCGTATGTTTATAATAATACATAGTAAAAAAGGATCGCTTCGCTCGCTAGATTGCTTATATTTAATATTAATGCGTATAAAAAGGCTCGCTTCGCTTCGCTCGCTTCGCTCGCTTCGCTCGCTTTATTGCGTATATTTATTATAATAAATAATAAAAAAGCTCGCTTCGCTCGCTAAATTGCGTATATTATAATAATACATAGTAAAAGAAGGCTCGCTTCGCTCGCTAGATTGCTTTTATTTATAAAATATACAAAGTAAAAATAGGCTCGCTTCGCTCGCTAGATTGCTTATATTTATAATAAAATATATGGTAAAAAAGGCTCGCTTCGCTCGCTTGATTGCGTATATTTATAAAAATAAATAGTAAAAGAAGGCTCGCTTCGCTTGCTACATGCGTAGATTTATATTATGCATATTAAGGCTCGCTTCGCTCGCTAGATTGCGTTGATTTATATTGATGCAAGTAAAAAAGGCTTGCTTCGCTCGCTAGATTGCTAATATAGTAATTAGTGCATGGTAAAAAAGCTCGCTTCGCTCGCTAGATTGCTTATATTTAATATAAATGCATAGTAAAAAAAGGCTCGCTTCGCTCGCTGATTGCGTATGTTTATAATATAATACATGTTAAAAAGGCTCGCTTCGCTCGCTAGATTGCGTCGATTATATTGATGCAAAGTAAAAAAAGGCCGCTTCGCTCGCTAATTGCGTATATTTATAATAATACATAGTAAAGAAGGCTCGCTTCGCTCGCTAGATTGCTTATATTTAATATTAATGCATAGTAAAAAAGGCTCGCTTCGCTCGCTTGATTGCGTATGTTTATAATAATACATAGTTAAAAAGGCTCGCCTTAAATTTTATTTTTTGAGTTTATTATTTTAGCCGCCATTTTTAAATTATTAAAAAAAATTTAAATGCTGACCATGAAAAATATATTTACTTTTTCTACTCTTTAAGAGCTTTTAAACGATATACAACACGATTATTGCTCAAAATTTTATCCGGTCCGCCATATTGGCTGCCATTTTGAAAATATTTTCGGAATATTACCAAAAACTATACAGCTCTGACATATAGTTAATTTTACTTGTATAAAAGTATCTAAAGTATATTACAATAGATCTTTATCTTATAAATTCTTATAAAATTAGTAAAAATTAATTATTATATTAAATTATGGCCGCCATGTTGAATTTTTCGGAATTTAGTATATAACATTTTTTGTTCTACTAATCAAGAGCTTTACAACGATATATTACTCGAGTTATTTCTTTAATTTTAAATTTTTTGAGTTCATTATTTTGGCCGCCATTTTTAAATTATTCAAAAAATTTTAAAATGTTGACCATGAAACATATATTTTCTTTTTCTACTCTTTAAGAGCTTTGAAACGATATACAACACGATTTTTCCGCTCAAAATTTTTTTTTATCCGGTACGCCATTTTGGCCGCCATTTTGAAAATATTTTTTGGAATATTACCAAAAACTATACAGCTCTGACACATAATTAGTTTTACCTGTATACAAAATTTTATCAAAATCGGTCAATTTTTACGGCAGTTATCGCGACACGTACAAACAAACACACAAACATACAAACATACAAACATACAAACATACAAACATACAAACTTACGTGCCGTCCCAATCTTCTGAAATGTAAGAACTCACTTACGTTCGTTCAATAAATAATTTGGCATTAGCGTGTAATAAGACCCCGTGAACCCTATGATGACGATGTGTCCTCTTCTCTTCTTTACTCTTAATAAAAACTTAGCTTTGTTTAAATCGTAAACCAACGATAAGAATTGAAGGTAGTGATGACTTATCCTTAATTGATGATGGTATAATTCCATGAAGGTTGATCCACTGGTGATGAATATGAATTGGTGAGAAGTGGCAATGCCTAAGAAATGGCGCTGTTAACACTCTCACACAACCATAAAACTACCAAGAAATGGTGTCCAGACACAAAATGGTGACAGAAATGGCTTTAAAATTAATTAATTATGAAAAAATGCACATGGAACAATTAATCAACTGTGGTACCACAATTTATCTGCATCGAAAATTACTATAGGTTGTTGGATCACAATTTATCAGCTTGTACAGCCACAGCAACTCTAAACATAGATCAAGAAGTAGCTGAGTTGACGTTGCCTAATGAATTGTGACCAGCAATCTGCAAAACATGGGTGCGTTTCGGGAGTTGCATACTGCATTAATATTAGGGGACCTAAATATGGAGTAATTAAAATCTAAGTAGGAACTATGGTATATCTGTCAGCTAGATTAACTTAAATTAAAAACATTTTCAAAATATAAATAAATGTTAGGAGAAGTCCTAACAAATGTCGATAAATATTAAATCTTCTCCAGCTTAACACTAACCCTTCTTTGTTCTTTTCGCTCCCCTTCTCTTCACTGGTTCAGGGGTCCATATTCCTAAATATTATGTAGAACTCAGTTACTCTCTTGGGCTTCATGCTACTGTGTTCCAAGCAGAGGTCTATGCTATCTTGATGGTTTCGACCCTTCCAGTAGTGCGAGAAGGTAATGAGAATTCCATTATAATCTGCATTGATAGTCTAGCTGCAATTAAAGCCCTTACCTCCAATCCTCGTAGCTCCTCTGCCCTCGTTCAAGAATGTGGAGCTCACTTGTCTCTCTTGGCAGAGAGTAGTAAAACTGTTGAACTTAAGTGGGTACCAGGCCATAAGGGTGTCGTGGGTAACGAAATAATTTTTTAAAGAAAAGCTTAACTATGTTAGGAACCATTTGGTAATTTTAATATAATAATGCACTAGATTCAGAGAGAAACAAATAAAAATACATTAAAACTATGTGTATGTGTACAGTCAACAGTGTACAGTTATTAAAATATCGATTAATATTATGTATTTAGGATGAGTTTGACAGGTGTCTGCTCACTTAAACTCAACCTACTGAATTGTTTTCAATGTAATTAATGATACTTCTTGTCAAATATATTTCATTTCAATTACAAAAATCACTGCATTCCGGATATTCCACTAAGAGCTATTGTTAGACATTCATCAATATTTGAGCCAATATGAATACACAAAATTTGGTACTCTCGAACCTCTATTATTTTTACTGTAGGAAGGCTATTGTCAAACCAAAAATTGGTTATTGAAGCTGCTGGAAGTCGACTTACAGTCTATTGTTTAGTTTAAAAATCCCCAAGGTCATAAGAATTTTGGGGATTGATCAATCAGAGAAGCACTGCCAACCTCTGACTTAAAAGAGAAAAAAAATCCCTACCACAATAACCGCTGTAGGGAAAAAACCTTCTTTCCCGGCAATCGTTCACTTTTTGTGGTTCTTCTTTTGATTACATCGTTTTGAAAACTAATTTTAAATTAATCTTAAAAATTATAATTTAAAATAAAACTACACAAAAGAAATGTAAAAAAAACATCGCAAAGAAAATACGGGTAAAATAACCTGATTTGTTTACAGTTTTTTCCCGCTCCCTTCTTACAGGGATTTTTTTCTTAAGAATCGGTGGTGTCTAAACTGACCTGTCAAGATTTTTAAACTAAACGATAGACTGTAGTTTGGGTGGATTCTAATTTTTTTGACGATAGCTCTATTAGAAGTTGAGTAAGTCAGGGTAATGTATTTGAAATATACCACCCTGTATAATTAGTTGTACTATGGTTTAGTAAAATCACTAATGTTAAGCGACATCAAAAAGGTTCAGTACATTGATGAGTATAATCCAGGTACCGACCTCTTTCTTTCTTCCCGGTACCGCGGGAAACAAAGCTGATGTCCGAAGAAGTGCTGCAATATAAATGAGGTCTCTTCCATATTTTTAGTTCAAGCGTAGCGTATCCGATGTAGTCAGTGAAAGTTCGAAATACTATGCTACATTTGGGAACAACGTAATCATTCGTCATCAATGATGGCTCGACATAATGTAATTTCCACCTCTGTTCTTTACGTCTAACTCATCAAGGCGCCGGAGGTTTGAAATGTCAAGTCCCAGTCTGTTTTGTTACTTTAACTCATGGAGGCTTAAACTTACTCCCCTTTACTTAAAAATCGAAAAACCATACGTTAAATATTTACCAGACTCGAGTTGTTAATTATAACCATCAATGCACTGAACCTGCTCGATGCCGCTTAACATCAGTGATCCTACAAAACTGATGATCTTATATCAGTGATCCTACAAAACTGATGATCCTATATCAGTGATCCTACAAAACTGATGATCCTATATCCCTACAAACTGATGATCCAGTAATCCTACAAATGATGATCCTATATTGATCTGATAATCCTATATCAGTGATCCTACAAAAATGATGATCCTATATAATGATCCTACAAAACTGATGATCCTATATCAGTGATCCTACAAAACTGATGATCCTATATCAGTGATCCTAAAACTGATGATCCTATATCATTGATCACAAAACTGATGATCCTATATCAGTGATCCTACAAAACCTATGATCCTATCTCAGTGATCCTAAAATACTGATGATCCTATCTCAGTGATCCTACAAAACTGATGATCCTATCTCAGTGATCCTATAATACTGATGATCCTATATCAGTGATCCTATGGACATAGCGTATATTACATATTGCTATACATATTGCTTATGACTGGGATGCTCTATCATACCTACCCTGGGATGCGAACTCTATCAGGCTTGCGTGACCTGGGATGCGAACTCTATCAGGCTTGCGTGACCTGGATGCGAACTCTATCAGGCTTGAAACTCTATCAGGCTTGCGTGACCTGGGATGCGAACTCTATCAGGCTTGCATGACCTGGGATGCGAACTCTATCAGGCTTGCGTGACCTGGATGCGAACTCTATCAGGCTTGACCTGGATGCGAACTCTATCAGGCTTGCGTGACCTGGGATGCGAACTCTATCAGGCTTGCGTGACTGGGATGCGAACTCTATCAGGCTTGCGTGACCTGGGATGCGAACTCTATCAGGCTTGCGTGACCTGGGATGCGAACTCTATCAGGCTTGCGTGACCTGGGATGCGAACTCTATCAGGCTTGCGTGACCTGGGATGCGAACTCTATCAGCTTGCGTGACCTGCGAACTCTATCAGGCTTGCGTGACCTGGATGCGATGCGATCTCTATCAGGCTTGCGTGACCTGAGGATGCGAACTCTAGGCTTGCGTGACCTGGGATGCGACCTGGATTGGCTTGACCTGGGATGCGAACTCTATCAGGCTTGCGTGACCTGAGATGCGAACTCTATCAGGCTTACGTGGCGTGGTTACCTTTTAAAGTTTAGTTAGTAATAGTTAATATCATACCCATAAAGAGTTCTTCCTATAATTAATAATAAAAACGATTTATTAAAGGCAGCTATGCAGTGCAGTATACCTCCTATAGCCACGGCTGCACAGTACAGGTACGTCGCTAGTTTTATCCCAAGGTACCTGAGACAAAGAGAGAGGAGCGCATTTGAATTACAATACAAAAATACGCTTTATGTCCTCAAAAACACATTATGTCCTCAATACGAAACGTCAGTGATTTCTTTAGTCATCAGACTTATTATCACTGGATCCTATCGGTTGAATTTTGAACAGTAAAAAAGTAACCTGAACACCGAAATTAATAGAATCAAATAAACCGAATTAAATGGCAGTAACTATAATACGACACACGGCTAAAATCAATTGACAGCCGCCAAAAATCTCAATGCTTTCAACCTTCTTTTTTAATAAAAAAATCCCTTCTTTTATGTAACAAAAAAAAATTCCCTACTCTGGCAACACTGAAAGTCAGTTATGTTTTGAATTTTATTATTTGTTTTTATTTGATATCGTATTTTTTTTTTTTTAAAAATTATTTATTTACTTTTTAAGAAGGAATATTGTTGTATCTTATAAATTTACCAACTAAGTGTTGCTTTAAATTTGTTTGGGAAGTATGAATTAAGTGGAGTTAAAGTTGTTAATTAAGTAATGCAATGGATCATAATAGTTCAATGATAAAAGTTTGACGATTTAAATAAATTGTCAGCTATAATTACTTTTTTCCAAAACAAACTGCTTTTTTGTGTCAAGTTTGTATAATTGAATTTGTATAATTGAGTTCGTATTGTTTCATTTTATAAAAATAATTGACACAATATGCATTCAAGACTTAAAAGTCAAGACTGTCATTTATTGAAAGACATGACATTTTAAAAAAAAAATGCTGTCTTTTGGTTTACAGAGCACAGAACCTGCGCTGTACTCAAATAGCAAGAAATGCTTGAAGAATACGTCAATGTACAAGCGTCAAATATAGGCACTCAGGTCATATTACAACTTCGCAATAATTGGATAAATTGAACAGATTGGAATGAAACGAAACGAAATCAAACAGATCAATATGCACAATGAAGGAAATAAAAGCGATGCGAGGTTACAAATATTTACAACCAGTGTTGCCTTTTTATGACTTTATTTACGAAAAAGGTATTGTTTTATACCGAGGTTGGCATGAGGTGGAGGGGGAAAGAGCGGGGTCGGTCTGAACCAATAGCATTATTTCCCTCACAGTTTTTTGGCGCGCTGTCAAATGATTTAGCCGTGTGTCGTACTATAATATATAATAGAACGAACGTCTTTAATAAAAAAATAGAACACAAAGGTGAATAATATCAGTGTCTATTAATTTATTTACATCTCAATTTTCGAAACACTTTAATAACATTTTATTTGAAAAATTCAGAAAAAATGACTTGTAACTTGTGACTTGTAAGTCGATGTGTAACAAGCAAGAAAAATAATTGAAGCAAGAAATAGATTGCTGAGCAAGGAATCAAACATTCCAGAGAAAATTCACTCATGTGGAGAATTTCAAATGCTAGTCTAGACAAAAGCGTTACGTTTAATTTGACATTGATAATGTACTTATTGGATAAAAAAAATAGTTACCTGTCCAGTAAATATCCGTGAAATACGTCTAGGAGGGCAGCCCAGTTACAAACTGAGAAATACAAACCATACTGTCCAGTATTTATGTTAAAATCGCTTATTATGCTGTCTTGTAGGGACCCAGGTAGGGTTGAAAGTCCATAAGAACCTGAAGGCAAAAAGACTAAAGGATTAAAACTCTATTGTAATACCTCTATTTTATAAGGCGCGGTCGAATATCCACGACCTTCTAAAACGTTGGATCACCAACAATTTTTTTTTAAATTTTTTTTCAAACTTTTCAGTAATTAGCCGGATTTGTGATAAATGAAGCCTATTTCCGTAATCTGCACGCTCTATTGGTTAATCTCAAAGAGTATTTACATTCACTCAACGATTCATTTTTAATCTAACTTGGTACATACATAACTACTGTTAGACGTCAATGTTATCTACCTGATTTGAGTTATATTTTGAATGTATTAATGAAAATTAGCACAAATTGTTATCATTTGCAGTCAACAACACCACGACAAAGAGGTAATTCGTATGTACGTATATACGAACGTACGTATATATAATAATAACAATTTGTGCTAATTTTCATTAATACTACTCATGGGTCTGGATAAACATTTCATGACTGCTCTCGAATAACAGCTGAAGGTTAGAGTAAGGAATTGAAATTTGAGTACTTATAGCTCGGAAATTAATCGATGGATCTTGACTAAACTTTAAACTTATCATCTGAGTATTCTGAATGGCCTGAGTGTTCACATTTTAAGTTTCATCGGGAACCATCCTGAAATAATAAGTTTTGTGTAACTTAAAATTTGAAGATATTACTGCATGGAATCTTCCTGCAGTGGAAGATACCATTGGAATCTTCTGCAGTGGAAGATACCATTGGAATCTTCCTGCAGTGGAAGATACCATTGGAATCTTCCTGCAGTGGAAGATACCATTGGAATCTTCCTGCAGTGGAAGATACCATTGGAATCTTCCTGCAGTGGAAGATACATTGGAATCTTCAGTGGACATTGGAATCTTCTGCATGGAAGATACCATTGGCAGTGCTTCCTGCAGTGGAAGATACATGGAATCTTCCTGCAGTGGAAGATACCATTGGAATCTTCCTGCAGAGGAAGATACATTGGAATCTTCCTGCAGTGGAAGATACCATTGCAGTGCCATTCATCTTCCTGCAGTTACCATTGGAATCTTCCTGCATACCATTGGAATCTTCCTGAATCCCATTGGAATCCACCTTGGATGGATTTTGACAAAGCTTTACACATGTATGACTCATAACTCAGGATAAACATATTTTATACCTCATCGAGTTCCGTTCTAAAATAATTATAGGGTAAGTGTTAACATATGATCGGTGCTAACATATCTACTTGGTTAAACTTGATTTAACTTTAAAGTTAGACTATTAGTTGGACATCTTTTATGTCTCATTGAGATCTAAACTAAATTTTGAATGGTCACGGCTTAGAATCTAATTGACGGACGACTGAACTTTAAATTACAAATACTTAAGGCAAGTTCTATGATATCGAGCATGCTTATGTTCCCTACTATAGGTTATTGTGTTAAATAACATTCTTATTGATCACAGCTGACTAAAACAATCTTATGAAATCTACTTGACAAGACTATGCAGGGTGGTATATTTCAAATACATCTCCCTGATTAACTCAGCTTCGTGAGGAGCTATCGCGATAAAATTGTTATCTACTTCCCACTAAGTTGACCACTAGAAGTTCAAAATTATTTGACACAATATAATTGTGCGAGAGACACCTAGGAAATGTAACAAGCAAAATGCAATGCTACATCTGGGAAATGTGTCATTATTCCACATTTGTCATCATTGATGGCTCGACATAATGTCATGTCCCATTCTGTTTCGTTACGTCTAACTTATCAGGGCGCCGACAGAACCTGAGCTCACTCTGACCTTCAATTAATAATAATAGGAAGAATATAATATGAAGTACTTACCAGAGACGAGCGGTGGACTCTTACCGCCATCATGCATGGCAAGCAAAACATATATCATTTGATACTACCGAGTTTTGCAAAATATGAATAGTTGACACAATATCAATCGCTCGTCTTTGGTAAATACGTCACATTATATTATACGAGTTATTGTATTATTGTACTGATTATTTGATTATATTTATAAGGGAAGGTGGTCAGGTTACTTTTTCGATGTTTCAAAACTTAACCTATAGGGCCTCTCTAGTAATAATACCTCTATGACAGCAATTATATCTTTAAGAATGTTTTAGGAAGCTATGCATATACATTTGCATGCTAATTATAAATAAATAATTGTTATTAATTGATACAAAGGGAAGGATATCCTAGATATGCTCAAACTTAGTCCCAAGCACTGCTTAAGTAAAGCCAAATAAGCACAAACAACGAACTCTTTTGCTGCTACAACTTCTATTTATTGTTTTCTTCAGAGTACTTATTAAAAATTTCCTGTTAGACAAATAAAATATTTGCTAAGCAAAGCTCGGGTATTACTGCTAGTATCATTTAAATGATGAAGTAATTAAACATGTTTTTTTTTTTTTTTTTTTTTTTTTTTTTTTTTTTTTTTTTTAACAGCCTGCTGACACTTGTTATACAAGCAAGGGCCTCCCCTTATTTAAGGGGGTATTGAAGGTTACTATAGTTTTATTTCTGTGATTAATTGTGTTTGATTGTTTGAAAATTCTGTTTAGTTAATCTATATAATATTTAATTGTTTTTTCCACACATGCCGGTCTAAAAGCTGTCCTATGCCATAGTTTCCCAAGCCTTTCGTTGAATTCATCAGTCCATCTTCTCTCTGGTCTACCTCTTTGCCTCTTCTCTATTGGGTTCCATTCGAAGATTTTATGGGCCCATCTGTCTGGATCCATCCTTATGACATGACCAGCCCATTTCCATTTTAGTTTATGAGCCTGTTTCATTAAGTTTTTTATATTTTTTCTTTTCAAAATTTTTTTGTTGCTGATTTTTTGCGTTTTCCTGATGCCTAGACTTGATTTTAACATTTGGCATTGAGTAGAAACTAATTTCTGATCTTGTTTTTGGGTAAGACTCCACGTCTGACTTCCGTAAAGGATTGCTGGATATATACAGCTTTGCAGAGTGTTTATTTTTAAACTTTCTGGTACTGAACTTTTTAGAATTCTTTTTAGGGACCAAAATTTCTTCCATCCAATGTTAACTCCCCTATTTACTTCAGTATTTTTCATATTTTCAAACGAGATTGTCTGGCCCAGATAGATGTATTCAGAGAAATATTCTATTTCTTGGCTTTCTATTATTATTTTAGTTTGTTCGGAGTTAGTCAATATTTTCGTTTTGGACCAGTTGATTTAATTAAACATGTTAATAAACGATATTAAAATTGAATGTTCATCATGTATTAAAAATTAAAATAGTGAAATAGCAGAATAGATACTTAATAAAATATTACTACACGTCTTTAAGAAATAATTATGATATTCATGTTGTTATGAAGGTAAATACTTTAAAATAATTATTTAACATGAATTGTGACAATCATTATTTTTTCATTTATACCGTATAGGTATATAGGAAAAGTATTGTGTTTGATAAAAAATCCTAAACCGGGGATGTCACCGGAATTATCAGTTTCAGGTGTTTTTAAGATCTCCTGAGTGGTTTTCTCAAAGTCTGTTTTTATGTGTGTCTGTTATCATCGTAGCTCATAGTGTATTTATGCTAGAGTGTACAAAAATCAGTCAACTACTAAAGTTGTGCTATTTGGAAAATAATCTTTTCATGACGTCATTAACCCGATATAATGACTAAAAAAATTTTGAAAAATCATAAATAGCGAAAAAATGATGGGATCGGTATGAGGTTTTGCATGTATGTAGCCATGTATAGGACGTGCCAAGTTAGCTTCATCTCATTATCAGCCTTAGCTCAATTTTTATTGATTGACTTGAGTACGTTTTTATATAATTATTAAAAAATCAGAAAAATAATACAATTGTGTATTATTTAAAATTCGTATTGTTCGTATTATTCGTATAATTATTATTATACGTATTATTTAAAATTGTATATTATTTAAAATTCGTATTGTTCGTATTATTTAAAATTGTGTATTATTAATTGTGAAATTCGGCAAAAGTGTACTCCTTTAAGTAATAAATAAGTACACTAAGTTTCCTTTCAATGCGACATCCAAGTTTGACGGATCATACAAGTAATGCAGTATTGAAGTGGTCAGTGCTGTTTGGGTGACCACTGAAAATGAAATGGTGTATTTACTACCTGAAGGCGAGCAAAGCAAATCTAAAGACGTGTTGCAGTATAAATATGGCAAATAGTATATTCTAAGGACAAGCGAAGCGAGTCCGAAGTAGGGAGGATAAGCGTAGTGAATGCGATGTGATGAGGAAAAGTTCGAGGCCGTACCCGATTTCTCATAATTATTATGGTAATCATTATCGTAATTATTAGTTTAATTTAGCAAACAAACATATGTAGGCTAGGAAAAAAAACATTTTGTTGTGGTAAAAAAGAGACATTTGGACCCTTTCTCGCTTCGCGGCCTCAGGGCTTAGCATATAGGGCGCTACGCAGGCGCTGGGAGCCAAGCTGGGAGAAATGCTCCCGCGCCTTCCTGTGTTCGCCTCGCGGCAACATGGTTGTTTTACTTTATCAGTTCGTCATATAACTAGTTCATATAAGTGGCATACTGCCTCGATGTAAGCGAATTTTGAAATTCATTCGTTAAAAAAGCTATGATAATGATGAATATTATACGTAGCTGCAAAGTTTAAATAAATAAACTAATTCGCTTCCTATCAAAGCTGGCTTTTGAAAAAAGGAAATTATATAAGAAGGCCTTTATTTTAACACGACTATATTAAGATCTTTTTCTGTTTTATTTTGGATCAAATTTTTTACCTGTGCCTCATGATACCAAAAAATTGTAGTACCATCATGTTTAATAATTGTTTCTTTATTTAAATTTATCCCTTTATTTGTATTTTATATTTTTTGTAATTAGACCTTTGGTCTGTTTTTATAAATAAAAAAATCGGGTACGGGGTACCTCGGAACTTTTCCTCGCCCTTCGGACTCGCTTCGCTTGTCCTCAGAATAGGATGGTTAACAAATGGCCTGGGGTTTTTAAACTTAGGACTCGCTTCGCTCGTCCTCAGAATAATGTGATTATCAGTGGCCTAGAGTTTATAGGTAAGCAAAGCACTAAAGAGAATAAGAAACATGTGTTAGATAGCAGAGTCATGCAGCTATACAGTACTGCCAACATAACTTTTGTTGAAATCCAGGCAACACTGTCATTTTTTTTTTTAAAAATGATATCACTTCAGAATTTAAGCATATTTTTTTCGATTATTTTTAACAAATAATAATTTAATTAGTATAAAAAATCATTACAAGAACGTTAAACTTCGCATAATCTTAAATGAGAATAAGTTCCGATATTTACTCGGTTTTATTAAATGATTTGAATTTTTGGCAAAAATTTGTAACCTTGACAAATGTAAACAAAATTTTACGTTTAACAAAAGTGTCGCACTAATTAATAATTAAGTTCACTTATAACTTTTTAACTTATTAGTAGATTTTGATCGGAGTTTTTTATATTTGTTCCTATTTTTTTCGCGGTTCCAACGACGTCTTGTATGTCAAAAAAGTATACTTTTGGTATTATTAAGCGTCAAAATTTTAAATTTCAAAAGCAAATATTTTTAAAATGGCGGCCAATATCAAAACAAAATTCGGAAGATTTATTTGTCATATTGAGAGGTATATTCCTGCCAAAATTCAAGTTCATCAAGTCATTTTTCGATATTTTACGATTTTTTAAAAATTTTGCTGACTAAACAAATAGGGTTAGTTTACTTTCGAAAAAAAATATTTTGTTAAAATAACACATTATTTTCTTTTTTATAAGATAAAAATTATCTGTTCATCTCTTACTTCCTCTAATGCACAACCATAAAAATTCAATTTTTTCAAAAAAACATTTTCCATGCAAATTTTTGGAAGCAGCTCCAAAATATTTGACATAGTTAGTAGTTTGTCCTTTAGGAAATTTACTCAGCTTTATAACGAGACCAATTTCGCATTTCAACAGTTTAAACGCTATTAACAATTTTATGATGTGAGGTCTAAAAATATTTGCCGAGCGAAGCTGCTAGTATACATAAGCAACCGAAAGACTCTAGTTCAACAAATCAAAAATATGAAAAAAGAAACTTACATAACATATTTATAATAAGTTGGATAAAAACAATCCATTGCTTAACAGAATTGGACATAGTTATAACTAATTGAAATTTGATCTATAATTTTAATTAACAGTTTTAGTTACAGAAGGTCATGTTTTATCACAAATTTATTATTAAAATTAATCACGTATGCATTTGTAAAGCCTAAATTCAAGTTTTTACTGCTGATCAAACTTAATGTTTTTTCCTTTAAATACTTTGTTTAAACGATTATTTTATTTTGTAAGCGTAATTAGTTAAAAATATTTAAATTTTTATCTATTAGTAAACATATCAGCGAATTTTATTTGTAAAATTCGCTAAAGAAGTATCTCGTATAGTAGGCCAGAAGTCCGGAAGTTATCACATAAAATTATAGGGTTCGCAGGACTATTCTGTGTACTAAATTGTACTATCCTAAGGCCCGTATTCAAAGACGTTTTCCTAACATTTTCCTAACATTTTTTAACATTCTCCTAACTTTTTCCTAACATTTTCCTAACATTCTCCTAACACCTAACTTTTTCCTAACATTCTCCTAACATTTTCCTAACATTCTCCTAACACTCACCTTAGGTTTAGGTAAGGGAAATGTTTTTAAGCCACGAAATTTAAATGATCGTTCCCATGTTTTAAAAGTCATTTAGAGGCTTCGCATGATTTTTTTAGTAAGAACCTAAGGTAGTTAAGTCAAAAAGTGATACCATTGTAAATAACGTAATATATCGAAAAATATCAATGTTATTAACTTATTACCTGGATTTACGACACACTTTGTCGTATTAATAACTATCTACATAAATTTACATAATATAAGTTAGGAAATTCAGTTGGTCCGGTGTGAATAATTCAGCCATTATTATACCAAAAAAAAATTTACACAAACAAAAATGAATTTGATGACAAAATACGAAAAACAAAATTGTGTAAATGATTTAGCAAAATGAAAACAGTGTTGCACTGATAACAGGTCTTCATTTAGACACCTTTGGATTCGAACAACCTGGTTCACGTTTAAACTTAAAACGCTTGATACTGCTTTATTTATGAAAGCTGTTACAATAATTGAACATTGTATTTGTATTAACTCTACTGTTTACTGAAAACATATGTAAATAAAGTTTCTAACATATTTAACATTCGCCAAAGCAAGGCCACATTGTTGTTTATGACAAACTGTGTCGTAAATCCAGGTAAAAAGTTAATAACATTAATATTTTGTGATACGTTTCGTAACTTACAATGGTATCACTTTTTGACTTAACTACCTTAGGTTCTTACTAAATAAAATCATGCGAAGCCTCTAAAAGACTTTTAAAGCACGATAGGAAAATGTTAGGAGAATGTTAGGAAAATGTTAGGAAACGTCTTTGAATACGGGCCTTAATGTGTACTATTCTGTGTGCTAAAATAATAGGCGTTTTTTTTAATTGTTTTTGTTGTTTTTTTTTTTTAAGGGAATAATTAATAATTTGTTGTTTGACAAATAAACTATTTGTCAAGCGAAGATCAGATATCACTTCTAGAATATATATATATATATATATATATATATAATATATATATATATATATATATATATATATATATAAAGGGGGGGGGCTAGGAACAAGGTTTGTGGCGGTCTTGTTGTGGCATCTTAGGTCGGGGGGTTTTTTTTTTTTATTTTTTATTTATTTTTATTATCATTCTTAATTCATTATTTTTTATTTATTTATTTAATTTTTTTATTTTTATTTATATATATATACATTTTTTTTTATTATCCTTTTGGGTTTATATATGTTGGCTACATTGATTTGAGGTTATTTTAAGTTTTGCCAATGCCTCCTGTGTCTTGGATATAGAAGGCCTTGTCATAAACTTCTTCTTAGTTTAGTTTCATGTTGTCATTTCTATTTTAACCTTCGTTGACTGTACTTCTTCTGCTTTTATATTGTGACTTTTTTCATTTTTTAACTTTTATCATGTTTATTAGTTTGTACCTTCAATGTTTTTAACTTTTACTTTGTTTTTTAATTCATTTTTATGACAAATTATTTTAAATTAATGGACTTAGTTTTTATATTTTTTAAACTTTTATTTTAAATTTTGCATGGGTCTCCTGGCCCATAGTAGATGAAGACTGTGATTATTTCGTAAGTAAAATGTTTTATTTTATTTATATAAAAATATTTAAATTAAGTTCTCTAATTTCTTGGTTTATTTTTGTTATTGCTCATTCTTATTTAATTTATCTATTTTTCATTTTACACTATCTAAATAGATTGATGTTATCTTGTGTGGCAAAGGGCCCTGATGAAGAATTTGTAGTTAAATTCGAAACGTTGGCGAGAAATAAATATATAGTTTTCATGTAAAGCTGTTTTTATTCATAACCTTATCCCGAGATTGGTGGAGACGCGTACATATATAGAGGTTGAGAAATTTATCGGAAAAAAGTTTTTGGGACGTTGAGTAAGATGGGATTTTATAGAGGACATTGAAAGAGCGTATGGAGTGCTAGTAAGAAGAGAATTCAGGAGTTGGAATAGATATGTCATCAAGTTAGCTAAGATTTCTGCCAGACGAATATATTTACTTAAAAGTCGAAAGGACGGTGTTTATCCAAAGCATGTGTCGAATTACTTCGCTTCTTTGAATTCCTTAGTCGACTGTGACAGCCCATTCAATAAAGATGTAGGAAATCTGGTAGAAGGCTTTAAACGTAAGGTTTTATCGTTGGAAATAAAAGTGACAATTTGGAAAATAGGTAAGTTTAATAACTTTATCCTTAGCTGTAAAAATGCTTTGAGAGACTTGGTTCCTGCTGCTGTAATCGCTGATTTTGAAGACAGCCAGTTAATGGTTCGAGACAAATTTTTTACAAAGAGTTTGAATGGTTTGGAGGGTAAATACCAAGATATGGTGGAAGAGATCATCGTTCCTAACGAGACAGAAATAGAGTGGATTGATAAGTGCTTTGTTAATCGCACAGATGTCGAAATACCGGAAGTCGTTAAGAAATGTCTGTGTCGTGGTGAGAAGTTTAGTCTTCCTATTGGCAAAGGAAACTTCCCTGCTGAAGACTTTATTGCTGATTTGGAGATTTGCTTTGACAGAAACATAAAGGATGATGAGGACAAAAAGAATGCTGTGCGTAGTCTCTGTGTCAATAAATTGACAAATTTCTGTCGAAAATTAAGTACTCTTGATCAAACCGTTGTTGAAACCACCATTATTAAGGAATACAAGGCCACAAAGAAATTTTTGGCAGAAAATGAGGATATTGTTATTGTTCGAGCCGATAAAGGAAACAAAACAGTAGCCATGAAGAGAGAAATGTACAACAGAAAAATGAACCAGCACTTGGCCGATGGAAATACTTACCTTAAATATGGTAGGGATCCCACTTCTACTTACCAAACAAAATCAAATGGTTTTTTCGAGAAATTAGTTAATGATAAGTATATTTCTAAGCAATTTGGAGAGAGCCGTTTAATTTTCAATGCTGTGGCTCCCAGGTTGTATGGGGTGCCTAAAATTCACAAGAACAAGCCCATGTCGGAAGGTGATGACATGCGGCCAATTGTCTGTTGTATTTTGAGTCCAACCTACAACCTGGGAAAGTTCATTGGGGATATCTTAGGTGAGGTTTGTAATTCACATCAATACGAGTTAAAAAATTCTTATGAATTTAAAGAATCTATTAGCAACGTAGTTGTTCCACCTGATTGCATACTTGTGTCGTTTGATGTGGTTGCACTTTTTACCAATATTCCATGACTTGGTCCTAGCAATAGTTTCCACAAGGTGGGTTGAAATTAGTGCTTTCACTGAGATGCCTAAAGATAGGTTCTTAGAAATCTTGAATTTCTTGTTAACGTCTGGGTACTTTTTATTTGATAATCAAATTTATAAGCAATTGTTTGGAGTACAAATGGGATCTCCTTTAGCACCTGCTTTGGCTAGGTTAGCTATGAACTATATTATATCAAACACTGTGGCCCAGTTAGCTTATATAATGTATCTTAAAGCTTATGTAGATGACACGTTTGCTATTATTCCTAAAGATAAGGTAGAAGAGGTGGTAGATAAGTTAAATAGTTTTCACTCTCGCTTACAGTTCACTTTTGAAATAGAAAATGATAGTGGTGACATACCCTTTTTAGATACTAAGGTAGTTAGGAGTGAAAATGGTCGTTTGGTTTTGGATTGGTATCAAAAGCCTTGTTGTTCGGGTAGGATTCTTGGTTTTGATTCATACCACCCCTTCCACCAGAAAGTAAATTGTGTCACTAATCTTATGACCAAAATTATATCAATCAGTGATAACACCTTTATAAACAAGAATAAACAATTGGTTAGAGATATGTTAATAAGAAACAAGTATCCGGTTGGGTTAATTAATTGTCTATGGGACAAATCTTTGTCTAGGGTTAATGATGTTGATATTGCGCAAGAACAACCAGGGCCAATCGTTAATACTGACAACCCAGTTGTTCGTTATAGTAAGTTACCCTATGTCAAAGGTCTAAGTGAGGATCTTGGTAAAATTTTAAGGAGAGAGGTTGGTGTAACTTGCGCTTTTTATTCTAAGAGTAAAATTCGTTCTTTGTTCACGCCTCTTAAAGATGAGATTCCTTTGCCATTAAAGTCCAATTTTATACCGTGTTAATTGTACTGACTGTGATACTTGTTATATTGGGTTAAGTACTCAATATCATAAAAGCAGGAAGTACCAACATGAATACTCAGTAAGGGATGTATTGCCTGTAAACTATGTGCGTAGAACTGCCTTGGCTATCCATGCTTTCAATTTAAAACATCACTTTGATTTAGATAACATGACTATCCTACGTTCTGATCCTTGTGAGGACAGATTAAAGTGGTTGGAAATGCTGTATATCAAAAAAACAAGTAATACCTGTAATTATCGTACTGATATAAATGGATGTCTAGGCAGTTACAATCATATTATAAAGCCATTATAGTCTTTTCACCTTATTTCATTCTATTTATTTATTTACTTACTTTATTTTATTCTATTCATTTATTTACTTATTTCATTATTTATTTATTTATTTTTATTAAATTTATTTTATTTTATTTTTTATTTATTTATTTCGTTTTGTTCTTCCTGGGAGACTAAGGAGTGGCAAACCTTGGTGTGGCACCTTGGGAAGGGCGGGATGTTTTTCTAAGAGACCTTGGTAGTGACAGTACCTTGGTGTGGCATCTTAGTTTTAAAGGGGGGGGCCTAGGAACAAGGTTTGTGGCGGTCTTGTTGTGGCATCTTAGGTCGGGGGGTTTTTATTATTTATTTATTTTTATTATCATTCTTAATTCATTATTTTTTATTTATTTATTTAATTTTTTTTTTTTTATTTATATATATATATACATTTTTTTTTTATTATCCTTTTGGGTTTATATGTTGGCTACATTGATTTGAGGTTATTTTAAGTTTTGCCAATGCCTCCTGTGTCTTGGATATAGAAGGCCTTGTCATAAACTTCTTCTTAGTTTAGTTTCATGTTGTCATTTCTATTTTAACCTTCGTTGACTGTACTTCTTCTGCTTTTATATTGTGACTTTTTTCATTTTTTAACTTTTATCATGTTTTATTAGTTTGTACCTTTAATGTTTTTAACTTTTACTTTGTTTTAATTCATTTTTATGACAAATTATTTTAAATTAATGGACTTAGTTTTTATATTTTTTAAACTTTTATTTTAAATTTTGCATGGGTCTCCTGGCCCATAGTAGATGAAGACTGTGATTTTTCGTAAGTAAAATGTTTTATTTTATTTATAAAAATAAAAATTAATTTCTCTAATTTCTTGGTTTATTTTTGTTATTGCTCATTCTTATTTAATTTATCTATTTTTCATTTTACACTATCTAAATAGATTGATGTTATCTTGTGTTGCAAAGGGCCCTGATGAAGAATTTGTAGTTAAATTCGAAACGTTGGCGAGAAATAAATATATAGTTTTCATGTAAAGCTGTGTTTTTATTCATAACCTTATCCCGAGATTGGTGGAGACGCGTATATAATATATATATATATTATATATATATATATATATATATATATATATATTATACATAAAATATTGGTTGATTTTTGTACTGTTATATATAATAACAGTACAAAAATCAACCCGAACTCTATTAGAAACAAAATTGGTTGGTACGTCATTATCCCGCTTCGTTGAGTCAGCAAAATTGAAATAAAATAATTCAATTACTGCTCGAAATTGTTCCTCTTAATAAAGGTCAATAAATAGTTTTTAGAAATCAGTCTGGAGTCAATATGGCCATTTTAAGCTTAGAATAATACTATATATAGAAGGAGCACAGGACCGTAAACACAATGTAATTTCACTGATAACACGAAAACCGGTTGACTGGTGCACCTAAGTAATGCTGCCAACCTGACAACAAAACATTATTTTAAATATTTGTCATAAATATTTATAAACAAAGAAAGATCGTAAAGAACAAATATAATAACTTAAAACACCTGCTGAGAATTTAATAAAACTGGTCTTAGAGGGCAAAAGGGTGGCGGAATACAAGAATCTACATTTAGTTGACGAGGACTACTTATCATATATAATTTTAATAAATACGTTAAACTACAATTTAAAATGCTTAAAATATTGTAATGCACCGATATTTATATTAGTATTTTATGAATAATCAATCATTAATTAATAATACAACATAATAATTCAGCAACCGGAAGTATTGCCAACTTTTTTTAGAAAATTGCATATTGTTAGGGTGGCAGCATTACTTAGGTGCACCAGTGAACCGACTTTCGTGTTATCAGTAGTGCTCCTATATATATATATATATATATATTATATATATATATATATATTATATATATATATATATATATATATATATTGGTTGATTTTAAGTAAAATCATTTTTTAATGTGTGCAATTTAGAGATTAGTATTTTGTGTGGACGCTAGATTGCAGTAGTAACTAGCCCCGTCCAGTGGCGCGCTCCCTGGTAAGCGGCCAACCTAGATAAACTTTAGTTTGAAAATTAACGAATCAGTGTTACGTTGTCCGTTGTGAAGGCCCTTGCTAAAACCGCCCTCGTAATTTTAGCAAACCTACATCCTCTTTATTTCTTGTGTGTTAAAAATACCTCCTGTGCGTCCAAATCGGCCACCGGAACGTGTAAATGTGCCGTAAGTGTACAGTGCAAATTATTCAATTCAAAAACTACATTTTATCTTATAACTGGAGCAGGACAAGGCATCCCCGGCCGGGGTCGGAGAGCTCTCCCATCAGCATTTTAATACAGTCCGAATCGAAGGTAATCGTCAATTATATTAATCTCTTAATTAATTGCACACCTTTAATATATTTTGTTTGTGTTGGAACCAGTGTGGTGTCCCGCAGGTTATTGTTTAAAAACGCCCACCCTGGGCTTTACAATAATCGTCCATAATTTGGTCTAGTTTTCGCGCGTAAAATCTTTGTTATAAATAATTTTAACTTTATTACGTTGAACGTATCTTTTATAGTTAAAAATATCCAGTTATTATAGTTTAGGGTCAAAGGTAAATTCCAATAAATATCCTAATCCTACACTTCCTTTACTTCCATCTACTCTGGCTACCCGTGCTATCCCCGCTTCTCTATCTAGCTGTGTCGTGAGCTATACGTATCTCACCCTAGTGAGAGTATATCACTATAGTGACTCAACTCACCCTTCTCTACTCTACCTACGTGCTGTATCACTCTACTGTGGAACTTCCCCGCACCCCGCCTCTCCAGTATACAATATATCAGCTGTTTTCTGTTTACCTGTGCTGCCTTTCTACTCATTTATCTCACTTATCTTATTTAATTAATTATTTTTGTTTTGTTTTCTCTGGTTTCGCTTCACGTTATTACCTACTTTTCACTATGCCTCCACCCACAGGCACCGGTGAAAAAAGCCCTAGTGCTAATAGGACTAGAATTATAAAATTGACTAAAAAGAAAGAAACCTACTTTATTCGTGTTCAGCAAACTTATGACTGTATCAAATCCGTTGATACTGATCCTAAAGTTAAGGAAACCTTCATAGGTAGATGCGCTACGTTAGATAAAACATTAGTTGATTTTAATTCAGTATTAGACGAGATAAATGAACTTGAGTTACGTGAAGACCCTGAGTATGACCCAGATTATAGTGCTATGTCTGCTGTTGACGAGTTAGTTGGTCATATTCTAGTCAAAAAGGCTGAAATCACAGCACAAAAAGTTGCAACACCAGCTGTTTCGAAAACCTCTGCTTCGTGCACCTCGCCAGCTCAGTCTCGTTTTAATTTGTTATTACCGCCCTTAGAAATTAAGCCCTTTAATGGTGATATTTCCGATTGGCCAAGGTTTAAAAATATGTTTACCTCGTTAATAATTAATGACAAAGTTTTAACAACCTTTCAAAAATCGCATTACTTGCATAGTTATTTAGCAGACCCTGCTTCCCGTGTCGTTAAAGCTTACCAAGCTTCATGTAACTTTGAGTTAGCATGGCAAGCTCTGGTTAAGAGATACGAATCCGATCGTATTTTAGCCAATCACTACGTGCAAGAAATTTTAAAACCTGGTGATAACCCTCCTTCTCGACCTACGTTAGTTTCTCTTCAGGCATTTCTGAGTAAAGTTGGTGACAACATAACCAGTTTGAAAGCTGTTGGTATTGTTGATTTAGCAGATTTTCTTCTGTATAGCATGTCTATTCGTCAGCTTGACGCTCAGACCCGTCAAGAGTTTGAACTTGAATATTCTGATGAGTCATTTCCATCTTGTAATGACTTAATAAAATTTGTGAATAAGCGTTGTAGAATGTTTGAGCTATCAGCCTCTGATGCTCCCCCACCACTTCTAGCTCAAATTCAACTCAAAATAAAAAGAGTATTAACTGCAAGAGTGTTAGTGATAAGCCTAAATCTAATAATAAACAAATTGTTCTTTCAACTAAAATAGATAGAGCTCCCTTGAGCCCCCCTGCTTCAAATAGTGATAACGCTAGTGTTGAGCGTTTTAACAAAGTGTGTTCTCTCTGTTCTCAGCAACAGACACATCCTTTGTATCGGTGTCCTGTTTTCATAAATAATAAAACACCTAGCGAGCGTAATGCTTATATTAAAGAAATACGTGGGTGTTTTAACTGTTTACAAGTTAAAAAGCACACTGTTAGCGACTGCCCGTCCAACAGAACGTGCTCCAAGTGTTCAAAAAAGCACCATGCTTTGCTGCATTTCCCCAGAAATGGTGATATTATTGATAATAAAAATGTTAAAGTTAATAATTCTTCTCTGAGTGGTGATACGAGTAAGAAGAATGAAGCAAGTGTCACCCCCACCCCTACACCGCTCCCTGTGGTCCTGTCATGTAATACAACCTCCGCTTTATGTGATCAAACGTTTAAAACTAGTTATGTTAGTTCTTCTACTATTTTGTTAGGTACAGCAATAGCTCAGGTACGAAATTCTTCTGGCCGTTTTGTCAACGCGAGACTGCTCTTAGACTGCGGATCGACGTCAAGTTTAGTTACAAAAGAATTTTCTCAAAAACTTCAACTTCCTGTTCGTGAATGTAAACAGCGTTTTACAGGTCTTAATGACGTGCATGTAGGTGAAGCTAGTGGTATTGTTTCATGTATTATAAAACCTAAGCTCTGTACTCATCCTCAGATTAATGTAGATTTATTTGTGGTCGATAATCTACTTGAAAATGTTCCCTCGGCTGTTATACCCGCTCATATCAAAACTTCGTTGTTGAAGTATAACTTAGCTGACCCGGAGTTTGATCAACAAAGTCCATTACATATCGTTATCGGTTGTGATCTGTTTTGTAGAGTTCTTGCCCCTCACTACCAAGTAGAGTCTTCTCATAAGGACTTTATTTTGTCTACAGTTTTCGGTGAAGTAGTGATGGGACCTGTCCCTTCAGGTACTCAAAACAAAGTTAGTAATGTAGTTGCTCTTACTACTACTCAAAATAGTCCTATATCTAGTGATTTTGAGCTTCATAAAAATGTTGAAAAGTTTTGGGAGAGTGAAGAGATTTATTGTGCTAAACCACGTGACCCTAGTGACGTGTATTGTGAAGAACAGTTTGTTAGTACTCACCGTAGAGACACTACCGGACGTTATATTGTTAGACTTCCCTTCAAAGCTGACCCAGAACGACTTGAGTTTCCTGGCTCATATGCTTTATCTCTTCAGCGATTTTTATCTCTAGAAAGACGTGTTAATCGTGAACCCCTGTTAAAAAATGTTTGTTTTGATTTCTTACATGAATATTTGAGACTTGGTCATATGGACTTAGCTTCTGTTAGTGGTAAGTGTTATATACCCTACTTCTGTGTATTCAACCCATCCTCTCTTACTACTAAGGCAAGAATTGTATTTGACGCTAGTGCAAGTAAAACCGACCCTTCATTAAATAATATGCTTTATGCAGGACCTAAACTGCAAAAGGATATTAGTTTTATTATTGTGAAATTTCGAACTCATCGTTATGTGTTTACGTGTGATATGGAGAAAATGTACCGACAGGTGTTAGTCGATGAACGTGATTGTGCTTTTCAACATATTTTGTTTCGTGATGACCCTTCTAAGCCTTTACAAGACTTAAAACTTTGACGTACGGCTTAACCCCGTCCGCGTTTTTGGCACAAAGAGTTGTCCTTCAACTCGCCCAAGATGAAGGGCATAAATATCCCTTAGGTGCTCTATCTTTAATCGAAGATGGGTACATAGACGATTATTTATGTGGCCATAACGATTTAGGTGCTTTAATTGACTTAAAAAATCAATTATGTGCAATATTAAAGAGTGCAGGTATTTCTCTCAACAAGTGGAGTAGCAACTCAGAAGAGTTTTTAAATCATCTCCGCGATGAAAGTGATATAAACAAGCCCTTAGTGATATGTGACGAGTCTAATACATCAGTAAAGGTTTTAGGAGTTATGTGGAATCCTTCTACTGATTCCTTTGTGCTTAAAATAACCTCACCTCCCTCATTGTGCACAAAACGCTCAGTTTTATCTACAATAGCTAGATTTTTTGATCCCTTAGGTTTTGCTGCACCCTTAATCTTTAAACTCAAATGTTTTCTTCAGCAACTGTGGAAAAATAATTTTTCGTGGGATGATAAACTTCCGCCCGCTTATTGTGATGTTTGGAATCAAATATTAGACGAATTTCCAGTTCTTGTTAATATATCTATTCCTAGATATATTTTATCTCCTAATATAACTTCTTGTCATATTTTAGGTTTTTGTGACGCTAGTGAGCGTGGTTTTTGTGCTTGTGTTTATGTAAGGGTAGAAGATACATCTAGTACTGTTCAGTGTTCTCTTATTTTAGCTAAAACAAAGGTAGCTCCCTTAAAAGTGTTGTCAGTGCCTCGTCTTGAACTTCAGGGCGCTGTGTTGCTGTCAAAACTTATTGAGTCTTTGCAACCAACCTTTCAGTACTTAAAACCTCAATCTATTTTTTTATTCTCTGACTCATCAATCGTGTTGTCGTGGCTGCGTAAACCTGCGCATGTTCTTCAAACCTTCGTATCTAACCGTGTTCTAAAAGTGTTAGAACACACAGAGTTAAAAATGTGGTACCATATAAATAGTGAATTAAACCCTGCGGATATCGGTTCCCGTGGACTCACCCCGCAAGGCTTAGTCGATAGAAAAGAATGGTTTAATGCTCCTCTGTGGTGTTATGAGGACATTTTATCATGGCCGTGTACTCAGTTGCCCCCTCCCTTGCAGGAAGAGCTACCAGAGATAAAAAATAGCCAACCAGTTTTACTTTCAAGTATATTTGATCAGTTAGAAGTACCTAATGATTTTTTAACTAATCTTACCAATCATTATTCATCGTTTTCTGTTTTACTAGGTGTGTACTGTTATATTCAACGTTTTACTACAAACTGCCGTGACCCCGCGTCTCGAGCCTCTAATAAGTTTCTTTCTATCACTGTTCCTGAACTCCGAAAAGCTGAAAAGCATTGTGTGCGTCTTGTTCAGCATGCTTATTTTAGTGAGGAAATTATACTACTTAAAAACAACAAAAGTTGTGGTAAACGATTTTTAAGTTTGTCTGTTTTCCTAGACTCAGAAGATTTTCTTCGTGTTGGTGGTAGGTTATCTAACAGCATACTAGGTTATGAAGCTAGACACCCCCTCTTGTTACCTAGTTCTTGTAACTTTACGCATATTTTGATCCGACATTATCATCGAATGTATGCTCATGCTGGACCTAGAGTTGTGCGAGCGCTTATCCTACGTACTTATTGGATAATTAACGCTCACAGTACTATACGAAAATGTATTCATCAGTGTTTAGTGTGTAACAAGTTTAGAGGCGCAACACCAAACCCACTTATGGGAAACCTTCCAAGCCCTCGTGTTGTTCCAAGTAAGCCCTTTACTCACGTGTGTGTTGATTTTGCAGGTCCTTTCACTCTCAAAGAGAGTTTAAGACGTAATGCTAGGACCTACAAAGCATACTTTGCTGTTTTCATATGTTTAGCCTCCAAGGCGTGCCATATTGAAGCGGTGACCAGTTTAACTGCTGTGGACTTCGTGCAATGTTTGCAACGCTTTATTTCTCGAAGAGGTCTCTGTGCGCACATTTACTGTGACCAGGGCACCAACTTCAAAGGTGCTTGCCGCCAGTTAAAAGAAGTGGAAGAGTTTCTTCGTTCTAGTTACACCCAAAATTGTTTGTTGTACGCGTTGTCTAAGCAACATGTTGAATTTCATTTCACGGTAGCTCATGCCCCGTTTATGAACGGTGTTCGCGAATCTCACATCAAAAATATTAAATACCATATGTACCGTGAGGTAGGCGATAGAACACTTACCTTACCTGAGTTTATTACTTTGTTAACTAGAATCGAAGCCATTCTTAACTCGCGTCCTCTGTATCCGTTGACGTCATCACCCGATGACTACTCAGCTCTCACTCCCGGACATTTTCTTGTTGGTGGGCCCTTGTTAGCCCTCCCTGAGGCTGATGTGCTAGATGTTGCCACCAATAGGCTGTCTAGGTGGGAGATTGTGAACAGATCACCAGCGTTTGTGGAAAAGGTGGCAGAACGAGTATTTACACACTCTGCAACAAAAGGCTAAATGGTTTGAAGGAGACAACAATTGAGATAGGACAACTCGTCTGGCTGAAAGAAGACAACACCTCCCCGCTAACCTACCTTTAGTCGTGTAAAAGATGTTCATGTTGGAGCTGACGGTGTGGTTAGATCAGCTACTGTTTCTACTGCATCAGGTGACTACGGTAGACCGGTACGCAAGTTAGCCCCGCTCTTTCCTCCTCAAACTCAATAACCTTACCTAACCTTACCCTACCTTTTCTTTTTTTTTTTTTGAAGTTTAGCATTTCCTTTAGTTTTTTTTCAAGTTTAACTTTAATTTAATTTTGCCCTTAAGTGTAACTTTAATTTTGTAGACCTTTTTTTACTGAAGTGTATTTTTTTGTTATATCTTGCAAGACCGCGGTCTTCCAAGGCCGGCGGTATGGTTGATTTTAAGTAAAATCATTTTTTAATGTGTGCAATTTAGAGATTAGTATTTTGTGTGGACGCTAGATTGCAGTAGTAACTAGAGCCCCGTCCAGTGGCGCGCTCCCTGGTAAGCGGCCAACCTAGATAAACTTTAGTTTGAAAATTAACGAATCAGTGGTACGTTGTCCGTTGTGAAGGCCCTTGCTAAAACCGCCTCGTAATTTTAGCAAACCTACATCCTCTTTATTTCTTGTGTGTTAAAAATACCTCCTGTGCGTCCAAATCGGCCACCGGAACGTGTAAATGTGCCGTAAGTGTACAGTGCAAATTATTCAATTCAAAAACTACATTTTATCTTATAACTGGAGCAGGACAAGGCATCCCCGGCCGGGGTCGGAGAGCTCTCCCATCAACAGCATTTTAATACAGTCCGAATCGAAGGTAATCGTCAATTATATTAATCTCTTAATTAATTGCACACCTTTAATATATTTTGTTTGTGTTGGAACCAGTGCGGTGTCCCGCAGGTTATTGTTTAAAAACGCCCACCCTGGGCTTTACAATAATTGTCCATATATATATATATATATATATATATATATATATTATATATATATATATATATATATATATATATGTATATATTCACGTATGTATTTATAGCAATTGCAAACTATGTGAGCCCTATTTACTCATACTAATTGTATATTTTAGCAATCTTGGGAGCAAAGAGAGCCCTGTTTGCATGCATACTTACTTATAGTGATTTATCGAGCTTTGAACCTTTATTACCTTGGAACCGTATATTTTCATAAATATAATGAGGAATCTAGCGAGCCTTCTTTAATGTACCTAATTTTATATTTTAGCAATTTTGCGAGCGAAGCGAGACTATCTGCATATATTGACAAATATACTTATAGTTTTAAAATTAAAGCCAATATCAACTCTAAATCTATAAATACTAGATGGACTGCGTTGACTACTCATATCAAAACCTTAGGCCATCAATTTAATTTTAATGAAGTCAATATTATAGACCAGGAAAACAATAACTTCAAAAGGTACATTACATGAAGCTTTCAACGTATCCCAAGAACATAAAAATATTAATTTTAAATCTGATTCAAGAAACTTTAATCAATATTATGCAGGCGTTATACATAATCTAAATTAATCTATTTTTCTTTAAATTGTGTAATTTTTAATTGATTTTATAAATTACTTTTGTTATTTTAAGTATCTAATTAATGGTAACATACAAGGTTCTATGACTTGTCTGCCATATTAATCTTAACTATTAATTAATTTTAATGAAGAATGAGAAGATAACTTTATCATCATTGTTTACTTAATTTCAATTAATTGCTTATATGTTATTTTCCAACGATTTAAAAAATTCTTTTTAAATCACATGTTAATGTAGTGGATCCTTATAGTGGATTCTTTTATCCTGTATTTAGTTTAATTTCCAAGGATCTTATATCTGAGCTATGCATTTTGATTTCTGGGAACTTTTTTTTTTTTTTATAAATACTTAGGTGGAAAATTCCATGGCACTTAGACCAATGCCACTTAGGTGGGTCCATTGTGCCAAAACTGGGAACTATAATGTAAGTAAAATTAAATACTATCCCCAAACTTGGTGCAGTGAATTTCATTTTTTCTTCTTCGCTTTATTATTTTCCATTTCTAGGACTTGCTGATATCGTTACTGGAATAGCTGATATCGCAACTAGACTCGCTGAAATAGCTACTAGATCGCTGATATCGCTACTAGACTCGCTAATAACACTACTTAACTCTTCAATACGGCTATACTCAAATAAAATGGAACAATCAAATAATAAAACTCATTATTAAAAATATCATTTACTTAAACATTATAAATATCTACTTTTTTTGTACAATATTTTACAAAATACATAATAGTAACACAGAATGTATTAAACTAGGAACAATATTTACAAAAATTATTTTTCTTAATAATAAACTCGCTAATAGATTGTTTTATAGAACGCGTGCTCAGATTTCGCCCTTTGAATTTCTTCGGATGGCTGAGGTCGGAGTGCTAGGAACGAAACTGTAAAATTCGACCTTATGGTAATTGCAGTAAAATAAAGGACAGTTGTCAAGCTTGGTGATTAATAAATAAATAATAATAATAAATAAAATTTATTTGTTTTTAAGCATACACAAAAGCTTATACAAAAGAGAAGGCAAAACAATTTTTTTAAATAAAAAATATAAAAAGGAGTACAACAAAAGAAAATTAAATTAAATTGATTCATTCTGATGATTAAAAATTGAAACTTAAAAAAGAAATTATATACCATATTAATTTTTAAATAAAAGTACCTGGTTTAATAGAATAAAAAAAATGTTAACTTAAAAATAAAAATAAAATAAAAATATAAACCGCTCAAAAACTATCAAAAACAATATGAGAGTAAAACGAGGCAAAGACTATTCTCCACTGATTTCATTCATTTAGGTGAAAAGATCTTATTTTTAATGTATTTACAAAAAAGTAGAAAATATTCTTTGCCTCGTTTTTATTTGAAATGCCTATGATTGATGCCACATTGGTGTTTTCTAACCACTCTGGTGAGGTAAGATTAGTAGGTAAAAGAACTTTTCTGATTATTTGATACCTAGGGCATCTGAGCATTATATGTGCAAGAGTTTCATGCTCGTGCATATTGCATACCATGCAGTTTTCATTGGTTTGTATTTTATGCAATATACCCCTTGTCGATATTTTAATCACATTCCAACCACTAGTACGAATTTGAGCAATCATTTTTTGTTGAGCATAGTTAAGACCTAAATTACTACTCAAGTAATTAGAATCTTCATGATTAAAGCTATTAAGAGTAGGGTAGATATTGCTGTAGGATGATTGTTGTATTCTATCCAAGTCTGTCTGTTCAAGTTTCTGAGAATATAAGTTAATAATATTATCTATAGTTTGATTATTAAAAGATGAGATAAAGATAAAATCGGTCTCAATATCGACTGTTTTTAAAATCTGTTTAACTTGGCTTATCCAATTATATTTAATATCATTATTTGGTGTAGAATCCAAAAACAGAAGACGATTGAAGCCGATTTTAACCAGGCTATTGCTATCTAGGCTATGGATATGGTTTATATATTTTAAAGTAAGTTGGAGTATGCGTACTGAAATGTGCTGGATATTAAATTCTTGCCTAACAATATAGTGGGGGGTATTTTTCAATAAACAAAAATAATTTTTGAAGAAATAATTTTGAGCAGGTTCGAGAAGATGGAAGTATCGAAGTGACCATACAGGTGCTGCATAGAGTAATGTGCTGAGAACACTGGCATTGTATACTTGTTTTGTGGCCTGAAATGAATTATTATTTGCTCTTGCCAGTGTTTCTCTCACAACACCCGCAGCCGATCGTGATCCTTATAGGGGATTCTTTTATCCTGTATTTAGTTTAATTTCCAATGATCTTATATCTGAGCTATGCATTTTGATTTCTGGGAACTTTTTTTTTTTTTTATAAATACTTAGGTGGAAAATTCCATGGCACTTAGACCAATGCCACTTAGGTGGGTCCATTGTGCCAAAACTGGGAACTATAATGTAAGTAAAATTAAATACTATCCCCAAACTTGGTGCAGTGAATTTCATTTTTTCTTCTTCGCTTTATTATTTTCCATTTCTAGGACTTGCTGATATCGTTACTGGAATAGCTGATATCGCAACTAGACTCGCTGAAATAGCTACTAGATCGCTGATATCGCTACTAGACTCGCTAATAACACTACTTAACTCTTCAATACGGCTATACTCAAATAAAATGGAACAATCAAATAATAAAACTCATTATTAAAATATCATTTACTTAAACATTATAAATATCTACTTTTTTTGTACAATATTTTACAAAATACATAATAGTAACACAGAATGTATTAAACTAGGAACAATATTTACAAAAATTATTTTTCTTAATAATAAACTCGCTAATAGATTGTTTTATAGAACGCGTGCTCAGATTTCGCCCTTTGAATTTCTTCGGATGGTTGAGGTCGGAGTTGCTAGGAACGAAACTGTAAATTCGACCTTATGGTAATTGTAGTAAAATAAAGGACAGTTGTCAAGCCTGGTGATTACACCACATCTTTGGGTCTTATTCATCAAAATAATTGTCCTTTTCAACCTCATGGTGTTTGTGGTTTTATATCCTTCTCTGGTCAAAAGAGGGAATACAACACTGAGTTGACAAAGACACTATAGACACTGCGTTGTAGGATATACATACTGCGGGTAGGTTATGTCGTGCTATTTAAGTTTACATGTAAAGGGGTCGAAAATTATGGTGAATTACTTGCCTCGGAACACTTTAGTTTTAACCTCTCGACTTCACCCGTAAGCGTAGAAATTTATAAATTGTATGATTAGTGATCGCTCCTCAAGGAGGAGCCAGACATGAAAAATGTCACTCTTTCTGTGATGTTACGCAAACCAATTCAGGTTATTATAACTAAAGTTATGACGCCCATGTTTGTTTTAAAGTAACCCGAACTTACAAAAGGTAATAATTTCTTATTCAAAAACCTGTGAACGGTTTGCCATAGTAAAAAGTTGCATGTTCCTCTCAAAAATTACAATTTGGTATTTATAAACGTTGTTAAGTGAAAATAATCTGGAAAATTACACTAATTCTTAAACTGAAAATAAAAAAATTACACTCCTTATATGACTTAATGAACTATAGGAGTTAATGAACTATTTTTAAATTTAGGAAAAATGCTATTTATGCATGCATTTTAGAGAAATTTGTTTTGGCCGTTTGAAAATTTCATTTTCTTTACAGGTGTTATCGATTTAGGACGGAAGATAAAGCGTAAGAATTAGAAGTAATTTAAGCTGAAAATAAAAGAATTATTTACATATGATTTCTTTGGTGGGCTAGGTTAAAGTTACTCGGTGTTCTCAACCTTTGATGTAAGGTTCTAATCCTCGAAGTCTGTTGGAGAAAGGTTCCGGCGAAGCTTTGATTCCAGAACTGCTGTCGCTTCCAGCAGATGTGGAATCGTAACCAGGAGCTGAATACAATAGTTGGTGTTGAGCAGCGAATCCGGCGTTAGCTGATAGCTGTCCGAAGTTGGGAGATTTGCCTGATGTAGAATACGATTTAGTGGGTAGAGATTGACTGTAGACTGGAGTTGGGGTTGGAGTGTATTGCGGGTAGTACATATAGTTGTACATTTGATGATTCAGCATTGGTTGCTGCAACATTGACATTGGATGAGGAATAAGTGTTGCTGGGATCAGCATAGTGTATCCACTTGGATGTTGTGCTGCCATTAA
This sequence comes from Microvelia longipes, assembly GCA_018340805.1. Taxonomy (NCBI): domain Eukaryota; kingdom Metazoa; phylum Arthropoda; class Insecta; order Hemiptera; family Veliidae; genus Microvelia; species Microvelia longipes. Next base: position 6,910,827 of record JACMZG010000008.1, read on the forward strand.
AACTAACATCGGTCCGAAATTAAATCCTCCGTGAACAGGGCTTTGCAGATGACTTTGAGGTAGGGTTACGTAACTCTGGTAAGCTGGTGTTGGTGTGGCTCCTGTTTTCAACAGAAGTGGCGACTTTCCTGTGCTTGATATAGAACTATCCAGATAATATTTGTACGGATAAGGTTGAGAACCGACTCCGGCTAGAGTGTTCATACCAGGTACAGCTGTCAGATGGATAGGAGCTCTCTTCTCAGTTACTTTCCCATCTTTATCTAGTGGGGGTTCAGCAAGGGAACCAGATGGGTTAGTTTCTGTTGCTTTGTTATCATTATTCTTAGTACTTAAGACTCCGCTCACCAGCAACTGTAACAGATAAACATTTCATTAATAAAATGTCGTCTATTAAGAAAGGAGAATTTTTGAAATGAGATAGAATATAGATATAAATAAATGTGACGTAAACAGGCAAAACTAAAGCGTACATAGAAACTAACTTGCCGCCCCGTGTTATAGAAAATCCTCAAATAAGACTATAGTACGACACACGGCTAAAATCAATTGACAGCGCGTCAAAAATCTGTGAGGGAAAGAATACTATTGGTTCAGACCGACCCCGCTCTTTCCCCCTCCACCTCATGCCAACCTCGGTATAAAAAAATACCTTTTTCGTAAATAAAATCATAAAAAGGCAACACTGGTTGTAAATATTTGTAACCTCGCGTCGCTTTTATTTCCCTCATTGTGCATATTGATCTGTTTGATTTCGTTTCGTTTCATTCCAATCTGTTCAATTCATCCAATTATTGCGAAGTTGTAATATGACCTGAGTGCCTATATTTGACGCTTGGACATTGACGTATTCTTCAAGCATTTCTTGCTATTTGAGTACAGCGCAGGATCTGTGCTCTGTCAACCAAATGCCATGTCTTTCAATAGATGACAGTCTTGACTTTTTTAAGTCTTGAATGCATATTGTGTCATATTACTTTTATAATATGAAACAATACGCATTCAATTATACAAACTAAACAAAAAAGCAGTTTGTTTTGGAAAAAAGTAATTATAGCTGACAATTTATTTAAATCGTCAAACTTTTATCAAAGAACTATTATGATCCATTGCATTACGTAATTAACAACTTTAACTCCACTTAATTCATACTTCCCGAACAAATTTAAAACAACACTTAGTTGGTAAATTTATAAGATACAACAATATTCCTTCTTAAAAAGTAAATAAATCATTTTTAAAAATAAAAATACGATATCAAATAAAAACAAATAATAAAATTCAAAACATAACCTGACTTTCAGTGTTGCCAGTGTAGGGAATTTTTTTTTGTTACATAAAAGAAGGGATTTCTTTTATTAAAAAAAGAGGGTTGAAAGCATTGAGATTTTGGCGGGGTGTCAATTGATTTTAGCCGTGTGTCGTATTTTAGGAAACTACATGTTATTTCAAATTGGGAGTCGTTTATGATGGTTTTTGGACATGTGAGTTGAATAAAAATGGTCCGGAGTCGATACTAGCACTCAATGTACTCAAAACCAGGGTACCTGGGTCCGGATCTTGGTAGGAAAAATATTTTTTTATCGTTATTTATCGTTTTATACGTTTTACTACAAAATAATTCTGGCGTGGTGGTCCGCATGTCAGATAATAAAATGAAACTTAGTATTTTTGATAAAGTAAGGGCACTTTTGAGGAAAATTAAATTTAAAGTTTAGTTTGTAATTATGACTATATTTCGCCTTCTCCTCAAGGCATACTCATGTCTGTAAGTATAAAAATAAATTTTAGGTATTAATAAGGATTAATTAAAAATTAAACAAAACTGAATCAAATAGAATTAACTTAAGTATAAACAATTATAAAGAAAAACATACCTCTTAGTAATTACATCGATTAAATCAGTTTTAAGTAAGCCAAAGGCTATTGTCAACAATTAAAAAATTAAAAAATACAACTACATAACTAAAGCACTAAATACAGTTATGATTACATATAACAAAGATATAAAATAAAGGATTGAAAGAAATGATAGACTTTAAAAAAGAAAGGAGTAGGGGCTATAGGTAAAGGAATGACTTGATAAGAAGGGATAATCTAATTACTATTGGTTGGATTAAATATTACTCAAGATTCCACTATAAAACTTATTTAAATCTCTACTATCTTTTTAAAAATTTATACTTTCTTTCTCCTTGGTTATATGTAGAGCTTCTAATAATAGTCTATTAGAGTGGTTCTTCTCATGATCTAATATTATAGGATCATTAAGATTAAAAGAATGGTTCTTATTTCTACAAAGGATAGCTAAGGCTGTGTCAACTGTTTTATTATTATGTCCTGCTTTTCTATTGGTCCATGTTTGTTTAGATTCACCTATATAGGTGGCTGGACAATCATTGAAATTGACCTTGTACACAAAGCCCACAGTATCATCTACAGTAACTTTATCTTTTAATCTGCCACCTTATCTTTATCTTTATGTCTTTATCTTTTTGTCAGCCACCTATATAGGTGAATCTAAACAAACATGGAGAAGCAAGGAGAAAGAAAGTATAAATTTTTAAAAAGATAGTAGCGATTTAAATAAGTTTTATAGTGGAATCTTGAGTAATATTTAATCCAACCAATAGTAATTAGATTAACCCTTCTTATCTAGTCTTTCCTTTACCTATAGCCACTACTCCTTTCTTTTTTAAAGTTTATCATTTCTTTCATTCCTTTATTTTATATCTTTGTTATATGTATCCATAACTGTATTTAGTGCTTTAGTTATGTAGTTGTATTTTTTAATTTTTTAATTGTTGACAATAGCCTTTGCCTTACTTAAAACTGATTTAATCGATGTAATTACTAAGAGGTATGTTTTTCTTTATAATTGTTTATACTTAAGTTAATTCTATTTGATTCAGTTTTGTTTAATTTTTAATTAATCCTTATTAATACCTAAAATTTATTTTTATACTTACAGACATGAGTATGCCTTGAGGAGAAGGCAAAATATAGTCATAATTACAAACTAAACTTTAAATTTAATTTTCCTCAAAAGTGCCCTTACTTTATCATTGAATATAATGAGGAACAATAAGGAGGATTTAACTCTTAGTATTTTTGTGAACCATACATAATAGTATGTATGTTTATGTACATAGTATGTACAAAAATTTCAGCCTATTCTTAACACTATATAAAGATTTGTGATTTTTTGAAATGTTTGTGGGGTCATTTTTACGGGTTAATAACGTCACACTAATTTAACAAACAATAAGGTTCGAGACATTAACTTGGTTGATTATTGTACCTAGTTTCATTACAATATCAGAAAGCGTTCGAAACTTGTGTCCCATAGAAACACTTAAGAGCAAAAAAATCGTACACATATATATATATATATATATATATATATATATATATATATATATATATATATATATATATATTATTTATTTTTTATTTATTCTTGATCAAGGATCAAGGTCCCTTCTTCCAAAAAATCTACCTTTTTCAAACTCCCTTAGAAAAGCTACATCCGTCGTCTGCATGCCGGGCGATTTTCCTTTAGGATGCGTGTTTCCGTGCTTAACAATTTATATCTTGCTTAAGGTACCGTTTTATGCTTTATAACCTAAGCAGTTACTTAATTATCGAACACTGCTTGTAACTCATTTGTCAATATTTTTCAAAGGAAATGCGCATAATTATCCAGTTTGTTATACAAAACTATGCCTCTGAAAATTGACAGTGTGCACTTTTATTTTCACTAGTTTAAAGCTCAGTTATTGTTAATCTTTAAAGGTTGTAGCGCATTTCGTTTGATGAATACAGGCAAAATGAGTTACGAGCAGTGCTTGATAATTAAGTAACTACTTAGGATGTAAAGCATAAACCGGGACCTTAAGCAAGAAATGGGTTATTAAGCACAGAAAGACACATTCCATAGGAAATTCGCCCAAAAAATATACATATTAATTGAGTGTTTCGGCACATTCTTTGTAAACTCTCTCAAGCTTAAACATTTTAGTAAATTAAATGAAACTTAGATTACTAAAAGAACCTGTCAAAAAGAACCGATACAACTTTGAGCGTTTATTTTGAAACAGCGGCTATTTTTATATACCACAAAGTTTGAAACATTATTGTGAAAATAGTTTTGCTAAAAATGAGCTAACATAATGTGTGTGTTTGGAGTTCTGATTCCAATTTGACCTTAACATTTTAGTGCTCAGCACAATCTGTAGTCCAGGCACAGACCAAGTACACGCCCATAGACACTGACCAAGGACACGTTCATAGACACAGACTACAGACACCTCCATAGACACAGACTACAAACACCTCCAAAGACACAGACTACAGACACCTCCATAGTCACAGATCACGGACACGTAAATTGACACAGACTACAGACACGTTCACAGTCACGTCCATAGATACAGACCAAGGACACGTCCATAGACACAGACTACAAACATCTCCATAGACACAGACTACAGACACTTCCATAGACACAGATAACGGACACGTAAATTGCCACAGACTACAGACACCTCCATATACACAGATAACGGATACGTAAATTGACACAGACTACAGACACGTCCATCGACACAGACTACAAACACTTCCATAGACACAGACTACAGACACCTCCATAGACACAGATCATGGACACATAAATTGACACAGACTACAGGCACGTTTACAGACACAAGCTACAGACACTTCCATAGACACAGACCAAGGACACGTCCATAGACACAGACTATAGAAACGTCCATAGACACGAATCACGGACACATTCATACACACGGACCAAGGAAACGTCCATAGACACTGGCTACAGACACGTCTATAGACACAGACCACATGCACGTCCATAAACACAGACCACATGCACGTCTATAGACAGATACAACAGGCATACCTTTTATTTAATTTTAAGAATCAGTGACTTAAGTGGGGAACATTTAATTCCACCTTAGTGAAAATGAAAAGCGAACTCGGTGTTGTTAAATAAATAAAGATACTAATAGTGTTTGTAATTGGCAGAAGAGTGCATTTTTTCCGGAAAGATTTCTTAGCGTTACTGTCCGTTTTATCCGTCTTTTAGTTTTTAATCCATCATCTTTGAAACACTTAGTAATGTCGGTAAAAAGATAATGTCAGGCTTTGGAAAGTTCCTTCTAGGAGTTATTATATCTCTGTTAATAGACAGCGGTGACTTGCAATAAGTATAGCAGTTTCACTTTGTACTGACATACGTCAGGTTGAGTCACTGCAGGTAATGATAGGTGAGATGGTTTGAAACAAAGACAACATTGCACGACCACCTGTTGGTTCCAACCACTTGTTACCTTTCGCGATAGCTATGTAAAAGAGAAAAGTTTGTTCCTGTACACCTCTTTGTTTTATTTGATACCAAGAGTATCAATAGAACACGATCCAGCCGTGAAAACACGTTTGAAATCACTTTCTTCTCTACACAACATGGGATTGAACTGAACGCCCATGTTATTTTTAGCGTTGCAGACTACGTTGACTCGAGAACCAATATGTTTCCTATTAAACTACATAGTTGGATTTAGGTCAAACTAAAGAACCAATATAATAAAGTACCATTTCATGCTAAAATTTGGTTATGAGGTACATCGAAACTTTTTGTATTGCCACTTCGGACTCGCTTCGCTCATCCTAAATAGAAAATCACCTTATTTGCACTGCACTATATGCTAGCCTCTGACAGTATAATCATTTTTATTCCAGTGGTCACCCATTCACGTTCTGACCATACTTGTCACTATTTAACCCAAATGATCCGACATGAAGTGCGAATATACAAACATTATATAAATGAAACTTGATATACACTGATGGCACAATTAGAAATACTTGAATACATTTCAAACGGATCCTTTAATATTTTGCATTTTTCCAATGTTGGTGAGTCATTATGGTGATAAAAGAAAAAAAGTCTCTCCACAAAAATATATAGCTTTCAACCTAGCAAGTGGTCATCATCAGTGCTAGCCGTTGAATAAAGAAGAGGGTGATAGATGAGTCTTACAGATCAGATATTGACTTAACAAGAGGTCATCATCAGTGCTATCAGTTGAATAAAGAAGTGGGTGATAGGTGAGTCTTACAGATCAGATATCAATGATAGACTCAATTAGTTCTATAATTAGTTCTTCATTATGGTGACTACCGAAAAGCGACAATATACAGAGATACAACCGTACCGCATTGAAAAGTCTGGGTCCTCTCAATATTGACCAAACTATTATAATTAGTTTATAAATAGCCGCCTGCGTCGTTAAGGCGTTAGTCTTTACACTGACCTCTGACACCCACGGAGGTGGGGTTCGCATCCCAGGTTACGCTCTTAGTTTATAGAAGATTATTGTTTAGATAAATTATCGCCAGCTTTAGAATACACTTTGAGCGTAACGGTTGCTACTACCATTCGAGGTTGTTCCCGCAGGGGTTATCCCTGATGAGCCTCAAGGCTCTAAACGGGCATTATTATTATTATTATTATACCATGACTGCCTTTCTATAAGAAAATACATATTATATTTCTCCCAAAAATGACTTATTTATCTTACGAAGTATATTCTGATTTATTCTTATAAAAATTGGGTACCAGGGTACTTTGGAACTTCTCCTCACCACATAGGGTTCGCTTCGCTCGTCCTCCCTACTTCGGACTCGTTTCGCTCGTTCTCATAATAAACAAGTCGTTAAATTTATTTATTAGAACACGTTTTCGAACTTGCTTCGCTCGTCCTCCCTACTTCGGACTCGTTTCGCTCGTTCTCATAATAAACAAGTCGTTAAATTTATTTATTAGAACACGTTTGCGAACTTGCTTCGCTCGTCCTCAGATAGTAATTAAATTAATTTTATTCCAAGCGGTCACCCATCCAGGCATTAACCTCGCTCGATGCTGCTTAACCTTTATGATTAAGCAAAAACCATACATTTATACTTGCCAAAACACAGTACACTTTTTATTACGTAAAAGGACACACTTGTTGTACCAAATTTCAACTCAATTGATTTTTTTCCGATTGTTTGCAATTTAAAAAAAAACCCGAATAAAAAGTCATTCGATAAAAATTGAACTAACTATTGAACTAATAATGAGATGAAACTTGGCGCAAATGTTGCTCCTATATATGATAACATGTGTGCCAAATCTCAAACCGATGGAAATATTTTCCCGCTTTTTATGAATTTTCACATTTTTGCTGAGTTAATATTGCAAATTATAAACGTCATAAAAAATATTTCCCGGATAGCGCAACTAAACCTAAAGATTGATTTTTTCAAATCTCTAGCATAATAAAAATAATAATAATATAATATTATTAATAATATTATATTATTAATAATATTAATAATAATATTAAATAATATACTGGGAGATACGATGATTACAGACACACTCACACACACATACAGACAGACAACTTTGTAAAATCCGCTAAAACGGATAATTCCGGTGGCATCCTGGTTTCGGAATTTTTTCAGACAATACTTTCCCTACATACTTTTGGTATAAATAAGAAAAAGTAAAAATGTGAATAATGAATCAAATAAAAACTAGCAATTCGTTTTACATCACAACAGACGTGTTATTTCTTCAATTTTCAATGTATAGTTTTTCAAAAGTGTATTTTTTACGATACGGAAATGGATAAGAATCTTTATATGCAAATGTAAGAAAAAGTATATCAAGAAAAGATATTAGATTAAATTATTATAATAATATTAAGTTCTTTTCTACGGTTTATACATAAAGAATGAAATAATATTTATGATTTCTGTCAGTTAATGTTTTTTTTTTGTAAGTAGATCTAGTTAGCTGTGTATAGCTGTTACGTGTTAAGTTAGTGTGAAAAACCCCTCAAGATGACATAAAGATGTTACATTTTATTGTTATATTCTTTTATGAGGTTTTGATGAGGTGACAATGCGATATCTAGTGGTTGAATGTGTGAACTAATGGTGATTCAACAGGTTGCTGCGTGAAAGCCCGCGTCTTCAATCTGGTTTCTGTAACCTACTTCCTATAGTTCCCGCCACTTCCTTTACTTAATCATCTATTTTACGTAAAGGTTCGTTTTTTATAGACTTGTTTTTTTCCATATTTTTTTTCTCGATAGCATAACATCTTACAGACTTGTAACTCGTCCCTACTTGTAACACATATGAGATAATTTTCTGCTTTACGAGTCAACTAAGTTTTCGTATTCAGGTTTTTAAGTGTAATTTATATAAGTTTATGACAAGTTACTCTTCTACAATTTATAGAGTAATCTTCAAAAAATGTTCAAAGTCTAATTTTAAAGGTGATCTCTTAGAAACAAGAGAAATACTTCGATACAGAATGAAAAATCTTAACGTGTACGAGATATTTGTCTGAATTCACATTGGAGAATCAAGCTCGTTATCTTATCTCTTTTTTATTTGAATATGTTTACTAAGCGATCTCATCGAGACGTCACACACCTCAATTTTGACTCAAGAATTACATTTTATTACTCAAGCAACACTTTTCATCAGAATCGCAACGACTTTAGTATACTTAATGAACCTGATAATAATCTCCCTCCTAAAAATGAATACCAAAATACCAAATTATTATCGAGAATGAAGAACGAAACATATTTAAAAAATTTAGTCAACACTTGCTAGGGTTATAGGCCCGCTAAAATTTTACATTCATACTTTTAAGACGGAATGAAAAATTAAAATTTGAACTTTTATTAAAGTTTCGCACTACCACTACTCTAAATGTAATGGTTCTCTGTCATTTAGTCTCCATTTACAGAGTCACAAACGATGCATTTTTGAAAGAAATTGTTTATCATAGTTCGTTATCATGTTAGTAGTTTATCAAAAGTTGGTACCGTGTTTTTCAGTGCTCACATGTAAACACTAAAGAAACAAGGACGCCTCCGTGTTTAGTTTGGCAATGCATATCCTGCAAATAATTGTAATCAATCAATACAACAATTTTTATATTTATCCATAAATTTCTTAATTGAACAAGTAATAGAGAGATATATTACGATTATTTTTGGCACACTCAATACAAAGGGTAGGGTTTAGGTTTTCTAACACATACCTATTGTAACCCTATAAGTTCCAAGATATTGCAAATGATTCCAAAATGTCAGGGAATAGTTATTTATGCAACAAGGGATGAAAGTAAGTTTTACAGCTCAAGTTAGAGTTTCGTCCTAAGGCAGCGCCGAAGGAGGAAACTTCATTAGCTCCCGAGGCCGGTAGGCCGAGGGAGATAAACTAGTTAGCTCCCGAAGCTTGCCGAGGGCGTTAACTAACATTTTAGCTCCCGAGGCTTGACGAGGGAGATAATACGAGAGCTGAAAATTTTTATCCCTTGTTGCATATTAAATTTTATCTACGACTAGAGAACTAATACTAACAACTATTAATATATTCTTCAGCTCCTTAATTGTTATTGTGTTAGTTTAGTTTATTCTTACCATGTCAATTACTCTGATGAAGAGAGAATAAAGCCACTATCTTCACATTATTTTATTGTAAGCTGTCAATAGAATAATGCGTAATACTATATTTGTAATTTAAACATTAGCGCGTGTATACTGTATATTCTACCCTAGTACCAACATAACACCGAAAAAAATCCTAAAAATTTTACTAAAAAATTCTGTCAAGTTGGCAACATTTTCACTTTTCCTCCCTAGGGACTAAAAGTACATTTACAGTGTGAGATAACAAGACTGTATGTAGAACTTACAATACAAGGAGTAGATAATAATTATTTATTTATAAATAGTTATAAATTTATTTATTCGCGATTCAAAGAGATAGTTGTAAGGTTGGCAATACCAATGGCGGGAAAACGAAAGGGTGATCGAATTTTTTTTTATCATAGGATTTGCATGGGAGCCGTTGAAAATTCTTCTTTTATTCCTTTATTGTTCGTTAATTTGTGATAAATGAGATAAAAATAAATAGAACGACCATCGGTGCTAAAAAAATTGCCAATATTTCATAGATAAATACTTCGATAATTCAAGGATTTTAAATATAGAATCAGGCTCTTATCACTACAGACTTGGATTTGTCCGATTTAACCCAGAAATAATAAAACCTAAACGGATGATTTAAACAAACATTTTACAAAAACGTTAATTTATTGAGTTATTTATTATTTTAGTGTGTAAATAAAATTGATTGATATATTAAAACACCATTACAGTGAAAATCGGCTTCTTATCAGTTAATTTAAATACCTGTTACAACTAATTTAAACAATTTAATGCAATTAAATGGTAATATTGTGTGTTTGTGCAATCTAAAATTATTTAAAAGTAACATTAATTAACACTAACTAAAATAAAACACTATATTAGGATCTTCATCTTCTTATCACTCAATTTAAATACTCGTGACAACCCATTAAAACCCTATTTTTCAACGAAATAGTGATTCTACTGAGTTCATGCACCCTAAAATTAATTAAATTAAAGTACTTTGATAAAAAATTTAAAGAAATAATCGTCACAAATAAGAAAAACCAAAAAATTCCCATAAGGATTTTAACAACGATCACCCTTTCGTTATCAATTTCTTATCAGCGACGGTGGCGCTGCTACGGACTTTGAATCGCGAATAACGTTAAACATATAAAGAAAGTTAAAAACTGCACCTAAAGACCAATGTAAAATTTTGAAACGTTCAATACGTATTCATAATTTCGTTAGTTGTACTTAAATGTAACACAATAGAAATTCACGTGACAATAGATTAGAGTGATATTGGTAAAGCTCTGAGTTTTAAACTCTTCCTTATACAGCAGATATAATCTCGTAATTTAATATATTATAAAGACCTATTAGTCTCGCTCTATACTTATTATTTTGAAAATATTATATAGTAAGTTTAAATTTCATGTTGAAATTTACTTGGTGATTTCAATGGCCTAATTTCTGACAGGTTGAGTAACGTAGTATTTTTAATAGAAACGTTCAATCTAAAGAATGGCTATTTGTTAGTATAAATAGGCAGGACGACTAGTTTAAAGAAATCACCTGCGGAGGCGAAGCCGTGGAAGGTAGTTCAAATTTTACTGCTGAGGTGCAGCTGATGAATGCAAATTACTGTATTCGCGATTCAAAGAAATGGTTTGTGAGGTTGGCAATACCAATGGCGGGAAAACGAAAGGGTGATCAAAATTTTTTATATAATAGGATTAGCATGGGAGCCAATAAAAATTCTTCTTTTATTTATTTATTGTTTGTTAATTTGTGATAAATGTGATAAAAATTATTAGAACGACCATCGGTGCTAAAAAAATTGCAAATATTTCATAGATAAATATTTCGATAATTCCAGGATTTTAAATATAGAATCAGGCTCTTATCACTACAGACTTTTGATTCGTCCAATTTAACCTAGAAGTAATGAAACCTAAACGGATAATTTAAACAAACATTAAACAAAAAGTAAATTTATTGAGTTATTAATTATTTTAGTGCGTAAATAAAATTGATTAATAAATTAAAACATCATTACAGTGAAAATCGGCTTCTTATCAGTTAATTTAAATACCTGTTACAACTAATTTAAACAATTTAATGCAATTAAATGGTAATTTTTTGTGTTTGTGCAAACTAAAATTATTTAAAAGTAACATCAATTAACAATAAATAAAATAAAACACTATATTATGATCTTCATCTTCTTATCACTCAATTTAAATACTCGTGACAACCCATTAAAACGCTATTTTTCAATAAATTGTGATTCTACTGAGTTCATACGCCCTAAAATTAGTTAAATTAAAGCACTTTGATAAAAATTTAAAGAAATAATCGTCACAAATAAGAAAAACCAAAAAACTCCCATAAGGACTTTAACAACGATCACCCTTTCGTTATCAATTTCTTATCAGCGACGGTGGCGCTGCTACGGACTTTGAATCGCGAATACGTGTCAGTAATGTTCCGTTTTTCTACCTTATAGCACAATATTTTATCTGATCACGCTTAGGACTCCGACCTCACGCGTAGGGCTGCAACCTTACGCTTAGAGCTCCGACCTCACGCTTAGAGCTCCAACCTTACGCTTAGGGCTCCAACCTTACGCTTAGGGCTCCGACCTCACGCTTAATTTTTCTATGCATAGAACTACTATATATAAGCTTGAAACTCAGGAAACAATATGTATAGATTTGTCTTATAATTACTATGCTAGACAGTAAACGTTAATATTAATCTTGATAAGCTGTTATCTTTCTTAGATCTGCTTTGTATGCAAATTATAACATGAAAACTGTGATGCGTGAAAACTTAGTTTTCTGCTCGCTTTCCTTATCTATGGTCAGATTTATCTTCTAATTGACTTACTAAAAAAACAATGCAGGATTTACGTAAATTATTCAATCATTTTTGTAACAATCATTAAATAATATTGGATTTAGTTTTCAAGGTTGTCAGTTCTAGAATTCGAACTAAAACATTTTAAGCGAATTTTCAAAGAACATTATGTTCTTTGAGATTATGAGAATAATCTTGTCCACAAATAGTCATAATTATTTAAACTTCAGATAACATTGCATCGGTGTCGCTAAGCTCGTTATAGCCTTAGGTTAATTAAATCTAAGAAAAATAATACCTAATTCTTTACTAATACAGTTCTTTATGAGAATATTAGCTCTACGTTTTATCAAAATATCAAATGATTTGATAATATAAATTTTATTAATAGCAAGGTTGGGCACTAAGAGAGATTGTTTTGTTGAGAACAATAAAAGAAATTATATAAATTTGATTCGGTCATGTCATGATTTTAACAGATGTAGAGAAACTTTTTCATCTATTCGCGATTCAAAGAGATAGTTGTAGGGTTGGCAATACCAATAGCGGGAAAACAAAAGGGTGATAAAAAATTTTTTATCATAGGATTAGCATGGGAGCCGACAAAAATTCTTCTTTTATTTATTTATTGTTAGTTAATTTGTGATAAATGTGATGAAAATTATTAGAACGACCATCGGTACTAAAAAAATTGCAAATATTTCGTAGATAAATATTTGGATAATTCCAGGATTTTAAATATAGAATCAGGCTCTTATCACTACAGACTTGGATTCGTCCAATTTAACCCAGAAATAATAAAACCTAAACGGATGATTTAAACAAACATTTTACAAAAAGTGAATTTATTGAGTTATTAATTATTTTAGTGCATAAATAAAATTGATTAATAAATTAAAACACCATTACAGTGAAAATCGGCTTCTTATCAGTTAATTTAAATACCTGTTACAACTAATTTAAACAATTTAATGCAATTAAATGGTAATTTTGTGTGTTTGTGCAAACTAAAATTATTTAAAAGTAACATCAATTAACAATAAATAAAATAAAACACTATATTATGATCTTCATCTTCTTATCACTCAATTTAAATACTCGTGACAACCCATTAAAACGCTATTTTTCAATGAAATTGTGATTCTACTGAGTTCATACGCCCTAAAATTAGTTAAATTAAAGCACTTTGATAAAAAATTTAAAGAAATAATCGTCACAAATAAGAAAAACCAGAAAATCCCCATAAGGCCTTTAACAACGATCACCCTTTCGTTATCAAAATCTCATTCAGTGACGGTGGCGCTGCTACGGACTTTAAATCGCGAATTTTAAGAGAGTATTACATCTTGCTGCGTTCGACCTCAGATTATAGTGGTTTTTCGGTGTCTAGATTGTTATCTACGGCATAGAGATATATACTAGAGGGGACATAGCCCATCTTAATACATTGAGAGGCCTGAAACTCCTCTAAGGCTCTCAGGGGCTCTGTGTAACCTCATTGAAACCTCCTTAAGAGTGAGTTAAAGTTATAATAAATAAATTGATTTTAGGTTCTGAAATATTGTTTGTGTTTTGATTTGTAATTTTAACATTTTTCTTTATAAGTTACTGTAATTTTGTACTGATTATTTGATTATATTTATAATCGAAGGTGGTCAGGTTAATTTTTCAATGGTTGACAATTTAACCTATAGGACCTCTCTAGTAATAATATCTCTATAATCAACGGTTTAAATAAGGAAAAGTAGCATAGAGATATATTACTAGAGAAACCCTATTGGTTGAATTTTGAAACATCGAAAAAGTAACCTGACCACATTCGATTATCATTATCATCAAATAAACAGAACAAAAAAAACAGTAAATTATATAGTAGAATGTTTAAAATACAAATCACAACACAAACAATCTGTGGGAAGCCCAAAACAATTGATTAATTATAACCTCAACTCCCTCTTAGAGGAGGTTTCAATGAGGTTACACAGAGCCCCTGAGAGCCCCACTGAAAATGTTTCAGGCCTCTCAATTTATTAAGATAGGCTATGCTCCCTCTAGTATGAAAAGTAGAGGGATATCTATGAAAAGTAGTATAAAAGCAACAAACTGCTTTATGTTTATTAATTAATTATTAATTATAAAAATATTATTATTAAATATTAATTATAAAACATAAAACAGTTACTGTTATGTGAAACTTTTATCAAGCAGCTATTTAATTAGGATTATTGTGTGATTCAGCATTGCGATCTTTATCATGAGTATTCAATTAAAAAAACGAGGAACTAATTTAAAATTTTTATACAAAAACAGGTTATAATAGGATGGGCAAGGATTGAATTCAAATACGAGAGAAAGGTTTCTAAATTGTGTAAATATGTAACTTGTTCGTATTAGACACTTGCGAGTCATTTCAAGTTTAAAAACTTATTAGTTAAAATAGATGCGTCCTAAATTAGCTAAGTCAGGAAGTGCCATCCCTCATTTTTTAAACACATTATATGGTCATATATTTATATAATAACATGTTTTTGATTCTGTTCTCATAGAAACGAATGTTCACCTCTTCTCTCCTGCCACCGTAGCAAACGGACAAGATAAACATTTTCGTCAGCTACCAGTCACTGGACGAGATCCTCCCTTCTACATCTCACCGGTAATTTTTAAATTTTTTGTTTTATTTTTTCGACTTGTTTCTTTTTATTTTGTTAATGTTTACATTTTATTTTATTTTTGTATGTGGATTTTGGTTTTTATGCTGTAACCTTTTTATTTTTATATTTTTTAAGTTTATGATTTTCGCTTGTTTTAGGCACTGTTGATGGCTATTTGCCGAAAGCCGGCTCTGTCAACTTATTTAATAGATAATGTTTAGTAGAGAGACGTGGTTGTTGGTGTTATTTATTGGACAAGATAAGTTTTTAGTGGTTTATACTTAGCCAAAGGTTTATACTTTATACTAAAGCCAAAAGTTATTTTTTGTCGATTGCGATCTATATTTTAACTTTTCCTTATATACCTTAGGTATACAGGAAAAGTTTTGTCTTTGTGAAAACTCCAAAACCGGGATCTCACTGGAATTATACGTTTCAGGTGTTTTAAGGCCTCCTGAGTGGTTTTCGCAAAGTTGTCTGTCTGTATGTATCTGTTATTATCGTAGCGCCCAGTGTATTTATGCTAAAGAGTTGAAACTTCGTACAAAAATCAGTCTACCGCTGTGGTTGTGCTATTCGGAAAATAATTTGTGTATGACGTCATTAACCCTCTATAATGATTCAGCAAAAATTGCGAAAAAAGATGCGATCCACTTAAATTTTTTGGCACACATGTAGCCATGTATAAGGCAAACATATGTACTAAGTTTCATCTCATTATCAGCATTAGTTCAAGTTTTATGAATGTCTTTTGTGTTTTTTAAAAAAAAAATTGTAAAAAATCGGAAAATAATATAATTGACTTGGAATTTGGTTTAAAAATATACCTATACTTAAAAATATATACCTATATCTCGACTAATAAATATAAAAATCAGATAATATTCTCATTTAAAGCGAGCTAAACTCTCCGGAGATAGATTTTCTGAGAGCTTATTCTAGTCATTGAGACTAATTTGTTTATATACTGATTTGTTTATTTGTGACTATACGAGTCAAGAGCTTGAGTGTTGCCTCACTTGATTACGGCGTTAAGCCGGACGCCATAATCAACAGCAAGTAGGATTGGATTTAGTTAATCCGGAATTGGATATTAATATTCTAGTATCTAAGTAGAAACGGAGTCGAAGTGAGATGGGATTGAGTTCGGTCCGTCATTATTTTTAACCTCGCCTTTATTTTCATAGACAGATTAATAGGAAGTAAATTCTGTACAACTACGAGTAATTGAGAGAGTAATTGAGAGAGTAATTAAGAGAGTGATTGAGAGAGTAATTGATAATTGAGAGAGATTGAGAGGGTAATGAGAGAGTAATTGAGAGATTGATTGAGAGAGTAATTGAGAGAGTAATTGAGAGATTGATTGAGAGAGTAATTGAGATTCCTTTATGTCTATAGAAGAAAAATAGTGAAGCTCTCAAACAATATGAATGACGTATAATATTGACGTTTTAATCATTTATATTATTTCTCTATTGACCTAGATATAGACCTAAATAAAGTTACATTATTAAGTATAATTTATAATGCTACAAAATTCATATTTTTACGAAAAATTAACTTAATACGAATTACTTCATTCTATTGCAATGACAATTCATTCTTTTTTCACTATTTATTGCCATCTTGCATTAGTAATTATTTAATCATTAATACTTCACTTGAAGGCGAAATAGAAACTAATTATAATTGACATTAATAATTAATTAAATGATTAAAATATATAATAAAGATAAGAATGTTTACTTTTGAATTATTTTTAGTTTCGATAATTGAAATTATTTCTCTGTCTACCTAGAGTTCAAAAACATTGGTTTTTGTCTGCGTGATGGACCAAAAAGAGATTACTTAACTATTTATAATAATTAAAAAAATAATCTAAATAATTAATCCTTGGATCTTAGATAATAATGTCATTCATTATACGGTGACAACTCTGAGGTCGCTCCTCACCTGACTCGGGCCAAGTTTAAAACGACCTGAAAAGTCACTATAATTCCTTAGTTATCCTTCTCAACAATTTTTTTTAATAACTAGAATAAAATGGCTTATAGTTCTATATCACAATAAAAACAGCGTATCAATTAATGGTAGCTATATATTTCAGCCAACTCTGTGGCCATCTTCAGGCTTTAAAACATAAATCTTAAAAACTATAAATATCACAATCAACTAAAATTAGAAAAACACACATTATACAAAATTTTAAAAAGGCTAACAAAGAATAAAATTATTAAACATTAACAGAAATTAACTCGGTCTGACTAGAAAAAGGTAAATAAATAGGTAAAAAATTAATAATAAATTAATTAAATAAAATTTAATAAAATAATTAAATTAATTTTTAATAATAATTAAAAACATTAATAATATTCTAGTAAATATTCTAGTTATTAAAAATGTGGAAGTTCTATAAGAGAAGTAATGAAATGAAAGAGTTTTTGTCTTCTCAACAAAGTTAAATTTGCGAAATTATCAATATGATTAAAAATAAAATGCATAATATGTCCATTATCTTGCTTATTATATTTTTTTATGTTTATGATATTTTATTAGGCTCAACGACAGTCGAGATTAGAGATAACAGTCTTAGTTATAACATAGACTATAGTCTTAGTTTAGTCATATCTATCTAGAGTCTTAGTTAGTAAAATCATAGACTATAGAATATCTAGAGTCTTAGTTTAGTATAAATCATAGACTATAGAACTATCTAGAGATTGATGTCTGAACGTAAATAAGCAGATTTGCTTGTGAGAAATTGGCTTATTGATAGACATAATAAATAGTGCTCTGAATCTTAATTTGTCGCATTTATTAGCTCTTTTGTCTGGCGATTTCAGCACAAGTAAATGATTTAATCTATAATTTTAAAAGCCATTCTTTTGTTATTTTTTCGGACACTTTTTTTTAGCAAATTTCCAAAGAAAAACGAGCTTTTGAAGTTAAGGTAATGTTGGGGGTGTGAGGGGGGATTTTTTTGGAAAGGGGAACTCACTGCGGATTAATGACCCGCAATTAATGACTCAGCAAAAATTTCTAAAATTCAATAAAAGCGGAAAAATGTAGCGATCAAATGAGATTTGGCACACGTGCAGGTATATATGACTAACATATGTTTCATGTTTTATCTCATTATCAGCATTAGTTCAATTTTCATGAAATGACTTGGGTACGATTTTTAAAAAAATGTAAAAAATTTGAAAATGATCTAATCGCGTTAACATTTTGTACAAGTGTATACCTTTACGTAAAAAATTAGTGCACTAATAGGATGTTCGTTTTGTTTCAATAAGATAAGTATATCCATGATTTTAGTTAGATCATAAAACCTAAGCAACATCGAACTTTGTCAGTGTCTGGATGCACCTAGACCGCTAGGAATAAAAAGGATGTTTATACCGTGTGAATGTCTGCCTCCGTAGCCGTGATCGTAAAGGCGTTCGATTTCGGCATCGAACGTCCGGGGTTCGCAGCCCGGGCTACGTTCTAAGGTTTTATAATAATAATAATAATAAAATGTTTATTTATATAAAATACAAAATTAGATTCGTGAATACAATATGTTACAAAAAATTTTTAAATAGAGCAACTATCAAACTCTTTAAGAGAAAAATAAACTTTAAGCCGCAAAGCATGAGCTTGTGCGCGGCTTTAGTTGTTAAAAGTTTTTTTTCCTTATTAATAGTTTCTTATAAATAGTTTAGTTTGTTAGTAGTTTTCTTAAATTATGTTTACTTAATTAGTATTTTTATACGACTTGGTTAGTTTTTTTAAAAAAAATTTAAAATAAGATTTCTTAAATTTAAGGAAGAGAATTTATTAATTAAAAGTTAGTACAAAATAATAAATATATAAAAAAAGAAAATATTATTTAATCTAGGGTTAGAAAAAAGAAAAAAGAAGAAATAGGTTAATTTGGAGGTGGTTTTAACCACAGGATTATTTCCTTTTAAAATCTTTAAAATACAGGTTAGTTTTATCTCATCTGGTAGCATATTAAATAAAATTGGACCTCTAGTAGCAGCATGTCGTTGCATCATTGATGTTCTACATTTTAAACTTTTTACTTTTCTATTAGTTTTGTTTAGTGCTGTGATTGTGATTAATATACTCTTTCGGTTGATTAAAGTATTTTAATAGAACCTTTTTTGTAAATAACTGTTTGATTGTGAGAACAGGGAAATCTTTGAAAAGTTGATCAGTAGAATAGTCTTGGTTTCTTAAGGATGGTTTTGATGACTGATTTTTGAGCTATTTCTAACGAGTGCAAGTGAGTTGGATTTGCTGATCCCCATCCAATAATACCGTACCAAGAATAGATTCCACTAGAGCATGATATATAGTTTTAATCAACTTTTCATCACAGAAATCCCTAAGTGCTCTAAAATAATATATGAATTTCCTTATTTTATTCTAATATTTTGAATATGAATTTTCCAAGTCAATGTTTGGTCAATAGTAACACCTAGGTATTTTATAGAAGTTACCCTGTCTATAGTCGTACAGTCACAGTTTGGTGTGTCATTTTTCTAACGCACTTACAATCATGGATTTTGAGTTAGTATATCCTTAGGCTGTCCTTTCTTAGATAGTGAGAAGGTAATAAATTTGGTTTTTTTGGTGTTTAGAAATAATAGGTTTGTGTGGAGCCATTTGCTTACTAAGGCCAGCTGTTGTTCTACTTTGATTGTCAATTCTTGCCAGCTGTGTGTGTCTGATGAAACAATAAACACGTATCATCAGCAAAACCTATTACTTCACCTAAGAAATTAGGGATAAGGTATAAATCATTGATGTAAGTCAGAAATAACTTCGGTGACGTCACTGTTCTTGTTGTGTTCCAGTATGAAGCGTGGCTACAGAGCTTAAGTCGTTGAGTAACTTTACCTGTTGTTGCCGGTTTGTAATATAGTCAATAAGTAATTCTAAGGCTTTCCTCGTATCCATAATATTGAAGTTTTCTATTAATTTTTTCTGATCAACTGTGTCAAATGCCTTTTTTAAGTCCAAAAAAACTGCTATTACTTTATTGTTGTTGTCTAATTTTGAGGTAATATACTTAGTTAGTGCATATATCGCGTCGTCAGTACTTTTATTGTTTTGAAAACCGAATTGAGATTTTGAGAGAATTTGATGTTTTCGAAAAAAGATGATTCTACTTTCAATGCATTTCTCTAATAATTTTGCTCCTACTGGTAATAGAGATATTGGTCTGTAATTCATTACGTCAGACTTACATCCTTCCTTAAACAGAGGAGTGATGACAGCGTTTTTGAATACACTAGGAAAAATACCCGAACTGAAACAGGTGTTGAATATATAAACTAAGGGTTTGACTAAATTTTCTTTGCATGCTTTTATTATTTTGCAGATATTTGATCTATACCAGGAGCTTTGTTATTTTTAGTTCCCTTATGTGATTTAGTATTTCAGTTTCTGTTTACAGGTAAAAGAACTAAAGAGTCAGGTAGTCTAGGTATATTTTCAGTACTCGAGTCAGAGCTACAGTTGCTGTATTTTTTCTGTTCGTCAGCTAAAGTTTCACCAATGCTTGAGAAATGTTCATTTAGTTTATTTGCAATATCTTATTGTTTGACTATTTTTCACCACTTGGCAAAATAGTTCCTTGATTTCTGTTTGAGATTTTTCTCTACCTAAGGTTCTATTTTATAATTTGCCATGTTTTGAAATTATTTGCCCAGCCAATTTAATTTCATCTTCTAGATATTGATTCTTAGCAGTTTTTATAATTCTATTAAGTTGATTTCTGTATTTTTTATAAGCGGTTTTCAATTCTGCATTTTCCGGGTCACTGTCAACTTGCCTAGCCATTTTGTCACGGATTAATATACTTTCTATGATGCTATTCGTTATCCAAGGTTTTCTTTTTTTGTATTTTCTATTTAATTTAACAGTTTTTGTATGTCTCCAATAGTGGGTTTTTAAAGTATTTACAAACATAGATGTTATTTCATTTGCGTCGTCATTTTATAGATATTATCCCAAGTTTGGTTATTTATATCATTAACCAGGCTTGGAAAGTCAGTTCTGCTTACGTAAGTGTTACTGTTATTTAAATTATTTTTTGATGATGTGTTATTATATTTATAAATAATTCCAACTGGGAAGTGATCTGTTATTTTATTATTAAGTCTATACGCAACGGTAAGTAGCTTTTCTTTTTGTTTGGTCCATATGGTCTAGACAGGATTTACTGTTGTTATGAATTCTGGTGTAGGAATTTATATTGGAATTATAGCCAAATTGGGCCATCATATCGATAAAGTCTTCAGTATGTGCATCATAATTGTCAGCTTTAATATTGATATTAAAATCCCCTAGCACTACATGGTTTTCATTACTCATGCTGTGTAAATGGTCGTATAACGATGCGTTAAACAAATCTAAGCTATATCCCATAATCTGTATATTAGAGTCACAGTATGTACCTTATTTTGTTCGTCTCTAATTTTAAATAGTAAACTAGTACATTGCTCTACGGGATTTTCTTGTTTAGATATTATTTGCAGACTATTCTTTACAAATGCTACAATTCCGTCAGCTCGGTTAAACTGACCATCCACGGAAGAGGTTTATAGCCGGGTATTGTAAAATTTTCAGGAAAAACTCTTAACCATGTTTCAGTCAGTAAAATTATGTGAACCTTTACATTTATACCTTCTAACAGAACTAATAGCTCGTCATAGTGTTTTTTTAAACTACGTATATTTAGATGCAATAAATTTAAAAAATATTTAGTGCCTGTAGTCAGTGACTTCAGATTTAGATCAGTTAGTTCTTTTGTTTCGGTTTCATGGTCCATTTTAGGATCCGAAATTATTTGATTTGTAGTTGTCATGGTGTTAAATCTATGGATATTTTATTTTCTACTATTTTGTTGAAGTTATGCGTCTCGTTTGTTATTAAATAGTTTTTAATAGTATGGACGTTGGTCTGTAGTATCTCCTTTGTTAGTAATGAAATTAAGTCCGTTTCATCTGTCGTTAGATATCTAAAGCTATAAGTATGTCTACTAAGTGCAACAATTATATGTGGAATACTATTATAAACGTCTAAGGGTTTTGAATTTATCCTAACTAACACCACACGTTTAGACGTCAGTCCTTGAGCTTCGTGAATGGTATGAATTAGAATTGGTCCATAACATCTACCTTTTAAAATATCTATCATCATATCTTTTTCAATTTGTGTAAAAGTCAGTATAAGCGTGTCTTCTTTAAGTTGATACTGACTGCATCACTAATAATCGGTCTGATGGATCGTACGCACGGGTTTGTTGTTTGAATATTTTATAATGGTTCGACAACAAGAAGCACACATCCTGAGGACATCTCTTAGTGGTAGAGAGAGTTAAACAAGGATCACAGAACTGTGAGATCTTAGACCACTCAGATGTTAGAGAAGATCTTTCAATGTATGGGATTTGATTTTCATCGCCAAGTAGGATTATTTCATTTGCTCTCGCGAGCTCAGCAATAAATCCCACGTAACCTGCATGCATGAGCATTGCTTCGTCTATAAAGACGCGGTCGTAATGCTTATCAGATCCATTTATTACGAAAGAAGCCACCGTTCTGTAATCCTTGTAGACTCTATCCTTTCCCTTTAATTTATAATTTTTTTATATTTTTGCCTAATTTCATTTAGATTGGCTCTGGTTTGGGTCAAGACCAAGTCCTTTCCGGGGGTGCTGACTCATTATAAACCTCGTTTTACCGCAACCGGGCACTCCGTTTATCCATTTAACGTTTGATAGTTTACATTTAGTAATATTGATTTTATTAATTTTGGTCACTAATTCCGCATCAAGCATGAGCTCTGTGTCTTTAGTTACTAATATATACCTATCGCTTGTTTCAAATCTTCTTTGATTTTCGTTATATTTTACATAAGTACCATTTTTTTCTAAGCTGAAACCCATTCGATACTGATTATTTGTGGGCCATATGAAAGTATTTCGGCTATTGTCATACAGGTTCATTTCTTTAAACCTTATTTCACGAAAGGCTCTGGAGGATTCAAATATATTTTTGCTTATTACAGTTGATAATATTTGTTTGTATATGTCAGCATTTAGTTTGTCTTTTTGATTTAATAAATTTCGTAATTCAATCATGCTATTTGTAAAACTTTCTATCTTGTTAGAGCCAGGAAGGAGGCCTTGTATGAAATTATTGTTTATTGCACTCTTTTCAAATATATTTAAGAAATTAAGGGTGTCAAAACCTTTGTAATAGAAAATAAACTTAAGGTTCATAGATGCGTTTATTAAGCTTAATAAATCTAAAGCCGATATATCTATAAGTGGCTCTATAATATCGATACCTATAATTAATGGATAGTTTGATGCGGCCCATACATTTAATGATTTTATAAGTAAGGCTAAATGATTAAAAGTGTTTTCCTTATCTGTTTGTAATATTATAATTTTACTGCTTACTGATTTGGACATCTTGTCTAGCGATTGTACGTCAGAGTAGTTTTCTAGAGATAACCAGTCATTTTCTTTCATTTTCTTAGTTTTAAGTATAGTAGAAAGCCCCTTAGATAATCTTAAGGAGTTATTATTTTTTGTGGCAAATGATATACTTAAGTCAACGTATTTAGTGAAGTTATAAATTAACGATGTTCTACTTTTAACTGTTTCCGTTGTGCCCTTATAATTAGTAATACTGTTTAATAAATTATTTAAAAATAAGTTGTTGTATTGTGTAATTTTTTCGGACGTTAGCCCGACAAAATTACACAAATCCAAGCCCCTACGAACAAAGATATTATCTTTACTGATATTATCCTCGTTCGTAGGGGCTGTTTTAGCTAATTTTTTAAAAATAAATTTTTTAATATCCATAATCGGTTTTTTTAATTTCTTTTTGGATTGCATTTGCATGGCAAGGGCACTTCGGGTCGTTTGCTCTATGGTATAACCGTTCCCTATGATTGGGGTTGTCTGTCTTTATAAGTAGTTTACAGTTATGGCACACTGGGTTTTTATTTAAGTTCTGACACGTTTTTATTTCATGTTCTCCTGCACAGTGCGGACAAATTTCGCTATCTTTTTTGCAGTATTTGGCTACATGGCCGTATTCCTGACATCGGAAACACCTGGATGCGACAATAAAGTCCTTGACACGACAAGAAGTCCACTCTATAAAAACATTGCCCGAACTCAGAAGTGCTCGCCTCATATCAGGCTCGCATTCTAAAACCCAATGTACAGTATCTTTGTTTCTAGGTCCTAATTTAAATCGGGGTTTAATAAATCGGGGTTTATGAATAGTATTTGTATTAAAAAGATTTCGCCAACTTTAATTAATTCTTAGAGTGTAGTAGATGCAACCCACCTGAGGTGGTTCCCGCAGGGTGAATACCCTGATGGACCGAAAGGCCATCAGGGTACTAAAACGGGCATTTTATTTTTATATTTTTTTATACCGTGTGAAGGCGAGCGAAGCGAGTTCGAAGACGTGTTGCAGCATAAATTTAAGGACTAGTATATGCTGAGAACGAGCAAAGCGAGTTTTAAGTAAGGAGATCTTAGGTAGCGAATCCGATGTGATGGGGAAAAGTACCGAGGAACCCCGCACCCCTCGTTTTTGTACACACGTACTGCTATCTATGGTTAATAAATATAAACAATTAAATTTAACTGTTAGTTTTAGTTCTGGTTTTATCGATTGACTTAGGTAAACTATTGACTTAGATAACCGATTGACTTAAATAATCATATCATATGTAATCGATATCATTATGTAATCAAGTCACGTTTTTTGACTAATAAATTTGAAAATTTGCTTATATCGTGGCAGTTTGCCACGGAAACTCAACTAAGATGAATTTACTAAGGACAGGTTGACTCGATAATATCATATGAAATACTGACCTAGGGATCAGCAACATACACTAGTAATAGTATTAGTAATATGGGGGGAGTGGTAGTAACTACCAAGCAAGTAGGCCACGTTGTTGGGCCCTTTTTGCCAGCTCCCTAAGATAGTGTTCTACTCCTTTTAATTTCAAGTGTAGGTATATTTCATCTAATCTAGACAGAAGAGCCGTGAATTTCTATGGTTCCTCTCATGCTTTTTCAAGCAATCATACATACTTTCCCTTACAGTCCAAACCTCCACACACTTCAAACTAAAAGGCAGAAACAGTATAGTGTTATAATGAATCTACAATGAGGGTCCTAAATTTTGCCTATACTTAGTTTCATTTAGGGTAAGAGATCTTTAACGAGTACCTGGCAACGCACAGGCTCGAGACCACCGGCTTTACGTCCCTTCTGAAGGACGTGGCAGCGACGTATGCAGAATTTTTATCCCTCTCATAAAAATCCTAGAGGCCCGTGCTGGGATTGAACCCATGACTAAAGTCAATTCATTCTGTGTATTGGCCACGTACCTTAACCACTACACCACGGGTGACTCTGGCTATTGCTTAATTAAATCATTCTATTTACTCTGCTCTTCTACAATAGAAAGTCTTTAACACTTTTAATGAAGATTTGGCTCAACTGTTGAAATGAAATGTGTAATTAGTTCCCCTGCTGTGTATTACAACCTTATTATAAGCTTTACTTCACTCTTATAAAGAAATCAACAAATAAAGTATTATTTGTTATTAATAAGGAAGTATTTATAATTAAAACTAAATAGAGAATAGAGCTATTATACTTAAAAATAAATTTCATTATGACGCAACAACAATCTATAATCTATTGATTTCTAATTATCTGCCCATTGTCCGTTATTACCTGCAGGATTTACGCAACTGACCATTGTACCAAACTGCTCGTCAGAGAGAGAGTAATTCCTGGCAGATAATTACGGATAATTTCAGTTTAAAATCTCAAAAGAACTAATAAAATCATAAACTATTAAAAAACTGAAGTAATTGTCAGGTATCGTGGGAATTTACAAATAATTACTATAATTATAACTAGATTGAGCGTAATTAGGATTATGTAAGTAAACAATACTTGAATAAGTGGGGTTTCGGGAAATTTCTTTCTATAGACCCATTTTTAAGTCAACGAGGAAATTCGGGTACGAGGAACCTCGTAACTTTTCCTTCGCACCACCTTTGCTCATACTTATATAAATATAATTATGATTTTATATAATAATTTTATATGAATATGAAAAAAGCTTAATTTATAATTTTTGTCGTCATCAGTTTCGCTTTGTCATCCTCAAAGAAGAAAGATCAGTTTCAATCAATTGATTTTCACGATTTTTTAAGTATACACGCAGTATAATAAAACTTGAACTAGTGCTAATAATTACACGAAACTTGGTATATTTATTGTTCTAATAAATGACTACACGCGTGCCAAATTTTACTTCGGCCATTTTATTTTTTCCGTGTTTGTATGATTTTTTGCAGAGTCATTAATGACGTCATAAAAATATTGTGTTCTGGATGGTACAACTAGGCCAAACTAAAAAAATATTTGCCTTCCCACTAAAAGTTCATTTTAGTACAAGAAAATGGTGGATACAACATTAATAAAAACTTGATTTTTGTGTATCTTATTTTTCGGAACTTTGTCTCAACCTGAAAAAGCCTCTGGCCAATATATATATATATTATATATATATATATATATATATATATATATATATTATATATTATATTATATATATATATATATATATATATATATATATATAATATATATATATATATATATATATATATATATATATCGATAGATCGTAACAATACATTTTTTGAAATCGAGTCGTAGGTAAATAGACACCCTTTAACACCCAATGGAACTGGATGTGAACTGATTGCTATTGGGCTGTAAATGTATCTAGTCAAATATGGTGCTGCTATCTCTTGTTTTAGCAGTAAAAACTCAAATAAAAACATAGAAGTATTGTGAAATAAAATCAACAGGTGATATTACGCACGTATTTAGGGTTGTTAAAACGAGAGTCAACGCCAAAATACGAAATATTTGACCATCGAGCTACTTCAGTAATAGAGCTTGTTAGATAGCAGCTTGAGTTATTGTAAAGGAGGAGTTAAAGCAAATGTCATGTTGTCTGTCATGGATGAAGGTTATTTTTCATGACAAAAATTCATACAAAACAATAACCAAATATTTTTTTTTTGATAAAATAAAACCAAATGGAGGGTTTTATTTTATAAACACTTTCGACGATATTTTGAAAGCCGACATTATCCATTATCTAAACGAAGTGGTAGCCATTTGTTTGTGAATGCTTGATTAGTTAACGAATCGAGTTTTTCAAAACACGATTTCTAAAAAGTTGCGTTTTCAAAAAGTTTTTGAGGGATGTCAGTGCACTTCTTATTCTATTCCATTATAACATAGATGTAATTTTCTGATGAAAATTCGCTACAGGGAAGTATAATAATTTTCTCAGATTTTCACCTAAGTCAGGTGTGTTATAACTTCAACACTTTTTTACTTGAAAATTGATCATCACTTTTAAAATCAGGATTTAGGCTCATATAAAATGATGCTCAGAAAACGTAAGTGTGGCACCGCTGAAACATCTACAAAATAAAAACCTAAAAACTCAAATTATTATAATTATGAAATTTTAATTATAATTGTTCACGTACCAAAAATAAAGATGAGTTGATTAATATCATGCTAACTGTGACACGGGTGAAACCGAAACTGAACTGATAACGATGGGACGGTATCGAAAATTATAATGACAGGGGTTGAGAAGGGACAAATGATCTTATATAGAGTAGCGTGGAAGGGGTGCCAACCCCCTCACCTCTGACTCACTCTTACCACCCTAGCTTACATCTTCTATCTGAAAGTGTATCAAGGTAGCTAGCCGGCAAAAAGATAAATCAACGTGATGACCCGCTATGACTTGACGAGAATTACTCGACTTGTACAGACGCACATGAGACGGTAGCTTTGTATGCAATTTATTTCTTTGCATTAATTGACATCAGAGTAATAATATAAGTCTCTCCACAGGTGTCAAGAATTTATTTAAAATAAAGTATAACCGGCTTTTAACCAACTAAAGGCCATCATCAGTGCCGGTGAGGTGTTAGGAAGCTAGGTTTTGAGTCTTTTCTTACTGTTGACTATTATTAGACTCATTTTTCTGACTGTCATTGATTATTATTTCATTGATGATTATGACTGTCATTAATTGACATGTTTAACATGACACAGCAGTAACAGGCTGTCTAATATTGGACTAACCTTCCCTACATCTAATTTCTTATTATTTCTTCTTGAGATGTAGATGTTAGACGCGGATTCTGTGCAGTCAAATGTCAGGAAAAAAGCCACAGATATGTTCGTGCTTTTATTGGATTTAAACTATCTAATCTCTAATCCTTCCAAGCAATGTTTCCTGCCCACCTCATGGATGCCAAAAACAAAAACCTGTTTAGGCTTTTATAATTTTAACTCTTAGTACGTTCACACACACTTTAGATCCGCGTATCGTATGGGATACGATCTCAATACGGTAATTTAAGCTGTATGAACATGCGGAGGGATCCGATCGCATACGCTAGAACTAGGGAGATGGAATCTAAATGGATAGCCCCGATACGCTGTCTTTTTGTGTGTGTACCTTTAAGACGATCGTATTTAACGATAACCTCTCATCGAACTTTTATTTCAACTTTATTCACCTTCTATTATAACCGTTTTATGATCAAATAACTTTTGGAATATTTTTTTTTTTTAGTGTAACTTTATTATTATGCAAAGAAATCACAATTTAATTAAATGTATTTTTAGTTTTAAACTTCCTTATAACCAAAAGTGAAGGTTCACTATTCAAGACGCCATGTTTTGGCGGGATCAGTTATCACTCGACGACTAACAAATACGCTGCAAGAACGTGAAGTTAGTTGACCGTATTGTTACGTATTCTATACGATCCGTGGATCTAGAGTGTGTGTGAAGTACTATCTGTTTCACTTGAAATAGTGAATAGTTATTATCTTGGTTAATGATAATCTTAGATTTCTTTATTATCTCTTTGTAGGGCAAATAAAACTTTATCTACCTTTATACTGCTTTGTTTCCACACACTCACACTAATACACATACAACCTCACTACCATAGAGATATATACTAGAGGAGGCATAACCTATCTTATTACATTGAAAGACCTGAAACATCTTTTTTGGGGCTCTCAGGGGCTCTGCGTAACCTCATTGAAACCTCCTTTAAGAGTGAGTTAAGGTTATAATAAATCAATTGTTTTCGGCTTTCC
>JACMZG010000008.1:6952405-6958414 GCA_018340805.1 Microvelia longipes
GCATTGTTACTATGTTATTTTTAAAAAAAAAAAAATTTTACATACTACATTACTACATTCGTTCCAAAGAAATACGTTTGTCGAAATTTTATATGTACTATATGATCACAGATGGGGTTGCGCGTTTGTGTAAATAACAAAATTTTAATATTTCGACAAAAACATACTTTTATCTATTCCTTGTATTGTAAGTTCTACTTACAGTCTTGTTACCTCACACTGTAAATGTACTTTTACTCCCTAGGGAGAAAAAGTGAAAGTGTTGCCAACTTGACAGAATTTTTTAGTAACATTTTTAGGAATTTTAGTAAATTTTTAGAATTTTTTTTGGTGTTACGTTGGTACTACGGGTAGAATATACAATATACACACGCTACTATACAAATATAGTATTACACATTATTCTATTGACAGCTTTCAATAAAGTAATGTGAAGATAGTGGCTTTATTCTCTCTTCATCAGAGTAATTGACATGGTAAGAATAAACTAAACTAACACAATAACAATTAAAGAGCTGAAGAATATATTAATAGTTGTTAGTATTAGTTCTCTAGTCGTAGATAAAATTTAATATGCAACAAGGGATGGAAGTTTTCAGCTCTCGTATTATCTCCCTCGTCAAGCCTCGGGAGCCAAAATGTTATTAACTCCCTCGGCAGCCTCGGAAGCTAACTAGTTTATCTCCACTCAGCCTACCGGCCTCGTGACTAATGAAGTTTCCTCCTTCGGCGCTGCCTTAGCACGAAACTTTAACTTGAGCTGTAAAACTTACTTTTCATCCCTTGTTGCATAAATTTATGCAAACCACTTAAAAGTTCTTTTCCAATTCTTTTCTTAAACTATATAAGAAAAGAATTGGCTAGTTTTAAAAAGAACATTGGTTACAATAAAAATGTCGTACAAGTAACCTTGTACCATGCTAACCTCCCCGCGCTGCAGGTGAGGCTAGAGAAGCAAATTTTCAATTGAAACATAGATCTCCTAAAAAAGTTTCATTTTTGATTGAATCTCAAACAAACAAAACTAACTCATCTACGATCAATAGTAATAACTCGATTCATTTAGCGAAGACCTCAACAGCTATGCTAAAGCAGTAGGTATTATGAAACTCAGAAGGAAATCCAAGCCCTAGCCCTTCACCTAAAAGCCCTAACCTTACTCCAAGTGGCCTTTACCTACTCCTGGCGGCCCTTTACCTACTCCTGGAGGCCCTTACCTACTCCCAGGGGTCCATTCCCTACTCCTATTGGCGATAAACCTCTCCCCACTGGAAAATCTAACCAAATCAAAGCAGGTCTTAAGGTCTTGAGGTCTCCAAATCTATCTTGTAGTGTTGTAATTAAACCTCTGGACCCAACCAAAATAGGTTCAGTTGAAATGCTTAGGGAAACAATTTTGAAGGAACTCAAGCCTAAGCTGTCCAGAGACATAAAAGTAGTTAGGGTCTTAAACAAAAAGCAAGGGGTTTGATTGAGTGTTGCTCAGTATACGATAGAGATCAAATTCTATCTTTTACTGGCTTTAGTAGTATTGGTTAGTAGCTAACCCTTCCGTTCCTCCGGGTGAGACCATAGTCATAACAGGGATCGAGAAATCAATGAGCAAAGCAGATCTACTAAAAAGCCTTTGGATCAAAATTTATCCAAACTTGGTTTTAAACAAGATGACTATGCTGATGGTGATTCCCAGGTTTACTAGGACATGTCCCTGGTTAAAAGGGGGAGCTTTGTAAGATGGATAATAGAGATGCCAATTGAAATTAAAAGAAAACTATTACAGGAAGGCTTTGTTTACATAGAATGGTCGCGTCTTTCGGTAAAGCATTACGACTGGGTAACCAGGTGCTACAAATGCCTCAGGATAGGACATATACAAGAAAATTGCCTCCATAAGGACAAAGCGTGCTCCCGTTGCTCTGAGTTTGGGCACCTAGTCGCAAACTGTACCAAAGATCAACCTATTTGTGGAACATGTAAGGGGAACATAGACCTCATAACCATTCTATTTTAGACTCTCAATGTGTAGAGTTTCAAACTTCAATCACTCGTAGGAATTTATCTGTAAACTATGGCCTCAAAATTATCCTACAACTCAAGCAAATTCATCATCCGTTAGTTTTTTACAAGCTAACTTACAACATGGTGTATCTGCCACCTCACTGTTGTGTAAACGGGTGGCAGACCTTAATATCAACATTTGCCTTATACAAGAGCCATATTTCTACAATAGAGAAGTTCGTGGTTTAGAAAATTCTGGAGGAACTATCTTTTATAGCAGAGAGAGTGAACGGCTAGAACCTGCATTATGACTAGAAATATTAATGCTTCACTGATTCCTGAGTTTACTAAAGCTGATTTAGTGGCAATTAAGCTCGAAGGAAAACAGTTTGGAAATGGCCACTAAGACATTGTCGTGTGCTCCACCTACTTACCATATACGCAATCGAACCTCCTCCATCAGCTGAACTTTCTGACTTAGTCAAGTTCTGTAAGGACAAAGATTTGCCTCTTTTGATTGGATGTGATGCCAACTCTCACAACTTGATTTGGGGCAGCTCTAATAACAATAATAGGGGTACAGCTTTGCTTGACTTTATTATCTCAGCAGAACTTTTTATCCTTAACCGAGGATCTGTCCCTACATTTTTCACCACACGGAGGCAAGAAGTAATTGATATTTCCCTTTGTACTAAATCTCTAACTGAGAAAGTACATCATTGGCATGTAGACCTTGAAGATTCTCTTTCTGACCATCGGCACATAATGTTTAAGCTTGATGCAACTCTTCCTTCAACTGTCTCCTTCAGAAATCCTAAAACCACTGATTGGGAACTTATAGAAGATCACTCAGATCAAAGCTTGAGGCTCTAGGAGAATGTCCATCAGATCTGGATGGCGCTATTACCTTTTCACAAACCTCACTCACGCATTGGTCTCAGCTTTTGAAAAAGCTGCCCCGAGCGAACCCGCACGACCAAGTCGAAAGTTTCGTGGTGGACACCTTCTCTAAATAACTTAAAGAAAAAGTAAACAAAGCTCTTAATAAGGCCAAAAAGGGAAATTACCATCGCTTTGGAATCCTACAAATCCATCCGTAGAAATATAAATCTGCCATAAGAAAGCAAAACGTGAGTCGTGGAAAGAGCATTGTAACGAAATCGAGGGTGTTAGTTCTGCAGCTAAGTTCCATAAAGTTCTAGCAAAGAATCCGTCTGTTTGTAATGGTCCGCTGCTAATAAATGGAGACACCTTCACTTTTACTGAAGAAGAAGCTTTAATACATTTACTTCAATCTCATATGACAGGATGTCAGCTGGGCATAGACGAGGACCCTCCTACTTTGCCTTCAGTTGCACCAGATAAGGCCTCGCTCGAAATCTCTGACAGGTTAGTTACTGAAATGAAACTGGAATGGGCAACTAATAGTTTTTCTCCCTTTAAATCATCAGGGGTAGATCGCATCATACCTATTATGCTTCAGAAGGGTTATGACATCATCTTTCTGCGCTCTCTATTATTTATAAAACTTTTTTGTCTCATCAGTATGTTCCACCAGCTTGGAGAGAGGTTAGAGTAGTTTTCATTCCTAAGCAAGGTAGACTTGACTTCACACTCTCAAAATCTTTCAGGCCTATTAGTTTAACATCATTTCTTCTGAAAACACTTGAACGACTGGTTGATAGGTATGTACGTGATAACCTCATGGTAGGTCTAAGCAAACAGCAGTATGCTTATCAAGCAGGGAAAATCTTGCGAAGCTGCTCTACACCATCTAGTAGGAAAAATTGAGGAAACACTTGATAAGAAACAATTAGCACTAGGCATTTTTTTAGATATTGAGGGCGCCTTTAATTGTGTTTCTATTGAGTCTATAGTATCTGCAGCTTTGGAACATGGAGTTCATCCAACACTAGTTGGATGGATAAAATCTATGCTTTCACTGAGATTGATCAGCGCAAACGCAATGGAGCCACAGTTAAGGCTGTTGTGACAAGAGGTTGTCCGCAAGGAGGCGTACTATCTCCTCTATTGTGGTGCTTAGTTGTGAATAGTCTTATAATGATTTTGCAGAACGAAGGCTTCTATGTCCAGGCTTATGCTGACGATGTGGCAGTGCTTATAAGAGGTAAATTTGTTAAAACTGTGTTTGAACTCGGCCAAAGAGTCTTAAACATAGTAGATAAATGGTGCAGAAAGAATAATTTATCTGTAAATCCGTCCAAGACAGTTGTTGTCCCTTTACTAGAAAAACTAATCTGAGGGAATCCATTCAGCTATCACTCAGAGGGAAACTATTAATCTTTCTTCATCAGTAAAATATTTAGGTGTAATTTTAGATAGAAGATTAACATGGAATGAACACCTGAATGCAAAATTAGACAAAGCCATGGCTGCTTTTTGGATTTGTCGTAGAGCAATAGGTCCTAACTGGGGGTTGAAACCAAAAGTTACACTATGGATTTACACCACCATGGTCAGACCAATAATCTCATATGCTTGTGTTGTTTGGTGGCCCAAGCTTTCTCTCGAGTCCAACAAAAAGAAACTGCAACAAATTCAAGGAGTAGCTTGCAGAAGTATACTAGGTGCAATGAAGGGAGCGCCTACGTTAGCTTTAGAGTGATACTTAACATCCCTCCCTTACATTTGTACCTAAACATGAGGCCATGTTTGCAGCCTACCGACTTCACACCATAGGAATGTGGCAGTTGCTTAGCATCGCTACTGGTCATGTTTCCATTTGGTCCAGTGTTACTAATCTCTTAACATCAGCTGAAATGCCGCAAGATCTAACAGTTCCCCAATGGAACTTTGAGCGAAATTGGTCTTACTCTATCCCATCCAGGACCGAGTGGGAAAATATAAATTTGGATACCAAAAGAGATTGTGAATTGTGGTTCACTGATGGTTCAAGGATTATAGACAGATCTGGAGCAGGCATTTTTTGTGATGACCCCAGGCATGAAATCGGCATTAGCCTAGGAGCTTATGCTACTGTTTTTCAAGCAGAAGTATATGCAATTTTGGGATGCGCTCAGGTTCTCTTAAGTGAATCTAGGGTAGATAAAAATATTATCTTATATACAGACAGTCAGGCAGCGTTAAAAGCCCTCACCAACCCTAAGAATAACTCTAAACTGGTATCCGAATGTAAGTCCACTCTTAATAAACTGGGCCAAAGCAATCATTTACAGATCATTTGGGTACCAGGTCATTGCGGAATTGAAGGCAATGAAAGCGCTGACCGTCTGGCCCGTTCAGGATCAAGCCAAATCCCAATATGCCCAGAGCCTGTTATTGGCATTCCAAAATGCGTAATAAGAACCCAACTGAAACAGTCTTTGAGAAATGCCTTTGAAGAAGAATGGCAAAACTCACCTGGGTTGAGACAATCAAAGCTTATGCTTTCTGGCCCTTCTCAGGAACGCACTAAGCTCATTTTATCACTAAGCAAAGGAGCTTGCCACGACTTGACTGGAATTCTTACAGGACATTGCAGACTCAATAGACATCTACATCTAATGGGTCTAGTGAATAGCCCGTTATGTAGATTCTGCAAAGAAGAGGATGAAACACCAGCTCATCTCATTGGGTCGTGTCCTGCTTTGAACCAACAACGTTGGCTGGATTTCAACTTATTTTATTTTGAACCAGACCAGTTAAAAGAAATAGAAACTGATAAGTTATTACGATTTTGTCGTTCTACTTGGATTTTTAAGAAAATGGAAGAAACGCAGTGACTCTCCTTTTAGATTTATTTCCTTATCTCACTATCTACAACATTATCTTAAATATTATGTATTCATTCTTATTATATATGTGTATGTGTGTGTATGTATGTATATATATATGTGTATGTATATATGTGTGTATGTGTATGTATATATATATTTTATTCTATCTAACTTCTCCGGATTCAGGTACAATGGACCCCACATACGAGGTCTAAGTACCTAGGAAATTATTTCCTCCGGAATTTAAATAAAAAAAAAAAAAAAAAAAAAAAAA
>JACMZG010000008.1:6959414-7014955 GCA_018340805.1 Microvelia longipes
AGTATGATGATATTATAATAGTAGTGATTTATATTTTTGATTATATGGCATTGTTACTATGTTATTTTTAAAAAAAAAAAAATTTTACATACTACATTACTACATTCGTTCCAAAGAAATACGTTTGTCGAAATTTATATGTACTATATGATCACAGATGGGGGTTGCGCGTTTGTGTAAAAACAAAATTTTAATATTTCGACAAAAACATACTTTTATCTATTCCTTGTATTGTAAGTTCTACTTACAGTCTTGTTACCTCACACTGTAAATGTACTTTTACTCCCTAGGGAGAAAAAGTGAAAGTGTTGCCAACTTGACAGAATTTTTAGTAACATTTTTAGGAATTTTAGTAAATTTTAGATTTTTTGGTGTTTACGTTGGTACTACGGGTAGAATATACAATAACACACGCTACTATACAAATATAGTATTACACATTATTCTATTGACAGCTTTCAATAAAGTAATGTGAAGATAGTGGCTTTATTCTCTCTTCATCAGAGTAATTGACATGGTAAGAATAAACTAAACTAACACAATAACAATTAAAGAGCTGAAGAATATATTAATAGTTTGTTAGTATTTAGTTCTCTAGTCGTAGATAAAATTTAATATGCAACAAGGATGGAAGTTTTCAGCTCTCGTATTATCTCCCTCGTCAAGCCTCGGGAGCCAAATGTTATTAACTCCCTCGGCAAGCCTCGGGAGCTAACTAGTTTATCTCCCTCAGCCTACCGGCCTCGTGAGCTAATGAAGTTTCCTCCTTCGGCGCTGCCTTAGCACGAAACTTTAACTTGAGCTGTAAAACTTACTTTCATCCCTTGTTGCATAAATTTATGCAAACCACTTAAAAGTTCTTTTCCAATTCTTTTCTTAAACTATATAAGAAAAGAATTGGCTAGTTTTAAAAAGAACATTGGTTACAATAAAAATGTCGTACAAGTAACCTTGTACCATGCTAACCTCACCCGCGCTGCAGGTGAGGCTAGAGAAGCAAATTTTCAATTGAAACATAGATCTCCTAAAAAAGTTTCATTTTTGATTGAATCTCAAACAAACAAAACTAACTCATCTACGATCAATAGTAATAACTCGATTCATTTAGGCGAAGACCTCAACAGCTATGCTAAAGCAGTAGGTATTATGAACTCAGAAGGAAATCCAAGCCCTAGCCCTTCACCTAAAAGCCCTAACCTTACTCCAAGTGGCCCTTTACCTACTCCTGGCGGCCCTTTACCTACTCCTGGAGGCCCCTTACCTACTCCCAGGGGTCCTTTCCCTACTCCTATTGGCGATAAACCTCTCCCCACTGGAAAATCTAACCAAATCAAAGCAGGTCTTAAGGTCTTGAGGTCTCCAAATCTATCTTGTAGTGTTGTAATTAAACCTCTGGACCCAACCAAAATAGGTTCAGTTGAAATGCTTAGAGAAACAATTTTGAAGGAACTCAAACCTAAGCTGTCCAGAGACATAAAAGTAGTTAGGGTCTTAAACAAAAAGCAAGGGGTGGCGTGTTTGATTGAGTGCTGCTCAGTATACGATAGAGATCAAATTCTATCTTTTACTGGCTTTAGTAGTATTGGTTTAGTAGCTAACCCTTCCGTTCCTCCGGGTGAGACCATAGTCATAACAGGGATCGAGAAATCAATGAGCAAAGCAGATCTACTAAAAAGCCTTTGGGATCAAAATTTATCCAAACTTGGTTTAAACAAGATGACTATGCTGATAGGGTGATTCCCAGGTTTACTAGGACATGTCCCTGGTTAAAAGGGGGGAGCTTTGTAAGATGGATAATAGAGATGCCAATTGAAATTAAAGAAAAACTATTACAGGAAGGCTTTGTTTACATAGAATGGTCGCGTCTTTCGGTAAAGCATTACGACTGGGTAACCAGGTGCTACAAATGCCTCAGGATAGGACATATACAAGAAAATTGCCTCCATAAGGACAAAGCGTGCTCCCGTTGCTCTGAGTTTGGGCACCTAGTCGCAAACTGTACCAAAGATCAACCTATTTGTGGAACATGTAAGGGGAACAATAGACCTCATAACCATTCTATTTTAGACTCTCAATGTGTAGAGTTTCAAACTTCAATCACTCGTAGGAATTTATCTGTAAACTATGGCCTCAAAATTTAATCCTACAACTCAAGCAAATTCATCATCCGTTAGTTTTTTACAAGCTAACTTACAACATGGTGTATCTGCCACCTCACTGTTGTGTAAACGGGTGGCAGACCTTAATATCAACATTTGCCTTATACAAGAGCCATATTTCTACAATAGAGAAGTTCGTGGTTTAGAAAATTCTGGAGGAACTATCTTTTATAGCAGAGAGAGTGAACGGCCTAGAACCTGCATTATGACTAGAAATATTAATGCTTCACTGATTCCTGAGTTTACTAAAGCTGATTTAGTGGCAATTAAGCTCGAAGGAAAACAGTTTGGAAATGGCCACAAAGACATTGTCGTGTGCTCAGCCTACTTACCATACGACGCAATCGAACCTCCTCCATCAGCTGAACTTTCTGACTTAGTCGAGTTCTGTAAGGACAGAGATTTGCCTCTTTTGATTGGATGTGATGCCAACTCTCACAACTTGATTTGGGGCAGCTCTAATAACAATAATAGGGGTACAGCTTTGCTTGACTTTATTATCTCAGCAGAACTTTTTATCCTTAACCGAGGATCTGTCCCAACATTTTTCACCACACGGAGGCAAGAAGTAATTGATATTTCCCTTTGTACTAAATCTCTAACTGAGAAAGTACATCATTGGCATGTAGACCTTGAAGATTCTCTTTCTGACCATCGGCACATAATGTTAAGCTTGATGCAACTCTTCCTTCAACTGTCTCCTTCAGAAATCCTAAAACCACTGATTGGGAACTTTATAGAAGATCACTCAGATCAAAGCTTGAGGCTCTAGGAGAATGTCCATCAGATCTGGATGGCGCTATTACCTTTTCACAAAACCTCACTCACGCATTGGTCTCAGCTTTTGAAGAAAGCTGCCCCGAGCGAACCCGCACGACCAAGTCGAAAGTTTCGTGGTGGACACCTTCTCTAAATAACTTAAAGAAAAAAGTAAACAAAGCTCTTAATAAAGCCAAAGAAGGGAAATTACCATCGCTTTGGGAATCCTACAAATCCATCCGTAGGAAATATAAATCTGCCATAAAGAAAGCAAAACGTGAGTCGTGGAAAGAGCATTGTAACGAAATCGAGGGTGTTAGTTCTGCAGCTAAGTTCCATAAAGTTCTAGCGAAGAATCCGTCTGTTTGTAATGGTCCGCTGCTAATAAATGGAGACACCTTCACTTTTATTGAAAAAGAAGCTTTAATACATTTACTTCAATCTCATATGACAGGATGTCAGCTGGGCATAGACGAGGACCCTCCTACTTTGCCTTCAGTTGCACCAGATAAGGCCTCGCTCGAAATCTCTGACAGGTTAGTTACTGAAATGAAACTGGAATGGGCAACTAATAGTTTTTCTCCCTTTAAATCATCAGGGGTAGATCGTATGCTTCAGAAGGGTTATGACATCATCTTTTCTGAGCTCTCTATTATTTATAAAACTTTTTTGTCTCATCAGTATGTTCCACCAGCTTGGAGAGAGGTTAGAGTAGTTTTCATTCCTAAGCAAGGTAGACCTGACTTCACACTCTCAAAATCATTCAGGCCTATTAGTTTAACATCATTTCTTTTGAAAACACTTGAACGACTGGTTGATAGGTATGTACGTGATAACCTCATGGTAGGTTTAAGCAAACAGCAGTATGCTTATCAAGCAGGGAAATCTTGCGAAGCTGCTATACACCATCTAGCAGGGAAAATTGAGGAAGCACTTGATAAGAAACAATTAGCATTAGGCATTTTTTTAGATATTGAGGGCGCCTTTAATTGTGTTTCTATTGAGTCTATAGTATCTGCAGCTTTGGAACATGGAGTTCATCCAACACTAGTTGGATGGATAAAATCTATGCTTTCACAGAGATTTATCAGCGCAGAACGCAATGGAGCCACAGTTAAGGCAGTTGTGACAAGAGGTTGTCCGCAAGGCGTACTATCTCCTCTATTGTGGTGCTTAGTTGTGAATAGTCTTATAATGATTTTGCAGAACGAAGGCTTTTATGTCCAGGCTTATGCTGACGATGTGGCAGTGCTTATAAGAGGTAAATTTGTTAAAACTGTGTTTGAACTCGGCCAAAGAGTCTTAAACATAGTAGATAAATGGTGCAGAAAGAATAATTAATCTGTAAATCCGTCCAAGACAGTTGTTGTCCCCTTTACTAGGAAAACCAATCTGAGGGAATCCATTCAGCTACCACTCAGAGGGAAACTATTAATCTTTCTTCATCAGTAAAATATTTAGGTGTAATTTTAGATAGAAGATTAACATGGAATGAACACCTGAATGCAAAATAAGACAAAGCCATGGCTGCTTTTTGGATTTGTCGTAGAGCAATAGGTCCTAACTGGGGGTTGAAACCAAAAGTTATACTATGGATTTACACCACCATGGTCAGACCAATAATCTCATATGCTTGTGTTGTTTGGTGGCCCAAGCTTTCTCTCGAGTCCAGCAAAAAGAAACTGCAACAAATTCAAGGAGTAGCTTGCAGAAGTATACTAGGTGCAATGAAGGGAGCGCCTACGTTAGCTTTAGAGGTGATACTTAACATCCCTCCCTTCCATTTGTACCTAAAACATGAGGCCATGTTTGCAGCCTACCGACTTCACACCATAGGAATGTGGCAGTTGCTTAGCATCGCTACTGGTCATGTTTCCATTTGGTCCAGTGTTACTAATCTCTTAACATCAGCTGAAATGCCGCAAGATCTAACAGTTCCCCAATGGAACTTTGAGCGAAATTGGTCTTACTCTATCCCATCCAGGACCGAGTGGGAAATATAAATTTGGATACCAAAAGAGATTGTGAATTGTGGTTCACTGATGGTTCAAGGATTTTAGACAGATCTGGAGCAGGCATTTTTTGTGATGACCCCAGGCATGAAATCGGCATTAGCCTAGGAGCTTATGCTACTGTTTTTCAAGCAGAAGTATATGCAATTTTGGGATGCGCTCAGGTTCTCTTAAGTGAATCTAGGGTAGATAAAAATATTATCTTATATACAGACAGTCAGGCAGCGTTAAAAGCCCTCACCAACCCTAAGAATAACTCTAAACTGGTATCCGAATGTAAGTCCACTCTTAATAAACTGGGCCAAAGCAATCATTTACAGATCATTTGGGTACCAGGTCATTGCGGAATTGAAGGCAATGAAAGCGCTGACCGTCTGGCCCGTTCAGGATCAAGCCAAATCCCAATATGCCCAGAGCCTGTTATTGGCATTCCAAAATGCGTAATAAGAACCCAACTGAAACAGTCTTTGAGAAATGCCTTTGAAGAAGAATGGCAAAACTCACCTGGGTTGAGACAATCAAAGCTTATGCTTTCTGGCCCTTCTCAGGAACGCACTAAGCTCATTTTATCACTAAGCAAAGGAGCTTGCCACGACTTGACTGGAATTCTTACAGGACATTGCAGACTCAATAGACATCTACATCTAATGGGTCTAGTGAATAGCCCGTTATGTAGATTCTGCAAAGAAGAGGATGAAACACCAGCTCATCTCATTGGGTCGTGTCCTGCTTTGAACCAACAACGTTGGCTGGATTTCAACTTATTTTATTTTGAACCAGACCAGTTAAAAGAAATAGAAACTGATAAGTTATTACGATTTTGTCGTTCTACTTGGATTTTTAAGAAAATGGAAGAAACGCAGTGACTCTCCTTTTAGATTTATTTCCTTTATCTCACTATCTACAACATTATCTTAAATATTATGTATTCATTCTTATTATATATGTGTATGTGTGTGTATGTATGTATATATATATGTGTGTATGTATATATGTGTGTATGTGTATGTATATATATATTTTATTCTATCTAACTTCTCCGGATTCAGGTACAATGGACCCACATACGAGGTCTAAGTACCTAGGAAATTATTTCCTCCGGAATTTAAATAAAAAAAAAAAAAAAAAAAAAAAAACCTTGTACCCAAAAAGTATACTTTTTAATAAGTTAGATAAGAGAGTAATAGTTCTAAATTTGATTTTTCGACAAAATATTATTCTTTATAAAAATTTGCCCTTTTTAGAAAGAGTTGAAGTGTGGAATTAAAAGTACCAAAATAAATTATACCCCCTGTCCCTCTCAATATTTAGCCCCTATTTAATAGGGACTAAATATTGGCTAAATATTAAATTATTATATTGACCTGCGCAGTCAAAATAATTGCAAGCATGCGCAGTTCATACCCAGCATGCGCAGTTCATACCAAGCATATGCAGTTTGTTTTGAGGTGTGTTTTGCGATGGATTCTTCTCTATTTTTTGTCCTTGATGGGGTCACTTAGTTATGTGGCAAATCGACTTAGCATGTTATCCCTTGCATTCAAGTATGCTTTTAACCATCCAGTCGTCCAGGGGGCATTACCCTCCTCTAGCAAAAATGTCGCCCGTCTGAGCTTGGTTTTGCCCCCTTTTCATGTTTTAGCTGCCCTCGGAACTGGATGGACATAAAGCACTTCTTCATTTTAAATTCAGATGTAACTGAATTCATGGGCGTAACCCAGGGGGGGTAGAGCCCCCCCCCCAGCCGAGCAGGGTTATTGTAAAAATTATATAAAAACTATGGTTCAGGCAAGGAAAAGCATTTTTTTTAATAACTTTATAAAATTAATTTGAATTTTAATTTTATAAAACAATTATTTAATTTTACAATTTTTATTTATAATATTTTCTTGTTAGGGAATTATTATGGAGACGAATAATCACAAAAATTTATTTATAATGATTTAGAGCTTAAAGGTAACTTTTGTCTTATAAAATTAAATTTGTTTTATTAAAAGTAAACAGCATTTGTCTTTCCACAACGATATAATTGAATATACAAAGCCAGCTTTCGACCATATCGATCATCATCAGTGCCTATAACCCAAACAAGGCAAAAAATAAAAATTTATTAGTTCGAGATGTTAACTTTGTGGTGATATTATTAGTAAAATAAAAACTGAAATGTCCGCCTCATGTAGTTGAGTTCAGTTCAATAATAATTTGTATTTTGTTATATTCTTTAAGTGATTTATGATTTTGAACAAAACATAATCCTTATATTAATTGTATATTATATATATTATATATATATATATATATTATATATATATATATATATATATATATATATATATATATATATATATATATATATATATATATATATATATATATATATATATATAATAATAATATATATATATATATATATATATATATATATATATATATATATATATATATATATATAAATATATATATATATATATATATATATATATATATATATATATATAATATATAATAGCCCCCCCCCCTAAAGGCAACCCTGGCTATGCCCGTAACTGAATCTAAGTCTAAGTCATTTAAATTTGCGAAGCCTTGTATTGAGCTTCCGTTGGCTATAGTTGCATTAATGAATGAACCCAGAACTACTTATCTAGGATTCACACGTAATACGTGTGAACCAACTTTCATATCCTATGC
Organism: Microvelia longipes; assembly: GCA_018340805.1. Classification (NCBI taxonomy): domain Eukaryota; kingdom Metazoa; phylum Arthropoda; class Insecta; order Hemiptera; family Veliidae; genus Microvelia; species Microvelia longipes. Next base: position 6,967,033 of record JACMZG010000008.1, read on the forward strand.
ATACAATATTAAAGAAATGCAAAAAGCCAATTATAGAACACATGGATTATATCTGCTCTCTATATATGTCTTTGAATAGAAATATATCTAACGAATTGTAAATGTATTGAATAAAGTAAAATAAAAGAAAAATGAAATAAAAATATATTTCAAATATACAGTTCTTACACTTTATATTGCTTTGCATATTATATGGTACAATATATTTTACATAAACATTAATAAATAAAACAAAAATGTTTCTAAATTTTAGAACTATGATATTTGAACCCAATATTTATATTATATGTTCAATTAATTGTTAATTGTACTTAACATTAACAATTTTTCTTTAAAAATATAATGTACTGCCTGCATGTGTATTATTAGCACCTAAAGCAGTGATGTAAGTAAATAATAAAGAATATAAAAGCCGAGATTAATAATAGAAAGAAATTGAATTCACTTAATAATATAATAATAATTATATTTTAAAGTTAACTTTAAGAAATGCAGGGTAGGTAAATAGGATTAAAGTCTCTAAGCTTTTTACTTTTCCTTATTTATACCGTAGGTATATAGGAAAAGTATTGTGTTTGCGAAAAAATCCGAAACCGGGATGTCTCTGGAATAGTCCGTTTCAGGTGTTTCTAAAGTCTTTTAAGTGGTTTTCTCAAAATTGTCTCTATGTGTGTACGATGTGTGTTACCATCGTACTCCATGTGTACAATGTGTGTGCCACGATGTGTGTACGATGTGTACCAGGAGTACGATGTGTGTACCATCGTACTCCTATAGAGAGTTTAAACTTGATGCAAAAATCAATCTTTAAGTTTAGTTGGGCTATCCGGATTTTTGTGGATCGGTTTGAGATATGGCACGCATGTCATTAGATATGGCACGCATGTCATTAGATATAATTGTCATTAGATATAATTGTCATTAGATATGGCACGCATGTCATTAGATGTCGCTGGCCGAATCTAGCCAGCGCAAATTAAATGAATAATTCCTTTACGCAGACGAACAGTAACATTAATTAACATATATTAAATAACAATCAACTATTTAACCCGATTATCTGTATCTGAATTTGTATATCTGTATCTGTCTATCTGAAATTGTCTGTATATCTGTCTATCTGTATATCTGGTAAAGAAAATTTGATCTTCTCAAATTCTTGACGATTAATGTCAATAATAACTAAATTAATATTTTCTAATTACTTCTGTCACTTTTAGACAGTGACATGGCTCCCCAATGCTTCCAGCATTCACTTTGGCTCTCCGTTGGGGGATCGAACCAGGACTATAAGTTTGTGTACTGGTCGCTCTAACCTGTTGCCATTTGGGTACTGTAACGTGACCTTTCTAACCAAACCATCTTGGCTGGGATGCACCTTCGCAATTCGTGCCATTGGCCAAGCTCCTCTGCAGACATTGCCATCTTGACATATGACCACATCTCCTTCTTTTAAATTTTTTCTGAGTTCCTCCACTTATCTCTAGATTGAAGTGTCACTAGGTATTCTCTTTTCCATCTCGACCAAAATTCATTAGCTAAGTATTGGATTCTCCGCCACCGTTTCCTTACATATAGGTCCCCAAAGTCGAAACTACCAGGTGGTGGAAGTAATGGTCTTGGATTCATTAAAACCGCATGATTAGGGGTTAAAGGTTCAATAGACTGAGGGTCCAATAGGTTAGTTACCCCCAAAGGTCTATCATTGACAACTCTTTCACATTCTTTAAAGAACGTTCTAAGGCCGTCCTCAGTTAAAAGACCTGGATTTTGAGACAAAAGTAAATTTAATATTTTCGCACAGTACCGATCTGCCGTTCTACCACCCCATTCATGTGGCTTGCTTTAGGTACGTTAAACTTCCATTCAAACTTACAAAACTGTTCAGACAAGTATTCCATAATTTGGGTTTTATCAATTTCATTCATACATTTTTTCATCTCCTCACATGCCCCGACAAAATTAGTACCTAAATCTGACCTTAAGGTCGTAATTGGTCCCTTTGAAGCTAAAATTCGTCTTAGAGCATTAATAAAACGAGTCAGTATTGAGTGAGTTGGCAACATCTAAATAGATCGCTCTACAAGCCAGACACGTAAATATTACTCCATACCTTTTAAGCTGTTTCCTTCCCTCAATAACCTTATATGGCCCAAAAAAGTCGACTGCTGAGTGAGTAAAGGGTGCCGCAGGCTCTAAGCGTTCGATAGGTAGATTTGCCATTTTTTGTACCTGAAGTCGTCCTCTACTTTTTTGACAAATAATACATTTGGAAATAACACTTCTAACCAACATTGAACAACGCGTTACCCAATATCCAAGTTGTCTTAAATGATTTATAGTCCCTGTTCTACCTAAATGATTAGTATCGTGAATATATTTGACTAAAAGTTGGGCTAAATAGTGATCCCCAGCAAGAATAATAGGATGTTTTTGAGCTTCGTTGACTACCCTACACAATTTTAGCACCCCAGATTCATCTAAAATTGGATTTAACGCTCCTAGCCTATTTTTTTTCTTGAACTTGGAATTGGTTTCACTCGAATGTAATTCAAGTAACTCTTCTTCAAAAGAGTCCTTTTGAACTGCTTTTACCATCGCGAGCTCCGCTAATTTGATCTCTTCTACTGTTAATGGGCTGATAGTTGGGTCCCCTTGAATTTTCTTCCTTTCTTCACCTTTGCATTTCAGGATGTTTATGTATCTGAAGACCCAAGCTAATGCGTTTCTGGCTCTTTTCCAAGAGACATACCTCCCCAGGCGAGATGATAAACTTGCATATTCCGGCACTGCTGAGACCGCACAAACTTTAACTTCCGGGTCTCCTTCGATGATTTCGATGTCTTGATCACCTTCTATGCTCAAGTGTTCTTCAATGCTCCAAAGAAAACGAGGACCTTCCAGCCAAGAACTCTCCAAAAACCCATCTGCTGTGGGACCTCTCGAAGCCACGTCCGCAGGATTTTCTTTGGTCGGAACATAGTGCCAGTTGTTAACGTTTGTCAACTCGCGTATTTCCTGTACTCTGTTAGCCACAAACATTTGATATCTCCGTGTTTCATTCTTTATGTAGCCTAAAACTACTCTACTATCGGTCCAATAATGTAGCTCGATATTTTCGTACGTTAGCTCTTCTTTAAGAACCATACTTATTCTTGCTGCTACTAGAGCAGCAGTTAGTTCTAACGTAGGGATTGAAACTTGTTTCAGTGGACACACTCTAGCTTTCCCTAATATAAATGAACAATGGCACACGCCTTTGTCGTTAATGAGTCTTAAGTATGCCACTACACCATATCCCAGAGTGGAAGCATCTGAAAATAAATGTAACTGCACTATTGAAACCGTTCCAAAATTTTATGGTTTGTAACAACGTCGTATCATTATATTGTTTAATTTCGATAAATTTTCACTCCATTCTCTCCATCTATCTTGAAACTTATCATCAACTATATCGTCCCAGCAATCTAAATTCTTAGCTCTTAGCTCTCTACATATATCTTGCAAGATCGCCTTACCTCGTAAAACATATGGGGCCACAAACCCTAATGGATCGTGGACTGAATAAATTTCGCTCAGAATATTTCTACGTGTAGGAAGTTTATCCTTTACAGACACCTGTACCTTAAATACATCGTTCTTAACGTCCCACGGAACTCCTAAAATTCTTTCACTATTAGGTAGATCATTTTTTATTGGGTCAAACTCTTTTAATCCCGTCGCCCTTTCTTCTGCCGGAACACTGAGTAAAACTTCCTTATTACTTGAAATGATCTTATGGAACCTAAATCCTCCAAGACTGCACATTAATCGTACGTCTTTTATAAGCTGGATAGCATCTGACACATTATCTAAAGACGCACAACCATCGTCTACGTAAAAGTCCCTTTTGATGAATTGAGCTGCTTTAGAACCTATCGTATCCTCGTTATCCTTACCAGCTTGCTTCAATGCACGAAATTTAAACACATTTGTCTCTAGGAGTTCTTTATGCCCTACCTTAGAGTATTGGGCCCCTTTGACTCCGGTGGTATGAATATATTTTTTTTTTGGAGGTCAACTGCAGGGTTATGTTCCTCCATTGTAGTTTAATTAAATAAGGTATGAATATATTACATAATTATAATAAATTCAAAAATAAACTATATAACTTTGCAAATATTTAATATGTTGATAATTTTTTTTAATTTGTTTTTTTTGGCTGAAGGGCCCAAGGAAGGCTGCCACCCTCACCCTTAATGGCCAGCCCGCCCCTGAAACTAGAGAATAGTTGTAGTAAATAAGATTAACCTCTGATTATCGTCCAGATAAATCAAAATAAGACGTTAGTTTCTTCTGTTTGTGTCTAAAACATCTCAAAGTTTAGTTTAAATTACATCTAAATTGTTGTTGTTTATAACAATTTAGTTATAAGTGCTGCTATTAGAACAGTTAAAACGTTGCAGTGACATACTGCAGTTGAAATCGTGACATCCATACAAACAGCTGACAATTGTTGATCCTGACTATCAACAGGTCATTTCCAGGTAATCAACAGTTCATTTTATAGTTAACTTATTTTTGTGGTGTTTCCGGTATGTTTCTAGCGCTACCTTATTATTTTCATTATCACAGACACTTACTGCAGACTTCACGATTCATTGATGGGATAATGTCAGTCATATTATCTATATTATCTTATAGAGATAACTTTAAAATCAAAACTCAGACACACACTCACCCAGACAAATAGCACGAAGAAAACAATCGCTCATTGATATAAATGTGCCTCAACCGGATAATTATAATGAGACCTCGGTTACGGATTTTTACAGTGAACAAAATGCTTTTCCTTGTTAAGAAAAGTAAAAATTATTATTTGATTTTGGATATCTAATTGTTCACCTTAGTATTCCTGATTATATTTTACGTGGAGGAAATGTCAGGTGGCCTAAAGCGCTTGTATGGCTATAATCTTAGCTAAGCAGTAATAAAAGTTCCGGCTATGGCTCAAATCCAAGTCAGAACTGTGTCTGCTCAACTTGCTGTACTTTACTGAGGTCCTAAATGTATGGAGTACATGCCAGAAAATGAACTCCAAAAAAGTGGTTTAGTAAAGAGTAATAATTTGATTACCTAGTACAGGACAACAAAAATGTGGTCGCGAAGCGGCCCGCAGCGCCGGTGCTGCCTAGCGCCCGAATCGCTGCTAAGCAAGCAAGAGGCCGAGGGCCTACTTTTTAGATTATTTGGGCAACATAAAAAATATTACGTCAATGTATCTTTTTAGTAATAAATACAATAATTAACTTATGGATTGGAAATAAATATGCATTACTTCTAATCCTTTCTACCAACTTTTAAATTTTATATTAAGTCAATCCAGTTTTTCGATCAATCAAATAAAAAGTTTATAAAAGATCCATGGGAAACAATTGTACATTATGATCCTGTACACGATATAAAGATGAAAAATATTCTACTTTTTATAGTCTGGCTCTGCTGCCGTCTCCAACAGGCATGTTCTTGCATCTTCACTATCATTGTACTTTTCATAAATCAGTGAGAAAAATCTTATTCATAGGAAATGAAATATCGATCTTTTCAGGATTCGAGAAGTTATGCAGTTTGTTATATCACACATTATCATTATTATTGCGTTCTAAATACGATATATGTCAACGGATAAACGTGCAGAACTGTCAACGTCGAATACTAAACTCTCAGATAGGCTTGCAAAAAGGTTATTTTACTTAAACATTTGATTTATCTTCGGCAAAATGTTATTTTGGTTAAATATTTCAGACGAAGTACAACATGAGAAAGAGACAGACTTCAGAAGATATTTTTTGTTGTTTAATTGTGTCAGTAGTGTGAAGACAATACTCAGAATTATTTGATATATTCTTCTTCTTTCTCACATCACATTTCTGAAGAATCTGAAGAAGAAATGTATTTTTAATTGTTCCTCACTTACTTAGTAATTGTTACCTGTTAATCCATATTGATTATTATCTGAGATATAATGTAACAATGGGAGAGGTATAATATTTGATTTGAGACAGTTTAGATGAAGTAACGGTCTAAATGTTATTAGCTTAATTAGCTCTTATTGGAGGAAGACAGCGGCCAATAAAAAAATTTATTTCGAAATCAGGTAAATATTTATTATGAAAGAAATATATTAAATTCCAAAATATTTTCCGTTTTATGGACAAGGGAAGCATAGAGCCGACATCGTGTCGCCACCGTTTTATAAGAAAAATATAGGGCCTCGGACAACGCTGTCTGACACTTAGGCCCGTATGCAGAATGATACGGTATTCAAATAATCTCTCCTAGGTTGTTCCTAGCTTTAGTGTCCATTTTAGAACATTTTTAGCCGTCCCTAGGGCTAGGAAAAGATCTCTCCTAGGTTGTTCCTAGCTTTTTCTTAACTTTGCACCCTAAATTCTAGGAAAAGGCTAGAAAAAAGCTAGGAACAACCTAGGAGAGATTTTTTTAAAATGATTCTGAATACGGACTTAAGTGGACTTAATTTGCATATATTAGAGAAGCTATAACAGCTTGGTTTTTTCATTTTTAGGTCCGTAATCACCAAATCAAACTTTTTGTGTTGCCATGTTGGCGTCACTGATTTTTATCTATTTGATTAACTAATGTTTTAGAGCTCATTCTCTCCGCTTCCAATTAAAAACTTTGACCATTTTTATTTTTCCTCATTTATACCGTAGGTATATAGGAAAAGTATTGTGTTTGCAAAAAAATCCGAAACCGGGATGTCACCGGAATTATCCGTTTCAGGCGTTTTTAAGCCTGAGTGGTTTTCGCAAGTCTGTCTGTATGTGTGTGTGTGCGTATGTCATATCATCGTAGCGCCTAATAATTTTTTTACTTTATATTAAAATGTTAAATAAATAACTCTAATATCCATAATTTTGATCGCTGATAATATTTTCGTAATATCGGCTTATCCTGAAAACAATCATTTATTTTTTTTATTACAAATATATACACGCAGCAAAAATTACAAGAAGGTGATATCTATTTGCATATGTAAATTGAATTAAGGTATATTTTTAAAGAACTTAAAATATAATTTCATTGTTAATTAATTAAACACTTATAAGAGCCTAATTATAGTAAGAGTATAAGATTAGACAAATAATTCCTGAAAACATCACAAATGCAACAAATTAAAGTTTAATCCACCGACTTTGAAGATTAAATTAATTTGTAGTTAAAACTCGATTCAATACTTAAATAATGTTCGTGAATATTATTTCAGGTTCAAACTATCGTTTAAACGGAGTTTTCAAAACCCTAGACTAAACTATTCTTATGAATTATAAACCTAGTTTAAAGTTAAGTTAAAACAAATTCTTCTTAACCTCACTTTTAATTAGGGTGGTGAGTATGGGCCTTAATGTTTTAACTTGTTTAATGTAAACCAGGGGGGGGGGGGGTTAACTTAAATGAGTAAAAGTTTGCTAAAACTTTTAGTACTTGCTGCGCAAGCTACTAAAAATAGCGCTGCGGCGGACCGGTGCGGACAACTCATGAATTAACCCCAATAGCTTTCCAAAAATGACTGATTATATTTTTATATTTAAATTTATGAATACCATGGTAATTCTTGGTTATGACAGCTACATTTATTATTATTATAAAATGATTGTTTTCTGTATGTATTTTTTACAAAAACGGTTCGCCGTTGCATGTTCTGTATTTCAAAAATTCAGAAACTAAAAATAAATAGAAACTTTTTTAAAACTTCCAGAGAACGCTACTGATGGCAGATAAGTGTAAATTGCATTTAATTAATTCATTGATTTAGTCGATTTTATCAGGTAATTACATTTAATCACATGTAATTAAAATACAGGCTGCATTAAATGCCAAAATCTATCTTCTACCACGTGTAAACTTTAGCCACTATTTCATTATTACCTGATTGAATCAATGAAATTAATATATTACTTGTATGAAAAACTTAAAAATAATCAGAAGCGTTCTGTGTAAGATTAAAGTGGTAGGGTTAGTTAGAAGTATAACTATACAAAGTATAAAAATTAAATTTCAAACTGACTGTGGGCAAAAAGCGGGAAATCAAGACACGCCCACTCAATTGAAAGGTAGATCCGCCGCAGCGCTAGCGTCGTCCGGAATCAAAATTTTCCCACCATTGAGTCGACAGTCTTACTGTTTAAGTATCTATAGTCTCTGATGTAAACATACTTTAATATCATAATTTTTATATTTTTTAGGTTTGTAACTAAATATGCTCAAACAGGGTAACCATAACAGCTACTTTGTTCACACGCGGGGTTTAGCAGGGGGTTCCACACAGTTGGGGGTTTAACCACAACTGCTCACACGGTATGTTTAACCTAAAGTAATAATATATAAACCAAGTAGGGAAACTCCTATACTGACACATGTAAAAAAAAATCAGACCTACCCGATCAGCTGATAGCTGGCTCAAAAATAAAAAATAGCTGAAATTAGAATAACTGCGCATGCGCCTTTTCGGATTTAGGTTATTGTTTATTTAATTTTATTGGTAACCCTGATAACATTAGGTGAGTTTTACATTTTATCGTGTTTTCGTACTTTAATATGTACGTGATAATTTAATGGTTTTGTATTAAATTCTGTTAAATAATTGATACAATAATTTAGTTAAAGAAAAAGAGAAACTATAGTAAAGGTAAATCACATGATTTTATTAATATTTTGAAGAAAATGCAGACGACAGTGTATTGCCTTAAAATTACAATTGCTTTATTACATTACATTAATAATTACATTACTATGATACACACCTCCCCTTTTGCCTAAGTTTCTTTGTTTTGTGCCGAAACGGAAACTAGCAAAGTACAAACCTGAGTAATCTAATTGGTTGTTTGTAAAGTTGAAGGCAAACCTCACAGATCACCAGATTACCAAGAGATTATCTACTAACTTTTTAATTGAAAAAAAAAAAAAAAATCTACTTCTCAATATTTTAGGAAACCTAATATGATTTAATATTATTATTATACATTTGTTGCCTTTAGCATCTCAGAAATATTTCAATTAACTCTAATAATAATAATAATAATAATAATAATATATATATATATATATATATATATATATATATATATATATATATATTATATATATATATATATATATATATAAACTTATTACATTAGCGAGACTCGTCCGTTTGTCATATGAAAGGTTCCCGTATTACATAATTTCTTAATGAATTTATTATTGGTTTTTAATTTTAACATTTAAATAAGTATATTATTCTTATTATTAGTGTATACTAACTTCAAATAAATATTAGACCCACTTTATCGGAAAGCATTAATTTCTATACTACATAATATAATTGAATTCTAACATATCTTTAAATTATATAATAATTAAAATAAAAACCATCTTCTCATAATGAGTTCGAAATCAAGTACAAAATATATATCAGGTCAAATTACATAAGGCTATCTAAATTTCTCTCCCTTGTTCAAAATATCGTGAAGCACGGACCACTAAAAGAACTTGTTTGTGGGGTTGGTACCGAGTAAAGTAGGTACGCGTTAAGGTGGCAGAACTGTTACATTGCGGCTTGGTATGTCGGCGTTACCTCGCTTATCTGGTAACGCCTAAACCGGATTCTTAAATCTCACATAACTTTTAACTTCCTTAAAATTCTGAAAAAGTCCATATCTCGACAAACTTGTTTAAAAAGGTAAATAAATGGTACAGGTTACATTTCGAAAAACTTCATTCATTTATTCTTTGAAATAAATTATAAACTCTTTATAAATTAGTTTTATAAAGAATTTTGTGATAAAAATATTCAGAGTCTTGAATAGAAAGGTGAGTTAGGTGTAGGGTTTTTTTCACAAGTTCTTTACCGGGAGGGTATCTCAAAATTATGGAGGGGGTGTATACTAATGTATAAATTGGAGGAGGGGTTAACAATTTTTACCTAGGGTTAACAGCCCAGGTACAAAAAGAAATGTTAAAATTTTTCCCCTCATAGATCAAATCAATCAAAAATTGATTCATTAAATTAAATTTACTCTTAATTTTTTAATTAAAAATTATTTAACAATAGAATATTATTCAAGGAATAATATTTTATTTACGTATTTATTTAAATGAAATATTGAATTAATAAAATGCAAATTATTATTTTTTAAATATATAAAATTGCACATTAGTAGCACAATAATAATTTCCGATAATAAAATGTAGGTATCATCCATGGCTTTGTACAGTGCAGGGTGAAACATTTAACATACTTTAACATTAAATTGTTAAAAAAAGGTTAGATGGTACTAGACTTGCGAAAATTTTCTCTGCTTCATTTTCCATGACCATTATTAGGGTTTCGAAAATAATCTTCGAAACCCTTATAATAACTTAACATGCAGAGTACACCATCAACCAATTTTGATCAATTTAGTCTCATCATTTTGCGATAATTTTGCTGTATTTTGTGATGCAAAAATTAAATTTTGCGTCGCAATTTTAATCGCAATTACACAACTTAAAATTGCACTCCAAGTCAAGGCTGGATTGCACCATCAACTGACTTTGGCTCAAAGTTGTCTCATAATTTTGCGATAATTTTGCTGCATTTTGTAAAGTAAAAACTAAATAGAACCACATTCGATTTCGGCACCGGAGGTCCGGGGTTCGCAGCCCGGGCTATGCTCTAAGATTTTATGAATAGTATTTGTATTAAAAAGATTTTGCCAACTTTAATTAATTCTTAAAGTGTAGTAGATGCTACCCACCTGAGGTGGTTCCCGCAGGGTGAACACCCTGATGGGCCGAAAGGTCCTAAACGGGCATTTTATTTTATTTTTTAATAGAACCACATAGTTTTCTGAGCAAAAATGGCTCAGGATAAGAAACCTTATGTCTATTCCAAGAACATGTAGTTAATATTTCTCTTTTTTTTGGTTTAATTGATCATTAAGGCTTAACTAACCCAGCGTCACCGCCATCTTCACCAGAAAATTTTGTAACTTTTATTCATCGTAACTTTCCTGCATTATTGCGCATAGAACTACTATCTATAAGTTATAAAATCAAGTTCCTTAAATTAAACAATCTCGTATAATTTCCATTTAATAATTATTAATTAATCATTGTAAATAATTTCTTTCAGACAGTAAAAACCGCATTGTTCGTCTGATGGCAAAGTAAGAAGGTCGGTACTGCAATCTGAAAGGCTCAGCTGTTGAAGATTTATAAAATCTATTGTAAGAAAACAAGGAAATAGTTTAGTTGTTATTAGCTTTATTCAATTCTTGGGTGATCTGGAGTTGAGTATCTACTATCACCCATTCAGGTTAATATCTGTAATAAACTCTTCCTTATCCATCCAATCTACAAGAGTCGTTCCATCTGATCTAGTTTTTTTACTTTATTGGAATGAATTGTTTAAAAAAATCTATGATAAGAAAGTAGTCGATTTTTTCTCGCATTTTGACGTGATTAGGGATCTTGGAAAAACCTGATACAACAACTATAAGTACCCGAAAAAAATTCAAATACGGTGCATAAACAAACACCCCTGCCCCCCTCTGTGACATCAACCTCATAAACTTATTTTCTCTTTGAAACTTCGCTAAAAATTTGAGTAAGGTGTCCTTTTTGACGTTTATAAGAACTTAAACTTGAATGAAGTCGGAACTCAGTTGAAAGGAGTATTTACAGTATGGAACAGAGGCCAGGGTTCGAATCATTGTACCGCTGGTAAGTTTTTATGTTATATTAGTAGATAAGCACAAAACTATTCTGGTACGAATGTCCATAAGGTTGCTTCAACAATGCAAAAATGCATTATACAATCTTGCTGTATTACTTATGTAGCGATTTATGTTCGTTAGCCTGCAGTACCTGTTGCCACGATAACGGAGGTTTGCTTGCTGAATGCGAGTTACAAATTTAGTTTTCTATATTATGCAGTAATAAGTTGAATACTGAATTCTTGTTTTCAGCCATAAGGCCGGACTATCTTTTTACGGGGTTTTCAGTGGCTTTATTGTTAGTTACGGAGTATTATGGTATGAAACCTGTTCACGTGAGACTTTATGTATTCGTTCATATGAATAAATACGACACTTATATTATGACATTATATTATGACAAATATGACACTTTTATTTATTTCTTTTTATTCAACCAAACAACAAGCTGTTGAGGGTAATCAAGTCTTTCCATCCGCTTTTCAGCGCTAGAATGATGAGTCGATGGATGAGTGATCCCAAGAAAGCTCTATAAGAATTTCGTTTAAATCGGTAAAAAGTGAAAAAAATTAATTTCTCACTCTTACTTCACCCATTCTGTCGTCCCCCCTTGGATTTGAACCTCTAATGTCAGAGTTTCAATTTTTGTTTGTTTCCTTTACTTATCCGTTTGCGCCAACCCGAGATGTTATATTCAGATAGCAAATTTAAATGTTAAGTCTAAAACACTAAAAATTAATTATTGCTATTTTTTTTAAGAAAACGATGGTGCTGCTTTGCGAGATGAGGCCCCCAAGTTTTGAAAAACAAAAATACATCGCGAATACTACAGCATACCATAGATCTTTGTTTACTTTTATTTTATTTTACTAAACGATTGGCAACGGTTTGTATTTAAAAAAAATACTACAGCACAATCTAGTAGAGGATAGAGCAAATATATTTTTACTACTAGCGCTCTTCAAGACTCTAAGCCCCCAACTTAAATCATAAACACAAACTTGTCAATTGAGTATTCCTACTACACTCAGGAGTGAACCATCTATGTTAATATTGTTTATCTATGACTGCCACTTTTATGTCTGTTTATCCATGATTTGTTCAAAAGAATTGTGCTAAATCATTTAGCGGATTTCCTATGGAAATAATTCGCTAATGTAACAGGCGTCATTGCGGAGTCGTACCTCGGACCATGACAAAAATGGTTTTAATGGTCATGTATACGTTATATATTTCCAACCTATTTCTTGTAAACACCCTATCTTTCGAACCGATAAATACTTTCTAATCATACTTAGTACAAACATCAACCTGTGGGACAGTTTACGAAACCTATTGAGAACCTTTAATTTGTTGTGATTGTTGTGACGTCAATAACCCGGTGTTTAGTCAGCAAAATGTTTCGTGAAAAAGATCCTAATTCCTGTTTTTTGGGGGGCTGAGTCGAATAAATTCCGTGCGGAGCGAATACGACCACTTAAAGTTACCAAAAAGTTGAAAGACTGGTGGTGAATTACCGGGAAACCTAAAATGTGGCCGGTAAAGAACATATTTTAAGTAGGGAGTCGTTTTCAGTGTTTTTGGGCCTGTGAGTTGATTGAAAGATGTCCAGAGTCGATACGAAAACTCAAAGCCAGGGTTTCTTGTAGAGACGACAGTTTTTTATCGTTTTTTTACATTTTACAAGTTTATAACTTCAAACTTATTCTGGCGCGGTGTTCCGCAGGGCGAATTTCCTTTGGAATACGTGCTTCTGTGCTTAATAATTCATTTCGTCCTTAAGGTTACGGTTTGTGCTTTCTTAACTTACTCAATACCAAGCACTACGCGTAACTCATTTTTTCTGCGCGTAATTATCTAAGGATAATTACGCATAACTATCAGGAGTTTGTATAACCATCAGGAGATGGTTATACAAACTATGCTTTCAAATACGAATGGTAGTCCAACATTATTTGCACTAGTTTAGTAGGTGTCTTGGTTGGTTTCTTTACAGGTTTTAGTGGATTTCCTTTGAGAAATACAGCAAAAATAAGTTACGAGTAGTGCTTGATAATTGAGTGTCTACTCAAGTTATAAAGCATAAACCGGAACCTTAAACAAGAAATGCATGGTTAAGTACGGAAACACGCATTCCAAAGCATATTCTCCCGACATGCGGACCACCGCGCCAGAATTTTTAAAGATTTTTATGCACGTGTAAGAGCAAGGTACATGAGAGTACCCAGCTCATTGCTGTACACTTGTTACAAAACCTTAATCATTAATTATCAACTCATTAATTACACATTGTATCATAACCTTACTCTAAGTAAAGGTTACACAGCTTTGTTTAAAGATGTGTATAATGTCAGCGTAAAGTGCGGAGTCGTGTAAGAATTCGATAGTGTTTGAATAGATGGTGCAGCCGGTACAAGATATCCCGTACCACTTTCACCTCGGCCGCTACAGTGTCTCGTATCTGATAGATCAAGACTCCCTAAGTAGCCAGAATGCGGACAACTAGACAATTAAAAGTAGAATTATAACAAATTTTTAAGAAACTGCAAAAGATGTTATGATTCTTTTATGATAACTCAAACCTGGTTTGTATGATCCGTTTCTTAACACTTCTCGAGGGTGTGCTGTTTCTAAACGAACAATCTTTATTTCCGGTTATAATATGTTTGTTTTAATTGACCTTGTATCTTCAATGTCCGATATCTTATCTTATAATCACTTGATAATATATACGAACCTCGAGCATATAAGAGGCATACCCTACTTCAATACATCGAGGGACTTGATTGAAATCCAAATAACTTTTCTGTTGGATTCTCATGGGCTCTATGCAACCTTATTGAATCCTACTACAAGAATGTGTTAAGGTTATAAAAACATTGTCACCTGCTGTGCACACATTGCTTGTTTTGCTTTGTAATTTGAACGTTCTATCATATGAGTTACTGTAATTGTGTTCTGTTTATTTGATCCTCTTAATTGTAAAAAGTGTTCAGGTTTCAGTCAAAATACTGTTTCGATGCTTCCGAATTCAACCAATAGAAATATTATCTCTTTGATTTCTTCAAGTTAGCATCTATATTTTATCACGCCAAATTTTAGTTTTATTTCTAAACTACGGCCTCGAATTTGATTAGAATTGCACTAAATTCAGCATTCAAACCTGCCGAATTCGTCTAGCACCGAACATTTTTTTATTGAAAAGTAGGAAGTAAAGCATGATATTTGAAGTCGGAAAACGCTGATTTGGCTGATAAGCATGATTTAGAAAGTGTAGAAACTCCATAACACTGTGACAAATAGATGCGGATTAAATTGGGGCCTGGGCACCGGTCTAGCACTAGGTCTAGCATTCACGCTAATTGAACCCATTACAAATGAATATTAAGTACATTTAAGAATATTATTAACATAAATAGTGCAATAGATTCAAAAAGATACTCCATTTAAAATAATTCTGGCGCGGTGGTCCGCATGTCGGGCGAATTTCCTTTGGATGCGTGTTTCCGTGCTTTTTACATTATATAAGTTTACAACTACTAAATAAATAATTCCGGCGCGGTGGTCCGCTGTCGGGCGAATTTCATTTAGAATGCGTGTTTCCGTGCTAAACAACCCATTTCTTGCTTATGCAAGAACCATGCCCATTGCGTGGTTCCGGTTCATGCTTTAGAACCTAAGCAGTTACTCAATTGTCAAGCACTGCTCGTAACTCATTTTGTCTGTATTTTCCAAAGGAAATGCGCATAATTATCCAGTTGGTTGTACAAAACTATGCCTCTAAAAATAGATGTACACACTATTATTGCACTAGTTTAAAGCATAGTTACTATCTTTAAGCTTAGTCAGTTATCTTTAAAGGATTTAGCGCATTTCCTTTGAAAAATACAGACAAAATGAGTTACGAGCAGTGCTTGACAATTGAGTAACTGCTTAGGTTCTAAAGCATGAACCGGAACCACGCAATGGGCATGGTTCTTGCATAAGCAAGAAATGGGTTGTTTAGCACGGAAACACGCATTCTAAATGAAATTCGCCCGACAGCGGACCACCGCGCCGGAATTATTTATTTAGTAGTTGTAAACTTATATAATGTAAAAAGCACGGAAACACGCATCCAAAGGAAATTCGCCCGACATGCGGACCACCGCGCCAGAATTATTTTCTAGTTGTAAACTTATATTAGGTAAAAAAACAATAAAAAAAATATTGTCCCTACTAGGATTTGAACCCAGGTACTCTGGGTTTGAGTGCACGCATCCAAAGGAAATTCGCCCGACATGCGGACCACCGCGCCAGAATTATTTTT
The DNA here is from genome assembly GCA_018340805.1 of Microvelia longipes. Classification (NCBI taxonomy): domain Eukaryota; kingdom Metazoa; phylum Arthropoda; class Insecta; order Hemiptera; family Veliidae; genus Microvelia; species Microvelia longipes. Next base: position 6,983,080 of record JACMZG010000008.1, read on the forward strand.
CTAGTTGTAAACTTATATTAAGTAAAAAAAACGATAAAAAATTATGGACCCTTCCAGGATTCGAACCCAGGTACCCTGAGTTTGAGTGGTCGTATTGACTCCGGACCACTGGTATTCAACTCAGAGGCCCAAAAAACATAGAAAACGACACCCTACTCGAAATTTAATTTTCAAGGACCGTAATGTTGGTTTTTTATAATTTTTGTGGTTTTTTCGACTTTTTGGTAACTTAAAGTGGTCGTATCGACTTCGGACCGGTTTCATTCGATTCAGCGCCCAAAATTACATAGAAAACGACACCCTACTCGAAATTTATTTTTTATCGACCTAAATTTTGGTTTTTGGTAATTTACAATGGTTTTTTCGATTTTTAGGTCACTTAGAGTGGTCGTATTGATTCAGCGTCTTAAAAAACATAAATATTGACCTTTTTCGCGGCAAAAAATATTAACCCTGAATTTTGCCGATTTTTTAAAAATTTCGCTGACTCAGCAAACCAGGTTGCTGACGTCACAAAAACCTGGTTTTCAATAGGGTTCGTGTCCTCCCAAAGGTTGATTTTGTACCAAGTTTGGTTAAAAAATATTAATCCGTTCGAAAGATAGAGTGTTTACAAGAAAGTGTCTAGAAATACATATATATATATATATTATATATATATATATATAATATATATATATATATATATATATATATATATATATATATATATATATATATATATATATATATATATATATATATATATATATATATATATATATATATATATATATAAAAGTCTTACGAAAATTTTTTTTTCGTCATAAGGGACCTCTGAAACGGATTTGTGTCGTGGTCCGAGGTTCGAATTCCGCCATGACGCCTATCCCATTAGGCGAATTTTCAAAGGAAATTCGCTAAAATTCAGTGAATTTTTTTAAAGTTTAATTAAAAAAATGGTCGCCATTAAGCATGTCAAAAATGTCAACAAAAAATTAAAATATATGGGTGAGATAATTTGCAGTCTAGGCAAATTTTAATTTAAGGAGACCGTTTGCTCGTCTTCTGTGTCTTGGTTATACCTATTGGTGGTTTAGCTTTGCAATAGTAATAATCCCTTTACGCTCAGGATGTTTTTTGTTCTGCTTTTCAGGCTCGGCGCAATCGTCATTTGATGTAGAGTGGACCAGAAACATTTTGAGTAGACATTTTCAGTCTTCTACTGATCTTGACTTTAGAATGTAGAGGGTGAGCTAAGCACAGGGAGCTTACATGAAGTACTTAAATAAATAATGTAAGTCGTCGAGTTGCTAGACAGATCAAGTCTGTAAACTTAATCTGCCTCGTAGTTTATATTTTTTAATTCTGTCAGACTGTTGATTATATGTTACTTAATATACTAAATATAAAACAGGTTTGCCAAGAATATTGGCGGATTTACTTGATAGAACTACATTAAAAATAATCATAATTTTAAATTTTTACTAAGCAAAACATTTTTTCACAATAATAATAACAAATCGTTATTTACATAACGATAGAGGGAATACGATACTGACTCTAACCCACAAACACTGACTCTATCCCCAAAAACACTGACTCTATCCCCAAAAACACTGACTCTATCCCCAAAAACACTGATTTTACCCCTCCCCCCACAACAAAGCCTGATTTCCTTACTCCAGGAAAACTTTTCTTTTTAAAATAATACTTTATTAATTTTTCGATCCTGCTGCGCCGTGGGGCTTAAATAACTTAACTCATACGGCAATTTTCTAGAGCTAACTATAGTTTTGGCAACCGAGACAAAGCTGAAGAGCCGAAATAAATTGATAAATAAATAATCTCCGTCTTATGTACTATGCATGTATACATACACACATGTATACATGCACAAAAAAATAAGTAAAGTGAAAATAACTCAATTTCCATCTCTGGAGACGTAAAATACATTTATGGAGGATGGTCCCAAGTTACGGAAACCTAATATATGACTCGAGTCGTAGGTAAAATATTCATTTAATTAAATTTTTAAAGCTGAGCTTATAAAATGGCTCCGATTCCCACAAACTAAATTTTGTACACGTTTGTCAAAACGAACTTGATTCAAAGAAAATCATCATTACAGTAACCATTGGAAATATTAAAAATTATTATACGAAGCCTGACTGGGGTATTGGAACCGACTTCATGGATCATCTCTACCTGTAATGGCATCTATTTATTCATTTCATTATTACTTGTATGGGCAAGATACTGGCACTGGCATGACTAGTAGAGACGTAGACAGGCCCAGGCCTACCAACTTCCACTCATTTATCTTCCTCCGGGTCATCAATGAACTACAAGAGTATTGACGTAGACAGGCCCAGGCCTACCAACTTCCTCTCATTTATCTTCCTCCAGGTCATCAGTGAACTACAAGAGTATTGACGTAGACAGGCCCAGGCCTGCCAACTTCCACTCATTTAAGGTGCATTCACAATACTGCGGTAGCGATGCGTGCGTGCTTGCGTGCGTAGTGGTCATTGCGATGTGGAAAATAGTGGTTCCACCATTGCCAACGCTAAAGCAAAAGCCGCTAACGCAGCGCACTCTTGTTCCGAATTGTGGAAACAAAAATATATATTTCTTAACAAAGATTAAAAAGACGAAAAAGAAAATGTTGTTTTGGACGAGCTATGTCTTTTTAGATTTTATTTTAATTTTTCATTATATTAAAATATTTTTTATTTAATCATGTCTGATGATAATGGGAACTTTCACACTAAATGACAGTTCTTCTTCATGTTTAAATTATATTATCCTATTTAAAATTTCATATGGTCTAAGTTTAAATATTTTTTTATCTGATCTACCCGATCAACACGGCAAAGTATTATCTTGTTTAGTTTATTATAATGTAGTGTACTTGTTACAAAATGTAATTATTAGTCTTGTATTTTAAAAAACATTTCAACTCCGGGATCAACTTGTTAAAATACTATTTAGGCAGTAAAAAACCAAGAGAACAGAAATAATGTATAACATTTCAGAACAATTACATTAAGATAAAATAAACGGATCAAAATTATAAAACCATACAATTCAAATTGGCGAACACCGAAAATATTAAGAAATAAATTTGATTTAAGAATAGAAACATAAAAAAACAACTTTGAACTAATCAAAACTAAAAGGAAAAATTGAACACTTTAAAAAGACACAGCACAAACAAAAGTAATAAAATAACAATATTGTGTTTTAATAACAAGATAATATTCACTTTTTTTTAAGATAAAAAACAACTCGTTTATTAAAATCAAATCAAAATAATAAAAAATAAAAGACTTAAAGCACGCAAGAATCAAAATTACAAAACGACAAGCACGGCAAGAATCAAAATCCAAACAATACTTAAAATCAAAATCCAAAACAATACAAAAATAAAGCACGGCAAGTCAAAATCCAAACAATACAAAACGACTTTAATACAAAACGATTAAAGCACGGCAGAATCAAAATCCAAACAATACAAAACGACTTAAAGCACGGCAAGAATCAAAATCCAAACAATACAAAAACGACTTAAAGCACGGCAAGAATCAAAATCCAAACAATACAAAACGACTTAAAGCACGGCAAGAATCAAAATCCAAACAATACAAAACGACTTAAAGCACGGCAAGAATCAAAATCCAAACAATACAAAACGACTTAAAGCACGGCAAGAATCAAAATCCAAACAATTACAAAACTTAAAGCACGGCAAGAATCAAAATCCAAACAATACAAAACGACTTAAAGCACGGCAAGAATCAAAATCCAAACAATACAAAACGACTTAAAGCACGGCAAGAATCAAAATCCAAACAATACAAAACGACTTAAAGCACGGCAAGAATCAAAAATCCAAACAATACAAAACGACTTAAAGCACGCAAGAATCAAAATCCAAACAATACAAAACGACTTAAGCACGGCAAGAATCAAAATCCAAACAATACAAACGACTTAAAGCACGGCAAGACAATACAAAACGACTTCGGCAAGAATCAAAATCCAAACAATACAAAACGACTTAAAGCACGGCAGAACAAAATCCAAACAATACAAAACGACTTAAGCACGGCAAGAATCAAAATCCAAACAATACAAAACGACTTCAAGCGACGGCAAGCAAGCACGGCAAGAATAATCGCAAACAATACAAACGACTTAAAGCACGGCAAGAATCAAAATCCAAAACAATACAAAACGACTTAAAGCACGGCAAGAATCAAAATCCAAACAATACAAAACGACAAAGCACGCAAGAATCAAAATAAACGACTTAAGCACGGCAAGAATCAAAATCCAAACAATACAAAACGACTTAAAGCACGGCAAGATCAAAATCCAAACATACAAAACGACTTAAAGCACGGCAAGAATCAAAATCCAAACAATACAAAACGACTTAAAGCACGGCAAGAATCAAAATCCAAACAATACAAACGACTTAAAGCACGGCAAGAATCAAAATCCAAACAATCCAAGGCAAGAATCAAAATCCAAACAATACAAACGACTTAAAGCACGGCAAGAATCAAAATCCAAACAATACAAAACGACTTAAAGCACGGCAAGAATCAAAATCCAAACAATACAAAACGACTTAAAGCACGGCAAGAATCAAAATCCAAACAATACAAAACGACTTAAAGCACGGCAAGAATCAAAATCCAAACAATACAAAACGACTTAAAGCACGGCAAAATCAAAATCCAAACAATACAAAACGACTTTAAAGCACGGCAAGAATCAAAATCCAAACAATACAAACGACTTAAAGCACGGCAAGAATCAAAATCCAAACAATACAAAACGACTTAAAGCGGCAAGAATCAAAATCCAAAACATACAAAACGACTTAAAGCACGGCAAGAATCAAAATCCAAACAATACAAAACGACTTAAAGCACGGCAAGAATCAAAATCCAAACAATACAAAACGACTTAAAGCACGGCAAGAATCAAAAATCCAAACAATACAAACGACTTAAAGCACGGCAAGAATCAAAATCCAAACAATAAAACGACTTAAAGCCGGCAAGAATCAAAATCCAAACAATACAAAACGACTTAAAGCACGGCAAGAATCAAAATCCAAACAATACAAAACGACTTAAAGCACGGCAAGAATCAAAATCCAAACAATACAAACGACTTAAAGCACGGCAAGAATCAAAACCAAAAATACAAAACGACTTAAAGCACGGCAAGAATCAAAATCCAAACAATACAAAACGACTTAAAGCACGGCAAGAATCAAAATCCAAACAATACAAAACGACTTAAAGCACGGCAAGAATCAAATCCAAACAATACAAAACAAAGCACGGCAAGAATCAAAATCCAAACAATACAAAACGACTTAAAGCACGGCAAGAATCAAAATACAAATACAAAACGACTTAAAGCACGGCAAGAATCAAAATCCAAACAATACAAAACGACTTAAAGCACGGCAAGAATCAAAATCCAAAAATACAAACGACTTAAAGCACGGCAAGGATAAAGCACGGCAAGAATCAAATCCAAACAATACAAAACGACTTAAAGCACGGCAAGAATCAAAATCCAAACAATACAAAACGACTTAAAGCACGGCAAGAATCAAAATCCAAACAATACAAAACGACTTAAAGCACGGCAAGAATCAAAATCCAAACAATACAAAACGACTTAAAGCACGGCAAGAATCAAAATCCAACAATACAAAACGACTTAAAGCACGGCAAGAATCAAAATCCAAACAATACAAAACGACTTAAAGCACGGCAAGCTTAAAGCACGGCAAGAATCAAAATCCAAACAATACAAAACGACTTAAAGCACGGCAAGAATCAAAATCCAAACAATACAAAACGACTTAAAGCACGGCAAGAATCAAAATCAACAATACAAACGACTTAAAGCACGCAAGAATCAAAATCCAAACAATACAAAAGTATTCTTCTCTTAATTGGAAGGGGGGGGGGGGTAAGAAAATTCGAAAACTTTGAAAACGGATGGGTTTCTTTCGCGTCAGGCCTTTAAGGTGTTTTGTAATCAATCAAATGCTAATCACTAGATCATTTGTGTGGGTTTAAGGTTTGCGGAAATTTCCATTTTCCGCAACGCTACCGCAGGCTGTCCCATAAGATTACATAGGTTGGAATTTGAGCTGTCACCGCACGCAACGCCTGGACGAATCGCTACCGCAGTATTGTGAATGCACCTTTATCTTCTTCGGCTCATCAGTGAACTACAAGAGTATTACGTCAAGGACGTGGCGGCGTCAGATCCAGTTTGCAGAACTACTTTCGCTCTCAGGAAGTCGGACTACGAGTAGTTTTGTTGACATTTAGTGTGCCAAGGCCTCTTTAAACCATCTTTTCTTTTCCCTTTTAGTTAATTTCTTTTTGAAACAAATTCGCTAGAGGGACAGGCGTCATGGTGGGAGTCAAACCTAGAGGTTTGGTAGACCATGAACGAAAAACCTCTACCCGAACCATGACCAAAATCTCTAACCACAAACGAATTGACGAATAATTAATTATTCTTTTAACGAATCGATCCTACCACGAAGTCTATACGACCACTCGAAGTGACCACAAATTCGAAAAACCGTGATAGATTACCGAAAACCAAAATTACGGTGTCAAAAATTTCGAGTAGGGTGTCGTTTGCAATGTTTATTTTTTAATACCTTTATTAAATAATTACATATATAATAAATAGAATACTATGAGGTTACTTCTCTGCTATACTTCCTTGCGCTGCAGAGAGAGAGGCCTTCGCCTACTACAATACAATATTCTTAATGCTAAATTACAATTTAAACTAGACATCAAATTGACTAGTGGTATTTTTGGTTTTATAAGTTTTTTTAATGTGATTTTAATTATATAGTTTTATTTTTTATAAGGACCATGTTTATAGAAAGTAATAAAATAGATATAATATATATATATATATATATATATATATATATATATATATATATATATATATATATATATAAAAAGAAATAGATATCGGTTAGTAGTGATTGGATGAATCTTATATCGATAAGAAATCTCTCTCTCTCTTTATATATATATATATTATATATATATATATATATATATATATAATATATATATAAAGTTGAAAATTTTGGTTGCTTATAACTCTAAAACTTTCTAATGGATCTAGACCAAAGTTTAAACTTTGACTAATCATATATTAGAAGGATTCATGAACTATGTCAGATCTTGTTCAGTGCTAAAATAACAGTAGAGGGTAAGTGTAATAAACTCTTGTTTTGAGTGCTTACAGCTCGGAATCAAATTGATAGATCTTGACTGAACTTTAAACTTAGAATGCTTATAAAACTGAATATTCTCCTTTTAAGTTTCATCGGGATCCGTTCGAAAATAATTTTGGTTTAGTGCAACACTAAATTTTAAGTATCTAGAGATTGGAATCTAATCTATGGATCTTGACTAAACTCTACACTTTGACGAGTCATAGGTCATATTGACCGCATTATATGTCTCATTATATATACCGGCGCTAATCTTTTATCGTCGGATAAAAGTTTATTTATCGTACGGAATTTAAGTTTATTACTTTAAAAAAATATGGTCCGCAAACCAAGCGAATTTTCTTTCTTGCGCTTTCTTGCTTATCAATCCAATTTTTGCTTAATTTTTCGGTATATATTTATTAACCTGAGCAGTAGCGTCACAATTTGTTATTTATTTTTTTGGATTATTTAAAGAAAATTCTCTAAAAAATCAGCATAAAATGAGCTTTGAATAGTAAGTGAAAATAATGCTGTGTTGTGTAGCGAATATTCTAAGAAATAAATATGCGATTCTTTGAAAAAAAGCGAAATAATGAATAATAAGTTATGCAGTTTGTGCTCAGGTTAATAAATATATACGGAAAAATTAAGAAAAAATTGGATTGATAAGCAAGAAAGCGCGCATTTCAATTACAATTTGCTTAGCTTGCGGATATATTTTAATTTTCTTTTATGCAAAGAGGGTTGGTCCGCTCGTTTGATTGCTTTAAATATATAAGTTAGTGTAAACAAATTATGTACGGCCTAATTTTTTTTACAAAATTATTATTAAGTGGTCTGCCATATTATAAATTGGCGAGCTAATTTATTAAAATACAACAAAATATACATATTATATTTTGGATTTACACAGCTCTCATAAAGTATTACACATGTACCAAATCTTATCAAAATCGGTGAAATTGTACAGCAGTTATCGCGAGACGTACAAACACACAAATAAACAAGCAATCAAACAATCAAATATTGTGTCATTTAGCCTTCTAATGAAGAAGTCACTGACGTTCTAATAAGAACCAGGTATTATTTGTTCTTTATGAAAACTTCATGTGATGCGAGTTAAAATGGTGACACTAGCGCATTCTACCGGTGTACTCTTGAAACCCATTGTTTTTTTACAGTTAGATTCGAGTTCCACCTCTTGCATAGGGCCAAATGCTTTTTTAATCTCATTTGTTGTATTTTAAGGGTTAAATTGTTATAAAATGGAAAGATACACCTCTGTATTATCGAAAGAAAACAAATCCAGTGGTTTGTTCGATTTTTCTGTCAACAATACGGTACTAAAATCCAACCTTTTTGTATAAATTGTGTACTCGTTGGTTGCTATTTTTTTTTACTATTTTTACTTCTTTCTAAAATGATATTTTAAAAAGATTCTGCTTATGATTAATTTTTCCTAAAGTGGGAGAAATAAGTAATGGAATCTATTCTTGCACATTTAGGGATTAGACCCTGGGCGTTCCCATAATTACCCCATCTAATAACAAAATAAACCACTCCGTACACATTAGCTATGCCAAAGTAAATAAAAAAATAGTAAAAAAAAAAAAAAAAATCAGATACCAGCGATTCTAATATCTACACAAAATGGTTAGATTTTAGCATCGTATTTCTTTTAGAAGAATAGAACAGACCTCATTTGTTTCGTTTTCTTCCGATAAAATGGATTGATATAAAATCTTACGATTTTATATCAATTTAACGCTTCAATACTATAATAGTTATTTATGCCATAAGGCTGAGAAGTGTGTCTTTATGTCACGGCAATTAGATTTACCGACGAGCGAAGCGAGTCGGGAAAAATTGCCAAGACATAAAGACATTCTCAGCCGGATGGCATACACTATTTTTTTTTGAGGTAGCACTCATTAAATAAAGCACTCATTTAAATTAATTAAAAAAATTAACAAACTTAATTGAAAAAAAAAAAAAAAAACAAACGTCCAATTGTTATTAACTCCATATTATCGCCGTCATTAAATTCATCCATAGCTTCACACCTTTACTCAAAAATGTAAAAGCTTTACAAATAAACACACAAAAATTGTCAATTAGAACACCTTTTAAAAACGAAAAAAATTAGTCTACGAACAAAAACAAAATTAACGTTTTTAAAGAAAACTCATGAAGGTTTAACACAGATTGTTTTTTGAACACGCTACATTACAGTAATGGCGGCAATATATGAATTATTTTTACGTCCTAGGAGTTTTTTTACATTCATTATTGTCCTCGGAGGTGAAGAGTACTAAATAACCTCCTATAACAATAATGATTGGCTTCTCATCCTAAAAACGGTCCAATAAAGTGCTCAATTACGTACTACCTCAAAAAAATTATATTAAAAACCACATCGTAAAGATTTAGCTCTATGCTAATACATGGGTAACATTTTTTGTTTAGAAAATTAGATGGGTTACAACCAGCAACACGAGGTATCTACATTTACTTTGAAAATATAGAAAAAATAGTAAAAAGTAGTGCTTGATAATTGAGAAACTGCTCAAGTTATAAAACAATAAACCGGAACATTAAGCAAGAAATGGATTGTTAAGCCCGGAAATCATTCCAAAGGAACAACAGCGCCAGAATTTTGATTAACTAGTAACGTGTCCCTCGACTCACGTTTTGTTCAGTTTCGTCCATAATCTAGTCGATTATGTCATCTACATCCGCTGAGGTATCTGTCATTGGAAAATAATTAATGTGTATAGTAACTCAAATTTGTAACCTAAACCTAAGAATTCAACTACGTCTTCAGGTATGTTGGCGTCTGTCAGGTTAGTAAATCACAAGCCTTTGTCAGGGTTGTTAGTCCCTGAGGAATTTCTTGTCGGCCAAGAATACGATAATATTAGACACCTGGGACGTAGTATGGGCGGCTCCCCCTCTCTCTTTGTAATACCTTCCATAACAAGACAATACCCTTTTTGTGTAATAACCGGAAATTTTTCTTGGCTTGGACTACGGCATCTAAATTGTAATAAGGAGTACATTTCACTTTCTTAAAAACTTAACGAGCACTTTTCCTTAACTTACGATTTTAGAACATAAAATAAAGCGAGTTGCGTTGAGCTCTTCATCCGGCAGGAATGTAATACACTGTATTATTCATTATAATGTAATACACTGTATTATTCATTATAATGTAATACACTGTAATTCAATGTAATACACTGTATTATCATTAATGTCTGTATTCATTATCTCTTACTCCTTATTTAAATGTCTCCACAGTCCATTTAACTTAATTTTTATTACACCGTGTAAAACATATTGCAATACATCTGTGTAGTGCGGGTTTAATCTTATGCATTGTTTGTAGGTGCTGAGGTAATGTTTGTACTAATTTTTCGTGAGATTCTCTAGTGCTTGCAAATAGATTGTATATATCGCATAATACCTCAGAAGCATATTCCTCCGGAATTCGTCGTATAATAAATCAAAAATAACTTAATCGTCCTCAGTTCGTAATCTTACAATTTATACTTACTTAAATCGACTGGGCAGTCTACATGGCATAGCCTGAATGAGGGGTCTAAAAACTCCAACCTTCGCCAGCTCAAAATACTTACATGATGAGTGTCAGCAGACCCCCAGTGTTACCCAACACGTCTTCCCCATTTACCCCATAACAGGGTTTCTTTTAGAGATTCTTCCCCGGGGGGGGGGGGGTATGTCAAAATTATGGGGGTATAAATACACAGTTGTAAAAATTGTTGATCGGAGGGGATGGGGGGCGCAATCATTTTTTTAATGTTAAGTAAAACTTTTTCCAAGTAATAATATTTTTTATTTATTAATTTATTGATTTAAAATACATATAAAATTAACAAAATACAAAGTATTTTGTAAATATATTTAAAATTGCTCATAAGTACATAACAATAACTTCTAATAATGAAATAGGGTACCATTGATGGCTACATACAGGGTGCAACAATTTAGATGTTCCTAATATTACATCCTTTAAAATAAGGGGAAAACATGGTCCAAGGCTTTCAAAAATTTTCTTTACCCAGTGAATCGACTGATAAAAATTTAAATTTACCGTTATTATTTTTTGTAACTTTTACCCCAATATGGTAATTTTGATAGTAATTATGGTAAATATAAAAAATTATGTTAAAATTGCCCATTTTGGAAACCGCTTTAATATACTAATGAACCACTTTAATGTAATGACCAAAAACTATTAAAAATAACTATACCGGTCATTTTGTACTAAGCTATTTTATGACAAAAAATATTTGTTTTGAAATGTTTTTTGTAATTGATTTTTGTTAAAAACTACAAGAAATAAATATTTTTACATACATCTATGTTACGTCAAACAAAAGCGTGATGAAAAAAATATATAGTGATATTAGAATAAAATGGGTTAGGATTTAATGCCGTTCCCAAAATAGGCAATATTACGGTGTGCAATAGTACACCGTCGTAATATTAAACAAATCTTATCTTTGAAAAGTTAAGTAATAACTTAACTTTTCAAAGGTACCAAAAGGAGCAACAAAATTAACATATTTGGGTTAAGTTATCAATATAATAATAAATAAATCACAATTTTGATTTCGACAAGTTTGTATCAATACCCATTAAGGCAACACTTATTTTTTTCTGCCGCGGGGTATCTTTGTTGCTCCGGGGGAAGGGGGGTATTACCCTTGGGGCTCATTAAAAAAACTGTGCCCCATAAGAGAGAGAGAATCAACTTCTGAGAGAATGAGTTGCTCGGTGCTAGTTTAATATATTAATTCCTAATAAGGTAGGTCAGGGATGGGATCTGCTGACCAATAATTAAACCTATCAAAATATGAATTCTTTTCAATGCGTGTTATAAACACTGAGAGTTATAAAAAATTGGACATAATAGGATCGAGAGACCTAATTCGTTTCATCTCCATGTTCTGCAGCATTCACTTGTTCTCAGACCAGACATGACTCGAGCTTAACTGAATGATTCATGTTCTCAGACCAGACATGACTTGAGCTTAACTGAATGATTCACTTGTTCTCAACCCGACTTGACATCACTTGTTCTCAGACCAGACACGACCTGAAGACTTCACTTGATTCTCAGACCTTGAGACTGAATGATTCACATGTTCTCAGACCAGACATGACTTGAGCTTAACTGAATGATTCACTTGTTCTCAGACCAGACATGACTTGAGCTTAACTGAATGATTCTCAAGTTATTTAAGTGATTAAATTTGCTTTGTATATCCACTGTATTCACCACGCTTTCCTCGTCGCATTTATTCCGTGATTTACAGAAAATCCAAACTAATAGGAAATAAATGATTTCAACGAAGCTCAAAATACTGATACCCATAAAGAGTCCCAGCAGGCCCCCAGTGTTAGCTGAAATCAAACATTCAAAAAAAGAATTAAACATTTCTGGGCAATAAAAGTTAATGAAGACCTTATTATTTACTTAATATATATATATATATATATATATATATATATATATATTATATAATATATAATATATATATATATATATATATATTATATATATATATATATAATAATTATATGACCTAAATGTTTTATTTCAATGCAATGATAGGTTAATTTACAATAATATTACAATCATGTTGTGCAACATTCATGTAAAGGCTGCAGGTTGCATTCCTCAGTCGCTCACCTAAATATTGTTACATTTCTTGAAAATTAACACAAATGTTGCTCGTTTAGCTAGCCTAGATAAACCATAGTTATATTACAATAAATAAAACAATGCCTTTCTATACACCTAAACATTGCAAATGCATCATATTCTCTGCTTGCCAGCTGCATATTTTTTGTGAAAAACGGAGCTACACCAGCTTCATATCTCTTTCTACTTTTTGGTATTAAAAAAGGAACACCTTAGTTCCCTTCAAAACGAAAATTCTAAAAATATTTGTAGAATTCCATATCCACATTTGTTGGGGTTGTAAGTAAGTAAGAAGCTTCATAAGTTTTAAATATAAATTATACTGAATTAAACGTAATAATTACAAGTCAAGTAAAATAATTGAAGGTACAAAAAACACGTGAACAAAAAAAAAAGAGAAAGATAACCCGACCAGGCGTCTGTTACCTCCCAATATAAGTACGGCATAACGCCAACACTTCGTAACTCCAACAGCATTATAGAATTCTTTAATTTTGGCACAATGGGGACAATAAAAGTTTTCTAATGATCTTCTTCATCAAACTTATTCTACTTATTTTTTAATTCAAATTGGCAAGATAGTTTTGAGTGAAATATTGGTTCCAGGTAAAATTGAACTAATATTTTTTGTTAAGAGGCCTTGACACTAGACATATTTTGGTGAGTTGAGTTTAGAATGTATTAAGTTTTGTTTGTATTATCGTCTATGTGAGTTTGTGTAACCTATATAAGGCGCGGTCGAATATCCACGGCCTTCTAGAACCTTGGATCACCAACAAACTTTTTTTATAACTTTTTCTTCAACAATTTCAGTAATTAGCCGGATTTGTGATAAATGAAGCCTATTTCCGTAATCTGCACGCTCTTTAGGTTAATCTCGAAGAGTATTTATATTCACTCAACAATTTATTTTTAATCTAACTTGGTACATACATAACTACTGTTAGACGTCAATGTTAACAAATATGACACGTCAAGATATAACACAAAATATTGACGTCTAACAGTAGTTATGTATGTACCAAGTTAGATTAAAAATAAATCGTTGAGTGAATGTAAATACTCTTTAAAAATTAATCAAAAGAGCGTGCAGATTACGGAAATAGGCTTCATTTATCACAAATCCGGGTAATTACTGAAAATTTTGAAAAAAAAATTATAAAAAAAGTTTGTTGGTGATCCGACGTTCTAGATATTCGACCGCGCCTTATTGTTTTGTTACTTCAGTTATAATGTTTGATTAATGTCAATAGTCAAGCTGATAGAATTTATAAGGAGATTCAATTTGAGGGTTTTTATGAATGAAATTAAAATTTTTTTTGACATGTTAGGTTATAGTCCGGAATTGACGTCATTGCAGGAATAAATAATAAATTTTCAATGTTGACCGCCTAGACCAGAGACTATAGATACTTAAACAGTAAGACTGTCGGCTCAATGGTGGAAAAATTTGGATTCCGGACGACGCTAGCGCTGCGGCGGACCTACCTTTCAATTGAGTGGGGCGTGTCTTAATTTCCCGCTTTATGCCCACAGTCAGTTTGAAATTTAATTTTTATACTTTGTATAGTTATACTTCTAACTAACCCTACCACTTTAATCTTACACAGAACACTTGTGATTATTTTTAAGTTTTTCATTTCAGTAATTTATTAATTTAATTGATTCAATCAGGTAATAATGAAATAGTGGCTAAAGTTTTACACGTGCTAAAAGATAGATTTTGGCATTTAATGCAGCCTGTATTTTAATTACATCGGCGAGATGCGCACATGTGATTAAATGTAATTACCTGATGAAATCGACTAAATCAATAAATTAATTAAATGAAATATACTTATCTGCCATCATTAGCGTTCTCTGGAAGTTTTAAAAAGGTTTCTATTTACTTTTAGTTTCTGAATTTTGGAAATACAGAACATGCAACGGTGAACCGTTTTTGTGAAAAATACATACAGAAAACAATCAATTTTATAATAATAATAAATGTAGCTGTCATAACCAAGAATTGTCATGGTATTCATAAATTTAAATATAAAAATATAATCAGTCATCTTTGGAAAGCTATTGGGGTTAGTTCATAAGTTGTCCGCACCGGTCCGCCGCAGCGCTATTTTTAGTAGCTTGCGATAATGGAATCCAAACTTTTCCTCATTCAAGTTAACCCCCCCTGGCCTAGACCGATTCCTGCAATGACGTCACACGTCATTCATAAAAACGTCAGGTTATAACCTCCGAATGCGTTTGGTTTGTTAGCATGGAATTGAATCACCTTATAAATTCCTATTATCTTGGTCAATATTATAGTTTTCAGTAGGTGTCATTGGTTTATAGGGATTTGACTGTATCAGTCCTCCCGGTGTTTGTTTGGGATTTATAGGGGTTTGTATAAATAGTTTATTGTCAGGGGGCTATATGATGCAGTTTTTGGGGCTTAGGATTGTTTTTGAGGATAGGTAAGGTTTGTATTTGATATCTGCGTGATTCAGTATTTATGGTTAGGTTGGGAATAGTTTCAGTTGGTTCGGATTGAAGGGCTGTTGCATATGTTTTGTTACTAATTTGTAATTTTGCTTCGCCGAAAGATATATTATTTAGTATCATGGTTTTCTTTATGTTTTTTTTTGTTTTTTAAATTCAGGACAATCTTTGAGACTTGTTGTTTTATGTCCTTGTTTACAGTGAATACATATTGGGGAAGTTAATTTAGGACATGTTGTATTTTATTATTATTATTTATTCGATTAGTTAAAAGGTTTAACCCGCTTGTTTCAAATATTTTATTTAAATAGTAACCACGTTTAACTAGCTTTAAATTTATTTACTGGTTTCAAACTTACATTGATCATCTTAGTTCTTACCTTAAATATAAACATTACATTATTCTAAGCTAATGCATGCATTAGCTCAGATTTCCTCTAAATCCCTCTCCCATGGCCATATTGTATTCTGAGCTAATATATGCATATCTTAGGTTTCTCTAAATCCCTCTCCATGCCATATTGTATTCTGAGCTAATATATGCATTATCTTAGATTCCTCTAAATCCCTCTCCCATGGCCATATTGTATTCTGAGCTAATATATGCATTATCTTAGATTTCCTCTAAATCCCTCTCCCATGGCCATATTGTATTCTGAGCTAATATATGCATTAGCTTAGATTTCCTCTAAATCCCTCTCCATGGCATATTGTATTCTGAGCTAATATATGCCTTAGATTTCTCTAAATCTTGGCCAATATTGTATTCTGCTAATATATGCATATCTTAGATTTCCTCTAAATCCTCTCCCATGGCCATATTGTATCTGAGCTAATATATGCATTATCTTAGATTTCCTCTAAATCCCTCTCCCATGGCCATATTGTATTCTGAGCTAATATATGCATTATCTTAGATTTCCTCTAAATCCCTCTCCATGGCCATATTGTATGAGCTAATATTGCTTAGATTTCCTCTAAATCCCTCTCCATGGCCATATGTATTCTGAGCTAATATATGCATTATCTTAGATCTCTATTCATGCATATTGTATTCTCTAATATATGCTCTTAATCCCTAATCCCTCTCCATGGCCATATTGTATTCTGAGCTAATATATGCATTAGCTTAGATTTTCTCTAAATCCCTTTCCCATGGCCATATTGTATTCTGAGCTAATGCATGCATTAGCTTAGATTTCGTCTAAAGCCGTCTCCCATGGCCACATTGTATTCTTTAGGAAAGAAGATCAAATTTTATACATTTATGATTAATTTTCCGAACTATTTTATTTATAGTTTTAATCCTTAATTTCTTTTATTACTTTCCCAGTCTACGAGTATTTATAAAGAATAAAAATAATAGGAGCATGGAAGTATTGAAAGTTTAAGAAAAATCGTCAAATCCATTGGTTTTAAATGTGGCATTTATTCAACAGTAAGAGTAGAATGTTTACTGATTTAAGGTGGAGTGGATTGAAGCGAGTGGCGGACGTGATGGGGTGATAAGCCACCGCTCCTCGCTAGTAGTCAGCATGTGACATCGAGTTCCATAAGGTGAAAAACATTTTGACTTTTTGTAATGGGGTTACTTGGTTACACAGGATCTGATTTAACAGAGGTAAGTTATTATTATGGTAAAACTTGACTTACCTATCAAGTCATCCAGACCAAATATGAGCCCTCTCTCATACGGCATGAAATGACTGTTGGGGAAGTATATCTGTAGGACTACCATGTTATTTCTGCAACAATAAGAGCTATCAAAGTTTTCTAAATAATAGGCGTTAAAAGGATGAGACCTCACCGCCTCAGTGGTAAACTACCGCCAATACGCCTCTTTTGAAAGACGCACTAGCAAGAATTCCCATCCCTTCTGTTAGAAATCTTATGGACTTTCCCTGGATCGAACTAGGACTATTTGGTTGGCAAGTTCATGTGTTAAACGTTAAAATATAACACAAAAACGTTAAACGGAACCTTGTTACATGCACCAAGAGAACTATCTAGTAATAACTGCAAAGAGCATAGACAAAATTAACCTGAGCTACACTGCCGTATTAGAATGTCCAGTTCAAGTCAGACACATAGAGGTACAGGATTAGTTTATATTCTTAACTTTCCCATACCCTTACATAATACCCTTATTTAATTGTATGGTCTAGCTTACTTAAAGTAAGTTGTGTTGTGATGTCCAAGGACTTGTGAAGGCAGTGAATTCAGTATCTGCTCGTGCACCACTGGGTTATCAGTGACACTCATCCTATACCTTATCTCAAAGCAACTCGGCAAGCACTGACAAGGCTCGTCATCCTGATCATATACAGTCTCGTTATTTTTCCCCATCAGATCGCTGTACATTTTCTCTGAAATCAAACTTTTTTTAATTCAGATTTAGAGGGAATCATTTGAAAAGAATGCGATGAAGTCAAGGGAAGATTGTAGGTTCCAGAATAATGCATAATAACTATTAGACCAAAAGCCCAGGGGTGTTTTGTTAATAAAAAGTGTAATGGCTGGAACCGGTCTCAATGTTTCGTAAATACCTTCCTGAACAAGGATCTGCAATTCTACCGAATCGTATTGGATGGGTGTCCCAGGCAGAACGCACTTTAGAGGTCAAAGGTTCTGCCTGGGACACCCATCCGATACGAGTCGGCAGAATTGCAGATCCTTGTTCAGGAAGGTATTTACGAAAAATTGAGACCGGTTCCAGCTATTACACTTTTTATTAACAAAACACCCCTGGGCTCTTGGCCTATATACATTAGGCATGAAACACAAATTTTAACTAGTCTCAAATTAAAATTTTATGCATAGCAAAATTCAACAATATACAGGACATCCTAAGCCTAAGCCGATAAAACAGCAGACAATATATAAAACTCGATATAGTCCCAGAATGTGGGATTTAGAGCGATCGTGACAGTTACATCTAATCATTCTTCCTTGCTTAATGTATTACTTAAATTTTAAAGTAAGGATTGAAGGAAGTTTGATATGCTATGCTAACCAGTACTGGAACCAAACTTAGCTTTCTTTGTGGTTTGCCGTTCTGTTGTGGCTTAGGCACCACAACGACCTGCGTTTATTGACTATTGCCCATGGTTAGCTGTAAAGTTACGGCACGTATATTTTATACCTGGAAAATTTTTTTTACTCTTTAATTTATAACAGATATTTCATATTTAAAAATATTAAAATTTATAACATTTTTTAATAGTCCATTACATGTTATGTAGAGAGATATATAACACACGGTGTCACAATGACATAGTTATATATGTGAGTATATATATTATATATATATATATATATATATATATAATATATATATATATTATATATATTAAATAGAACAGAATCAGCCTCAGAACATAACTTACGAATGATCAGGATAAGGCTTATAAAAAAACACACTCACTTCTTCGTGCCAACGTTTCGAGCATGGACATGCTCTTCATCAGGGCAACCTGAAGACAATATAATAAACAAAAACAATAGAGACAAGAAATTGACAAAAAGTAAAATCAATAACTCAAAGCTACAGTAAATAAAGTACAAAACAAGAAAAAACCAGCACTTACAGAGAACTACGTTAAGCGTATAGTCATAAAAATAAAAAATTACAATAAAAGTAAACTTAAATAAAAGCACATTTAAAACAAGGCATAAAATGTAAATAAAAACCTTAGAATAATACTATATATAGAAGGAGCACAGGACCGTAAACACAATGTAATTCCACTGATAACACGAAAGGCGGTTGACTGGTGCAACTAAGTAATGCTGCCAACCTGACAACAAAACATTATTTTAAATATTTGTCATAAATATCTATTAATGAAGAAGATCGTAAAGAACAAATATAATAACTTAAAACACCCTGCTGAATATTTAATAAACTGGTCTTAGATGGCAAGGGTGGCGGAATACAAGAATCTACATTTAGTTGACGAGGACTACTTATTATATATAATTTTAATAAATACGTTAAACTACAATCTAAAATGCTTTAAATATTGTAATGCACCGATATTTATATCAGTATTTTATGAATAATCAATCATTAATTAATAATAGAACATAATAATTCAGCAACCGGAAGTATTGCCAACTTTTTTTTAGAAGATTGTATATTGTTAGGGTGGCAGCATTACTTAGTTGCACCAGTCAACCGGCTTTCGTGTTATCAGTAGTGCTCCTTCTATATAAAGTATTATTCTAAGATAAAAACAAAGGAAGGTTACCTAAAAAGAGAAGAACCTGGTCAAGCACATTATGCTGTAAGCGCAACAACATGGCGGACAACAACCATAAACAAACAAATAAACAAATAAACAAATATTTGGGTGCCAAATGGGCAGCCCTCTGGCTGCAATTTTAGCACGTATGGTTATGCATGATCTTATTACATCTTGTGTTGCTCAGCTTGACTGTATTGAGTTTATTAAGGTTTACATGGATGACACTTTTCTTGTAGTCCGTCGAGACAGCTTAAATACTACTGTGGAGATTTTCAACAACTACCATCCTCGTTTGAAGTTTACTATTGAGGAAGAGGATGCGCAAGGTAAGTTACCTTTCCTTGACATGACAGTAAGTCGAACTGAAAGGCTCTTATAACTGACTGGTATCAAAAGCCCTGTTCTTCGGGGCGTATGCTTCCTTTCAACTCGGCCCACCGTCTATTTCAAAAGGTTAATTGTGCTTTAAATCTTATAAAGCGTGTTAAAACAATCAGTCACGTTAGCTTTCACCAAAAGAATAAGGAGATGGTCTATAACATCCTTCGTAATAATAAATATCCTGCCAGCCTCATTGGATCTTTGTGGAACAGAGCTGATTATGTTAATGTTCCACCTACTAATGAACATCCAAGAAGTGACCGTGGATGGGCCTTGCAGTAATTCTGTAAGCTCCCCTACATTACAGGGCTCAGTGAGAAGTTGGCAAGGGTTGTATGTCAGACTAGTGGAAAGAAGTGTGCTTTCTATCCTAAGCGTAGATTGGCAGCGCTGTTTACCCCCCTCAAAGATAAAGTCCCTCATCAACTTCAGTTTAATGTTGTTTATAAAGCTAATTGTAATGACTGTAATACTGCTTATGTTGGTCATACAACTAGATATATTAAGACGAGGGCTTACCAGCATAGAGTTAATATAAGTAAGGGAGAAAGGTATACTGCGCTAGCCTGTCACGCTTTGGATAGAAAGCATACTTTTGATCTTGATAATGTAGAGGTATGTTGTAAGGAGGATAATGAAGAGAAGTTAAAGTGGATGGAGATGTTATTATCAGGGATACTAGTAATAGTTGCAATGCTAGACTGATATTAGTGGTGTACTAATACTTCTTATTATAGATTGCTTAACTTATTTAAAACTTAGGGTCTATCTGGTTTTCTCTTTTTCCTTATTTTTATTTATCTCCAGGGTTTCACTCTTGAGTGCTATCATTTTGCTACGGTTTTGGGTTGGAGCCTGTATGGTTCTTCTCTGTGTTGTGGCAATTATGGTATCCATCATTGTGCCCCCCCTTTCTCTATTCTTCCTTTTATTTTGGTTTTTATTCCTTTTTATCTCCTTAGGGTTTTCTTATGAAGAATGGGAAACTGGTTGTTGTCCGCCATGTTGTTGCGCTTACAGCATAATGTGCTTGACCAGGTTCTTCTCTTTTTAGGTAACCTTCCTTGTTTTTATTTACATTTTATGCCTTGTTTTAAATGTGCTTTTATTTAAGTTTACTTTTATTGTAATTTTTTATTTTTATGACTATACGCTTAACGTAGTTCTCTGTAAGTGCTGGTTTTTTCTTGTTTTGTACTTTATTTACTGTAGCTTTGAGTTATTGATTTTACTTTTTGTCAATTTCTTGTCTCTATTGTTTTTGTTTATTATATTGTCTTCAGGTTGCTCTGATGAAGAGCATGTCCATGCTCGAAACGTTGGCACGAGAGAAGTGAGTGTGTTTTTATAAGCCTTATCCTGATTCATTCGTAAGTTATATATATTATATATATATATATATATATATATATATATATATATATTATATATATATATAATAATAATAATAAAATTCTTATTTGCATCTTTAAAACTTGTACAAATAATATTATATATCAGTCTATATTATACAATTATATACCAAAAACAAGAAAAAAATACAGACTTTTGATGTGATGAGCCCTCTTAAGTAGAAACTACTTGAGTGAGGGCTCAGCTCTTTCTCTCTTCAATTATAAAATACTAAATGAAAATTAAAACTTAAAAAAAATGAAAAAAACAAATTAAATAAAAGAGTCTACTCCGACTTACAATTATTTTTTGTTTATATAATATTTAAGAATATTGCTTATTATTATTGATCTTTAGTGCTATAAATATTTATTAGCTAAGGTCACATTATTAATTGTTGAAATTTTAGCACTATCAGCTATATCCAGATAAATTTTTACTTCAATTAAATAAACAATCGTTATGCGATAAAACTCGTCCTAATGAATATAATAAAATATATAAATATGAATATATTATATGAATAATATATATATATATATATTATATATATATTATATATATATATATATAAAGTTTCCCAAAACCTATTATTTTGCCATCAGGGACCTCTGAAGCACATTTTGTACACACTTCTGGGTTCCCCCCACATGAGGGATCTCATTAGCAAATTTTTCAAAGAAATTATAAAAATCCTTGATAATCATTTAGGGATGATTAATTACGTAGGAAAGCCTATTCCAAATTTAAGCGCATTTACCGCGTCCTAAAGAAAATAAATTAAAAAAGAAAATCGGGTACGGGGTACATTAGATTCGTTACTGCAACACGTCTCCGCACTCGCTTTGCCGGTCCTTTAATAGTAATCAGTAATATAGATCAGATTCATTGCCAGTATGATACAAAATAATTGTACAATTATTTTGTTTATTTATTCATTTTTATCAC
Source organism: Microvelia longipes (assembly GCA_018340805.1). Lineage (NCBI taxonomy): Eukaryota > Metazoa > Arthropoda > Insecta > Hemiptera > Veliidae > Microvelia > Microvelia longipes. The sequence goes on from JACMZG010000008.1 coordinate 7,005,536, forward strand.
ATACACTCATCAACTCGGTTTTGGTTTGGCTGTCTTTCAGAAGTTAAGATTTTTAATATAAATACAGTATCTTCTAAATTTAGTGTATTAATTCTGTTGACTGTACTGTTCATAAGTATGTTTTCTTAAGTGATAATTTGTTTAGGTAACCTGAACAAGCTTACGAGGGACGTGATAAAGTGTATCATTATTAAAATGATGTTTTACCTAATTTGTTTTCCCCCACCCCTAATCATGTAACATCAGATGAGTACCTGCTGAATAAAGTTATACACACCGCGTGTGAAATAAGTTAACATATAATGTGAAACTTACGTTTCGCCACTCTTAGACAAGGTTCATGGACCCTTTTACAAATTGGTTCTTCTTCACCTCCTGGAAAAATACTTTTGAATGAAACACGTGTTATTAAAAATTTTCCAAGTTGGAATCCATAAAATCCATTGGTTATTTGGGAATTAATAAAAATTGGAACGGGGTATCTTGGAATGGAATCTTTCCTTTCCTTATCGGATTCGCTGCCTGCATGACACAATTTTAACTTAATGTTTTGTGACCGTTTAATATTTTGTGACCGGGGGGCGGAACTATAGATTATTAGTCCACTTATTTCGGTCCATATTGCAAACCCTATTTACATTCACTAATAAAAAAGTATATACTATTAATTCACGTATATACTAATATCTACTTCCGTGGCCATGATCGTAAAGGCGTTCGATTTCGGCACCGGAGGTCCGGGGTTCGCAGCCCGGGCTATGCTCTAAGATTTTATGAATAGTATTTGTATTAAAAATATCTCGCCAACTTTAATTAATTCTTAGAGAGCATTAGATGCTACCCACCTGAGGTGGTTCCCGCCGGGTGAATACCCTGATGGGCCGAAAGGCCCTAAAACGGGCATATTATTATTATATACTAATAAAAATTTAGCGAGCGAAGCGAGCCATTGTCGTACCTAATTTTACATAGTTGCGATTTTGCGAAAAAAAAAATTTATACTTTCACGTAATTATTTACGTGCAAAAATACTTACGCTTGCAATTTGGCAAGCGAAGCGAGTCATTTTTGTTCAAAGCGAACCATATATTTGCATATATATTTATAGCAATTTACCGAGCGTATAGGGGGCATTTTTTATTTTTGTTAAAGCCAAGCTATCCTTTAATTCAAGAATAAACTAGTAATCTGTTAAAAGAACTCGCGTTAAAAGAATATATCAAATAAAATTAACAAACAACAGGTTTGGTTCGCTTGCTAGATACAATAGATAATAATTAAATAATGAGATCGCTGGCTAGATTTCTATAAATATATACATAAATGTAGAATAAGAGGCTCGCTTTGCTAGCAAAATGCTAATATATAGAATAAGGTACATTAAAAAAGGCTCGCTTCTCGCACTTAATTGCTATAAATATATACGTAAGTGTAGGAAAAGAGGCCCGTTTCGCTTGCTAGATTGCTATAAATATATATGTATAAGAGTATATGCAAAGCGGCTCACTTCGCTCACTAAATTCTTTAAGTTTAAGTTAAGGTAAGTTACTATAAGTTATTATAAGACTTACTTCACAGAAATAAAAAATTAGGTTAATGAAAAATACTTGCTTGACTTGTTAGATTACTTAAATGTTGATACAAATTAATAGGGCTCACTTCGCTCGCTAGGTCTATAATTAGCGATTCAAAGAGATAGTTGTAAGGTTGGCAATACCAATGGCGGGAAAACGAAAGGGTGATCAATTTTTTTTATCATAGGATTTGCATGGGAGCCGTTGAAAATTCTTCTTTTATTCCTTTATTGTTCGTTAATTTGTGATAAATGAGGTAAAAATTAATAGAACGACCATCGGTGCTAAAAAAATGGCCAATATTTCATAGATAAATACTTCGATTATTCCAGGATTTTAAATATAGAATCAGGCTCTTATCACTACAGACTTGGATTTGTTCGATTTAACCCAGAAATAATAAAACCTAAACGAATGATTTAAACAAACATTTTACAAAAACGAAAATTTATTGAGTTATTTATTATTTTAGTGTGTAAATAAAACTGATTGATAAATTAAAACACCATTACGGTAAAAATCAGCTTGTTATCAGTTAATTTAAATACCTGTAACAACTAATTTAAACAATTTAATGCAATTAAAATGTAATTTTGTGTGTTTGTGTAAACTAAAATTATTTAAAAGTAACATTAATTAACAATAACTAAAATAAAACACTGTATTGAGATTTTCACCATCTTATCACTCAATTTAAATACTCGTGACAGCCCATGAAAACCCTATTTTTCAACGAAATAGTGATTCTACTGAGTTCATACGCCCTAAAATTAATTAAATGAAAGCACTTTGATAAAAAATTTAAAGAAATAATCGTCACAAATAAGAAAAACCAAAAAACTCCCATAAGGACTTTAACAACGATCACCCTTCCGTTATCAATTTCTTATCAGCGACGGTGGCGCTGCTATGGACTTTGAATCGCGAATAAGAGAGTGGCTTACCAGGCATGTACCACATGACACACTTGCATTGAGCCAGTGTGTAGTTGACCAAACACTCCCTCATACAGTTGCCTTCCGTGTACAGTTTGAAATATCTCAACCTCTTCTCGTGGGAGAAATAACAGTTCCTTTTCTCAACAGAGAAACCTGATATTTGATCACTTGCTGTGATCGATCTCGGTTCCAAAGCTAACCTGTTTTCATGTCCAGGGCTGACTAGGATCGAGTGTGATAGGATTAGTGGTGACTCTACAGGACTGTGCGCGTTTATCTGAAAAGATTATCCTTCATTAGTGATACAGATTATAAACGTCACATAATTTAATAAATTACAGTCATATAGTGGTCAGTGACAAACGGACTGTACTGACCTCTACACTACTCGAATTTTAAATTCTTGGTTTAGATTCTAAAAAAAACAATGTTCTTTTTGATTTATTATGCTTATAGTCCAAGAGCCCAGGGGTGTTTTGTTAATAAAAAGTGTAATGGCTGGAACCCGTCTCAATTTTTCGTAAATATCTTCCTGAACAAGGATCTGCCATTCTGCCGACTCGTATCGGATAGGTGTCCCAGGCAGAACGCACTTTAGGGGTCAAAGGTTCTGCCTGGGGCACCCATCCGATACGAGTCTGCAGAATTGCAGATCCTTGTTCAGGAAGGTATTTACGAAAAATTAAACCCGTTTCCAGCCATTACACTGTTTGTTAACTTGGGTGGTAAATTTGACCTGTAAAGTGCGTTCTGCCAAGGATGCCCATCCGATACGAGTCGGCAGAATTGCATATCATTGTTCAGGAATTATTTACGAAAAATTAAACCCGTTTCCAGCCATTACACTTTTTAATAACTTCGGTGGTAAATTTGACATGTAAAGTGCGTTCTGCCTGGGACACCCATCCGATACGAGTCGGCAGAATTTCATATCCTTGTTCAGGAAGATATTTACAAAAAATTGAGACCGGTTCCAGCCATTACACTTTTTATTAACAAAACACCCCTGGGCTCTTGGTCTATTATATTCAAATAAATGTGTTAGGTCGAATAAAACCATTGCAATATATCCAATGTATAGCTATAAGTATCACAATGATTTGCCCCAGCAGTGAAAATTAACTGTTATTACTGAGAGTGAAAATTATTTATTAAACACGGTAAAAATGATTGCATGATTGCATCAATTTTAATTTTAATCGCAAATAGACAGAAAAAAATGTTTTCGGATCACTTTTGTTAAGGAGTATATAAAGCGCGAAAAAAAAACTGCTTTCTCTAGTTTGAAGACGAGCGAAGCGAGTTCTAAGATATAATTAGGCCTTCTTGATTTTGTTTTATATTTAAAACTACTTTTTCAACACTTTTATCTCAGCTCAACGGTAATATTTATATTTATTCATTTTTAATTTATTTATTTATTTGTATTTATTTTTATTTTTTTTTTATATTTTATTTATCGCTCCATTTCTGTAATTTATCTGTTTTCTTTGGTATATTTTTGTAATCTTTTATGTATAGTTTATTTTGAAATTTTTTGTCTTATTTGTTTAATAGGCACTGATGATGACCTCTTGTTAGGTCGAAAGCGCTCTGCTTTACATTTAATAAAATCTATAACTGTGGAGAGACTTTTTATTCTTTCGTTCTATTACGATGGACTCCATTTATGCTCATTCTCAAACATATAATTTGGCGTTTTTATATCACGAGGACGAGCGCAGAGAATTCCACTTAATTGTCAAGTTAATTATTCTGATATATGGAATCCGGATGAATTTGCTTACTGACTTTGATTCCGAGACTGAGGGCAGGCGTGCAATAATATTCATCTATCTCTGCATTCAGTATGATTTTGAATCCATTGTATGTTCCACTGCCCACTGTTCTCCAAGGTAAATAGTCTTCTGCATCTCCGTTCTTAAATCCACGCTCAGGTGTCCATCTAACTGAGTTTCGAGTTTTCTCATGTTGTAAATGATTCGGCCTGTAACATAGTAAAAACCAAGGATGTTGAATAAAGGGGATGACGCATTAAGGAATATTTCTGACCCCATGGAAGTTGTATGAGATAGAGAAATAGGAGCAAACTTACCTTCCCTTAGGTTATAATTAAAAAAGCCGCCAAACGCAGGTTATGTAGCTAAGTTGTTATACAGTTCTTGGTTGTCGAGTTTGCTTCTCAACTTTCTTCAGTGCTTTCGTTATTGTTACATTTGGTGCTTGTCAAATCATTTGTGCTTATATCTTACATTTTGGACTCTAGGTAGCCACTTCAGTGAGAGTAATTGAAGCTTTACCGTTAACTTTTCGTTGAGAGTAGTTAAATGTGTCAATATTTTGTCTTTTTTTAGCCTAGTGAAATGTTTTGCTAGTTTTCAAGATTTAATTTTGGTTGTAATGTTCTTAATTTTCCTTAATGTTGTTAATTTTAAGCAATATTAACAAAAAAACAGTTAAAAAGTATGAACTTTTTTCTATTTGTTTATAATCTTCGCAAGCAAAACAATGGGAAACCCATTGAGAGTTAAGTTTGCCTCTAAATTTTAAGACCTGCGCTGTCATAAGGATCATAAGCATGCGCAGTTCGTATCAAGCATGTGCAGTTGGTTTTTGACGTGTGTTTCGTGTTGAATTCTTCTCTATGTTTTGATTTTCGATGGGGTCAGTTTGTTCAATGGCAATTCGACTTAGTGCGTCATCCCCTTTATTCAACATCCTTGGTAAAAACAATAAAATAACTCTGAATCTAACCCTGCTTAGATTCATGCGAGTCATCAGAAATCGCCTGCGAGGATTACTAACTACCTCTGGTGTTAGCGTTTTGGTGATTTCTAAGCTCCAAGTGTTGGCGAGCTCCTTTATGTACAATCAAGTATTAGAAAAAAAATAACCTGCATAATCTGAGATTGGGTCCCAGTTCTGTAATAGGTAGAATACTGAAATAGTCATTTATGCAACAAGGGATGAAAGTAAGTTTTACAGCTCAAGTTAAAGTTTTGTCCTAAGACAGCGCAGAAGGAGGAAACTTCATTAGCTCACGAGGCCGGTAAGCCGAGGGAGATAAAAACTAGTTAGCTCCCGAGGCTTGACGAGGGGAATAATACGAGAGCTTAAAACTTTCATTCCTTGTTGCATATTAAATTTTATCTACGACTAGAGAACTAATACTAACAACTATTAATATGTTCTTCAGCTCCTTAATTGTTATTGTGTTATTTTAGTTTATTCTTACCATGTCAATTACTCTGATGAAGAGAGAATAAAGCCACTATGTAAGCTGCCAATAGAATAATGTGTAATACTATATTTGTAATTAAACATTAGCGTGTGGATATTCTACCCGTAGTACCAACATAACACCGAAAAAATCCTAAACATTTCCTAAAATTCCTAAAATTTTATTTAAACATTCTGTCAAGTTGGCAACACTTTCACTTTTCCTCCCTAGGGAGTAAAAGTACATTTGCAGTGTGAGATAACAAGACTGTAAGTAGAACTTACAATACAAGGTGTAGATAATAGTTATTTATGCACCTAGTGAATAATGACCCCCATTATAACCCTGGTCACTGTAATGATTCCTAAGGCTGAAAGTCGAAGGAATCATGATTTATAAATTCCGAGGTGCATGCCGAGGGAATTATTTATTTTAATCCCGAGGCTTCAGCCGAGGGATTAATTACAATTAGCTCCCGAGGCTTGCCGAGGGAGATAATTTGACGAGGGTTATATTAGGGCATTATTTACGTGGTGCATACAAAATTTTATCCAGAAGGATAAATAATATATATATGAAACAAAAAAACTGTATTTGTTTATATAGAATCTGTGAATTGAGTTGAAGTTTTTTTTGATTTAGCAAGACGATTAAAATAATCCAACAGAACATTTTCGGATGGTTCTGTAACTTTTTTATCAAAACACCAACTTTTAAAAACATTATACGCCTTATCATACAACTTTTTAGATTTATTCGGCAATAAATTGTTTTTAACCGTATTTGCTTCGTCATCTATACAAGACGGTTGAGGATCATCGGGGATATCGGGAAACAATTCATCTATGTCGTTTACTATCATTTCATTATCACTTTCCATCGTAAAGAACCGCACTAAATCCTTTTATGATAAATATAACAGGAATATTACTTGAAAGATAAGAAAAAACTTAGTAAAAAAGTAGGTATTTATCGTCAAAACAGATTTGATAAAGAAATTATTTGTTTACAGACAGCTGGGATTTAATGAATCAGTGCTGCCAACAAAACTTTGTTTACTCAAAATGCTTTACGTAGATTTAATCTACGTACAGATATAGATCTGTAATTTTAACTACTTAATAATTAAGTTGGCTAAGCTGGATTATAACCCGGCGGGAAATAATAAATTATTATTTCCCGCCGGTTATAATGACGGTCATTATTATATAAAAACAAGCCCCGAAATGTTTTGATTATTACCCTTCTGGAGATAAAGTTATTTTTGTGTTAATGGTCTCCCTCGAATATTGTATTGTTTCTTTTCTAAGGGTGATCTTAAAAAAAAATTAGGAGCTTTGTTTTTCTTGTACGAATTTTTTTTAGAGAAGTACGGTTCTGCCGGATTTATATCTCTTATGTGATTAGTTTCTCTTTTGATCTGTTATGGTAGGATTTGATGGTTATGGACAGCGTCGACTGGTCCTAACCTTTGAGACAGCAATTGCTGACCTCTTTCACAGTTTAAGGTTGCTGCCGTCTACTGTGTGACAGTGAGGAGTTTAAGCTCACTTAGCCGCGTATGGGAGCTGTGCAGAGCTGTCCATCATTTTCTGAAATTGTTACAATTCTACCGGATTAGGAATCTCGCGAATTCTTTTAGGGTTAGGTCCGGCCATTCTGCACCTTTTGAAGAGATTTTGTTTACAGTTGAGGAAAATCCCAGCTTTGGGGCTTGCCAGTATGGTGCCAGTTTTAGATCCTGAACCATGTGATGTTGAAATGTCTATCAGGGCCTTGTATTTATGTATTCCAATAGACCTGCACGACATTATAATACGACACACGGCTAAAATCAGTTGACAGCGTGGGAAAAAATGCCAGGCAGCCAATGAGGTAAACCTTATTGGTACCTCAATACTATTTCCGCGTTGTTAACTGATGTTAGCCATGAGTCGAACTATAGTGTAAAATGGATTCGTTTGTTGACGGATTCTAGGCGACTAAGTGTCACCTTTTTCCATCTTAGAATTAATAAAGGATGATGTTCATCGATATGATGGATTCATTTGCCTACTTCGGATGATTTGCTAACCATTCCTTTGTCCGTTTTTATATTGTTAAGGTGTGGTGTAATTTTCTTATGAGATTTCTTCTTGCTGTTTGTATGATTCTATCAAAGATCTCTCTCATGTCTGTCTCTATTACTGGCTTTATATTTGAGGCCTCTTCTTGGGACGAATTTCAGACTTTGGTCTTATTTCTTACATTTGTATCAGGAGTTCAGGTTATCCCGGCGCTTATTCTATTTTTAATTTCTTTGTAAGTGTATTTTACTTTTCTTAATTTATACTGTAGATGTATAGAAAAAGTATTGTGTTTGAAAAAAAAATAAAAACCGGGATAACAACGTAATTATGCGTTTCAGACGTTTATAAGGCCTCCTGAGTGGTTTTAGCAAAGTTGTCTGTCTGTGTGTGTGTGTGTCTGTTATCATCGTAGCTCCTAGTGTATTTATGCTAGAGAGGTTAAATTCTGTACAAAAATTAGCCCACCGCTATAGTTGTGCTATTCGGAAAATATTTTTTATGACGTCATTAACCCGCAAATATAACTCAGCAAAAATTTCGAAAAATCATAAAACATGGAAAAATGATGCTATCTGATTGAAATTTGACACGCATATAGCTAAAAGACTAATATATGTGTCAAGTTTCATCTCATTATCAGCATTAGTTCAATTGTTATCGAATGATTTGAATACATTTTTTAAAAAAATGTAAAAAACCCGAAAAACATCTAAAAGAGTTGAAATTCGGTACAAGTGTACCCCTTGACGTAATAAACAAGTGCACTAAGTTTCGTTATAATGCAACAAGTCTGATTTTTGGTGGATCATAAAAGTTAAGCAGCATCGAGCGTGTTCAATGCCTGGATAAATGACCACTGGGAGAGAAACTCAGCAAAAATAAGGCTCTTCGTAGCTCTTGGTTTTATGGTTTTTGGCACCAGAGGATTTGATGTGGCATTTTATTGACGGAGTTGCTAGCTCCGAGTTTAGCTTATTGGTTATAAGACTCACAATCATAAAGCTTAAGGCGAGTCAATCCCAGAATAAATATTTTTATCCTAAATGTTTTTAAGATAAAAAGTTTAAATTTAGTTAAAGTTTAAGTTTAGGTTACACTTAGAGAATTTATTTTTTAATGATTATTTCAATTTTAGATAAAATGAAGACCTTAAAGGAGGGTAGGAACCATATCGAACTATTAACGTTTATTTGTTTATTATATTTAAAATACAATTTATTGCATTTCTATTGGTTTCAAATTTTGAAACCGATGTTTAAAGTAGTGTGTTTTATTGTGTCTAGTTAATAGTGTAAGTTTTGAATCAACTCATGTATGAATTTGGACTGAAGCTTGGAGTTGTTTCTTCTCCCTACCCCTACGATGTAGGCAAAAGAACATGGCGCCTTATTTTCTTTTAAAACGAAGCCTATAATTAATTGATTTTAAAGAAGGCTTAGGACTCTGGTAAGTTCAGGAAAGTCTTGTAGAGACTTGGTAGTTCGCCCACACCTACTCACCTACTGCGTTAGGCTTTATATCTATTATTCATGCATCACTCTCACCTTAAACACACTAAGTAACGGACAGTAGCTAGATGTGTAAATTTCCAAGTTTTGCTATGTTCTGCACATGAAAAT
>JACMZG010000008.1:7030967-7045149 GCA_018340805.1 Microvelia longipes
AGCATAAAAAGGTTTTGAAATATAAACACTGTTTTATATTAGATTTTAAAAAGAAAAAATCATATTTAAATATGGAAAAAAATTGTATAATTATGGCAGTTGATAATTCAAAAGTTAATGATTCAGACACAACACAAGAAGAAATATATATACAAAAAGCTGTTAATGCTATGGTTGATAGAGTATCTTATATGAGAGGAATTAAAGATATAGATAAACTTAATAGCATAATTCTTTATAGAATAACCAATTTTTCGCAAGATTGTGTCATGGTTGAATATTTTTGTAAAGATGATGAAAACAATGATGAAAAATATAATATAATATTTATTCATGCAAAAGAAAAAGATGGTTCTTTGTTACAAGAAAAATGTATTAAGCCTAGACCTTTTCAAAAAATCTATTTAACAGGATCTGTAGAAAATAAAATGTTAATTCTTTGCGATTGTCTTGATATTTTGGGTGATATAAATAATTTAAGATTAAATTTTTATAATGGTGCGTGTGGATATTTAAAATTAAATAATATAGATTCAACTTTAAAACGAACATATAGTTTTAATGACGACAAACTTATTATTACAAATAATTCTAATGGAAAATCTTTTAATTTTTAATACAATTAAGTTTATTTCTTATTTTGAAGTCTTATTTTGATTCATAGAATAAAATGTCTGCAATTTTTAAAATCATTCATGAAACTAGTTCCAAATTTATGGATTCTATTTTGAGAGAAGGAAAATTGTTAACAAGTAACAATTTAAATAAAAAGTTTTTAACCGATTCTCCCAAAGGTCAAGGATCTAAAAACAGGAAGTTATGTGATTCAGAAGAATCTATAAAGAACAGAGAACATTTCTGGAAACATTGTGATGAAGCTGATGGTGTTTATTTTAGAATTTTAGAAATGGACACTCCATTAAAAACTTACACAGGAGATATTATTTTGGTATTTTCAAAAGATATGTTATATAAGTATTCTTGGATTTTAAATACAACTGAAAATTTTGGTTTTTATATTTCTTCACCTGGTTTTGAAGGAGAATCACAATTTAGTGGAGAAATAGGAACTACATATACTCTAGATACATTAAAAGATATGGATGTTAGTTCTTTTGATCCATATTCTTCCGAATTATGTGTGTTTAACAACGTTTCTCTTAAATTTTTAAAGGAAATTTATGTTAGAGAACCCGCATTTGAAGATCTACAACGTAGCGTTAGAGCTCTTAATAAGTATTCTAATGCACCGATTATTATTTTTTAATTAAAGCTAAAAATGTTATTTATAAAACAATGGCTGAAAATAAAACAACAAAAAAAATTTATATTAATGCATCTAAAGTTTCCCATTTTACTAACTTCAATAGATTCACAAAAGAAAATGAAAATATTGAAATTTTATATGAACACAATTTATGGTTACGTAAATTTTTTCATTTTACATATAAAGATCCAATTTCAGAAATTATAAATAATTTGGGAGATCTAGAAATTTCTTCTATAAAAAAAGAAGTTTGTGGTTCTACCGATTCAGATGAAATTTCATCTAAGAACATAGGAGAAAGTTCATCTGTGCATCATTTAACTGAAGGAAAAGAAAATGAAGTTTGTTCAAGTATAAAACAGTTAATTGTAGATAAAATAGATGATAAAATCAAAGAAGCTGTCAAAGCAGATTATGAAAATAGTAAAATTACAATTAAAACAAATAAAAAGTTACAACATGAAATTGAAAAAATTATTATGGTTGAAAGAGGTACTTACTTTGAATCAAAAGATATTAAAAATTTAAGTTTTGATATAAGAATAGATAACTCTTTAAAAAAGAAACAATTGTTTGAATTTGAGCACAATAACATCATTTATAAAATAATAATTGGAGGAAGAATAGATGGTTATGTTAACGAAACCACAATCCTTGAAACAAAACATAGAAGAGATAGGTTATTTAATTTTATACCAGAATATGAAATGGTACAAATGGAAATGTATCTTTATATTCTTGATTTAAAAAAATGTATTCATGTTGAAAATTTTCAAGAATTACAAAATATAACTGAATATGTTCACAATGATGTCTTTTTAGACGAAATCAAAAGTCAAATGAAACAATACTTTATTGAATTTTTAGATAAGTACATTAATAATCAAAATACAATTAAAAAACAAGCATCAAAAATTAATGTAACAAAAGATCAACTAATTTTAGAATTTGAAAAATATATACAAACGTTATCTGTAGACGAAAATGAAATAAATCGAAAAGAGTTGTTTGATAACCTTTCAAAATTATATAATTTTAATAAAAACAATGCTTGGATTTGGTTAAAAGAATTTATAAATAACAGCGATAAACAAATTATTTTAAAATATAGATAATCGAAAGATGATAATCAAAAGATTGAAAAAAAGTAATTTTAATGCTAAGATAGCATTAAAATTAAAAATTATCGATATTTTAAAATAAATGTTTTTTCTTCTTGATTTTCTATAAATTCTTTTAACCAAACCCATGCATCATTTCTATTAAAATTATACAATCTAGAAAGGTCATCAAACAATTCTTTTCTATTTATTTCATTTTCGTCTACAGATAACGTCTGTATATATTTTTCAAATTCTTTAATTAATTGAGCCTTTGTGGCCTTTCCTTGAATTATCGTAGTATCCACATTTTTGCCAAATTCAACTCTCGTTATTTTAAATGTACTTTGAGGTATCGCGTCTGGAATTAAAGGTACAGCATCATCTTCAAATTCGTCCACTATATCCTTTAACATTGCATTAAGCGTTGAAACTTCAATCGTATAATTTTGACAAATTAATTCAATGACTTTTAGTAATTTTCTATAAGGCATTATATAAATTTCTTTATCTTTTTTATCCCTGAATTTACCAATTATATCTTCGATTCTTCCTTCTGCTTTCCTAAAATCTGCAACATCTATCAAATTACAAAAATACCATTCATCCCCAGATGCACTCCTTCCATTGTAATCAGATAATCTTCCTCTTAATCTACGTCTTCCTTCTACACCTCCAACTTTGAAACGATGTTGAGCTGCATACGATACAGATGTTGATATATAAATAAGTTGTGTAATTGTTCTTTCTTTTTGTGTAATAGTTATCTCTTTTAGACGAAGCATCTTTCGTAGTGCTTTTTCTTTCTCATTTTCAATTTTAATTTTCTCTTCCTCAACTTTTTTTAACATCGAACGAGTTTGAATACCTTTTTCTTTTTCACTCTCTAACTCTTCATCTTTTATTGCTAATAATAACATACTTTTATTTAATTTATCTTCATTAATTGATCTTTCTAAATCAGATTTTTTTCTTAGCCAATTTACTTGATATTCAGCATAATCAAAACATGCCTCTTCTAAATTTAAATAGTAATCTCGAATAACCTCTGCGTTTTTTGTATTTAATCTAAGAATTGCTTTTTTAAAATTACGCATCTCAAGAGTTATCCATCTCTTTTGTTTTATTTGTTTTTTATCTGTTTGTTCTATTTCATATATCATTGACGGGTGTTCTAAAAATCTATCATCGTTGTGGTATATTTCTTCATATGGAATGTTATTATTGTCAAGCAATCTTTTAAAATTTTGACGTTGTAATTTGTATTCACCACTATAACCCATCCATTCTAAAAGACGGGTAGTAATGATACTACCCGTCTTTTTGCTTAACGGATACCATAATTTGAAACCATTTACTGTTAAGATCAATAGCAATATTTTTATCTTTAATATATGTAAACAAATCTGTCATGACTTCCATTGTATATTTTAAAAATAATTAAAAAATTTTAATTGTTATTCAATTTACCTGGAAATATAATTTTTGAATTTGAAATTATCCTTCATATCCCAACCAATTAAAAAGCAGGGGGTCTTTTGACCCCCTGCTTTTTGCGGTACCCACTTTTGTAATTTCAGCTTATCTTTCACATGTAAGCAGGGTACTCCCAAGGATACCCTGCTTTTTGCAAACTCTTATATCAATAAAATAATTTTAATGCTAGTTATGGCATTAAAATTTAAACTAATAATCTCCCATCATTCTATATCCATATCTACTTGGACCTGGTACTATTGGATCTTGCCCCATAATTTCAGCTCTAGCCCAAAGGGCTTGTTTAAGACGCTGATCTTCTGCATTCTGACCATATAATTGAGAATATGGCATACCATATTCTCTTGGAACAACGCTAAATGCCCACAATGGCATATTATTAAAAGGTCCGGGCTGTGTAGCATTAAATCTAAGATCTCCTGGAAGATCGTCTATATCTTCGGGACCAATTCCATATCCTGCTCGTGGCCATCCATTTAAATTAACGGGTGCTCTATAATTATTTAATCCACAGCTTCCGTTTCCACCGTTTCCGTTTCCGCCGTTTCCATTGCTTCCGTACTGTGCGCTTGTTCCGTTTGTTCCAAAACCTTCACGAATATACGCAGATTCTTGTTGTCCAAATCCAAATCCTTCTATTGTTTCATCATTTAACATTCCACGGGGAGACAAGTTAATGTACTCATAATAATGTGGTCTCGAGACAGTATTTTCTATATAAATACGATCTTCTGGCGTATTACAACCAGCTGATTTTGTCATAAAAGAATCAGGACATATAGCTCTCCCAGTTAGGTCAGTACCTAAAAATGGCGGGCACATCTTTTTATCTGGAAATCCAAAAATCTATCGCTCTCGATTCTATCAGCATTACCAGTATTAACTTTACATGTTCTAATGGATGATTCCAAAGAAGTATAACCTCCTGACATATTAAATTGCTTTTATTGAACTATAAATTTTTTGTTAGTTTGATGTAATACCTAGTTAAATATTCAGTATCTACATTTTATTTAATTATACATGTAAAAGGTAATAAAAATGAAGGTATAAAAAAATTTTATCTATAATTATAAGCTTATTTTAAAAATGAATAAAATAAAATGTGCCAAAGGTTGTTGTATTTTAAATTTTACAAATGAAATTCATCATTTTAAAAATAAAAATATATCTAAAAATTCACACAGAGAATCTGCAGGTATAGCAATAATTGTTGATGAAAATATTGATAAAAAAATTTTGATTACGCAATCATATAATAATTTATGGGGAATACCAAAAGGTAAAAAGGAAAGTAATGAAACTTTATTGGAATGCGCATCTAGAGAAGTTGTTGAAGAATCTGGAATAAAAGTGGATGTATCAAGTTTAAAATCGTGTGAAGAAATAATTTTTATACCTAATTATGATAAAAAATTAACTATTCATATATTCAAATATTTTCTTCCATTTGTTGACTATATATCATATTCAATGAATAATCTTTGTTTAAAAGACTTACATGACGATTCTACAGGATTTGGATGGATAAATTTAAAATGTTTAAATGAAATTACTAAAGCTAAAACAATTAAATTAAATTCGTTGACAAAATATATATTAAGAAAAATATAAAATTTAATGGACTAAGTCCATTAAATTTTTTAAGATTTGGTATGATTTTTTAAGATTTTTTAAGTAGTCTATGGTAGTCTTGCTATAATTTTATTATAAATTGGTGTTCTGCATTTAGGACATTTTTCGTCGTTTGAGTTTGCACCAGAGGTTTCCCGGAGGGAAACCGAGGGGCAAACTAAATTAAGCGAACAAGGGTTGCACATTATAAGATGTCCACAAGGTATTGTTAATATTTGAACTTGATTTGTTAAACAAATAATACATGTAAGGTTTTTAGAAAGAGTTATTAATTTATCTTCAACTTGGTTAAATTTTTCTTTATCATTTTTATTTAATATTTCAATTTCTGGAGTTATATCAATAATTTCAACTTCCAAATTTTGTTTCAAATTTTGTTTTTTTGTTACTTGAACTTCTTCATAATAATTTTCTTCATATTCGTCATAGAAATCGTCGTCGTCGTCTAAATCACGATCTGAATCGTCATCAGACCAATGAGGATCTGATCTTTCATCATAATAATCTGAATCTGGATATTCATTGTCTAAGTCAGAAGGATATTCATTTATTTCATCTTCTTCGTTATCTTCATTATCAACTTCTTCTTGAAAATCTTCTTCTTGAAAATCTTCTAAATATTTTTCATCGCCAGTTTCACCGGGCAACGGATTATCATCATAAAAAATTGCATCCATAATGCTTTATTATATAAATGTACATGGTAAAGTATGTTCATTTTACCGTTAAGTTTAGTCATAGGAAAATTGAATGCGTGTTTTAACTATAAGAACAAAAAAATAACCATTACAATGGAAAACAAAAATAACTTTGATTTGTATGACGAAGAAAACATCGAAGAGGAGGAAGAAATTGAAAACCAGATGCGAGATATTTCTTTATCTGGTTTTAAACTAACATCCAACGAAAAAACTCTTTTAAACACTTCAACTTCAACTTTGGTTCCATTGCCCTCAACTTCTAATTTAGAAGACCCTGGAAACTCTACTGTTGTTGTTCCACTTAATAAGGATAGGAAAATTGAACATCCAAATCAATTTGGTGACTTAAAGACAACAAATCACTTGACAAAGATGAACTCTAACATAATGCAAAGTATTGCTGAAATCTTCAATGCGGAAATCTTAAAATTCGCAAAGAGGGTTAACGCAGAATATCCAACAGTTCCAGTTGAGGGCATGCTAGCAATTTGGTGCAAGCAACAAGACATGCCACTATCAACATTTGAAGTTTTGGAAGGCAAAGAAGAGGTTTACAACAATATTGACAACGAAGATGATGAACCTATTCCGGTTGTTAAGAAAGCTCCACCTAAGAAAAAAGTAGTTAAAAAGGTGGTTAAAAAACCAGTAGAAGCTGAGGTAAGGGATGACGAAGATGTCGAGCAAGAAAATGAAGTTGAGAATGGAATTACATCCGATGCAGAAGACGATAGAAGGTCTAGTGATGAGGAAGTTGAGCACGCTAAACCAGTTAAAAAAGCTGCTGCTAAAAAGAAATCGCCTGCCGCTAAAAAAGAAAAAGAACCAAGCAAAGAATGTCAACATATGTATGTTAAAGGTAAAAATGCGGGTACAAAATGTACTACAACTGTCAAAGGAGAAGGAAACTACTGTAGCAAACATAAATCTAAAGCTGCTTAAAAAATCTTCATCATTCATTAATCAATCATTTCATTATTTATATTTTAACGGGCAGTGGCCTTTTAAAATATTAATTTTAAGGAAAATTGAATCTTTAATTTTGAAAGATGGTATAAAATTAGGTCTTTATGACAAGATGGTGAAGCCTAAAACTAAGATTTCAAAGCAAAAGTTTTTGTCACAGATTACCAAAAAACCAAGAAAATGTGATATTAAAAAAGAAAGAAAACTTGAAAATCAACGTATCAGAAAATACCAACAATTTTTAGATATACTAAATTTAATGTGGAGCATTGTAGACAGTGTATCTTTAGAAGATCATATTAATCTAGCAGAAACAATGAAAGATGATTATATTTTGTTGCTATTAAGAAGACCAAGCAAAAAAAATATTTTAGATGATGTTTTGTCAAATATCGATTTGACAATTTTGAAAGAAAAAACTTTAAATTTATTGAGTACTTCAACATGGAAATACATATCGTTGTATGCACTGATGGATGAAAAATTTATTTTCAAGTGGTCTCACAAAATTGATTTTTTCAGATTGAAAATGAATGAAAAAGGATGTGTCTACGGAGGTGCACATTTTACACTTCAAAGAAGAGTTTTTAGTAAAAAATTTCATAAATTATTTCCTGGATTTCAAATGTATGAACCATGCGAAAGATGTTATATAGATACACAATGGCTGTCAAAAAATATATACATAAAAGATAAACAAAAATGGTTTTGTGAAGATTGTTTTGAAGAAGTTTGTCATTGTTGCTTGTTCGAAGACTGTGATGAAAACTGTGATTATTTTGGATTCTATGATTATTTTGGATTCTATGATTATTGGCCGTATGATTGGCCGTATGATTGGCCGTATGATTGGCCGTAAACAAAATGTGGGAAAATAGTTTTAAGGCATGATAGTTTTAAGGCATGTATTGTATTTTTAATAGAGCATGCTCTATTAAAAATTAAACTTTAATTTCTTTATTTTTTTTACTTGACTTTGTTGTTCCTATTAGTTCTTGAATGGCTTTTACATTGCTAGAACAAATACTAACAGGGATTGAAGGTACCATTTTTCTTCTATGAGAAGATGGTATTATATTTTCTTTCTCGATTTCATTTTTTTCATAATCATAGTGTTGTTCTACAATTTCGTATCCATATTTTGATTTTAAATATTGTGGATTGTTTTTCTTATAATCATTCCACATACCACCTAATTTAGCTGTAATATCTTTTGTTGTTAAATCTGGAAATTTTAATTTTAATCCTTGACGTTCATCTGCACAAAACTGCAGATATGCTGAAATTTTAACAGGTTTGTTTAATTTTTTGTTAGCCTCTTTAGATGCTAAATAACGTTTACGATCTTCTACAGCCATTACATCATATTTTTTTCTATCTTCTAATGGTAATTCAGACCATTTTTTACCTAAATGTACCATAACTTGATTTGGTTTAATATCTGGCATTTCTGCAACTATACTGGGTCTAATTTCTTGACAGAAAAAAAGATAACTTGATTTATTTCTTTTAGGCCCGTTAGTTACATCTTTAGGTTTAACACCTATTGTTGATGCAAATTTTTTTTGAAATTCTTGATCTTCCCACACTCTTTGAATATCAGGAAAAATTGAACAAATTTCAGTTATCACTAATTTATTAAGAGCATCCATAAGTTCTTTTTTACTTTTCATTTTAGCTGCCGTTTACAATGAGGAATGAGGTAGTGGACTTATTTACTTCAAGAAGAGGAAATAATTTATGGCATTTAGAGTCAAGACATCTGATCAGATATCTTGACTTCAATGCATTAAAAATAATTAAAATAAAATTAAGAAGTTTTATACAATCCCATTTTACATAAATTACACAACCTACAACTTCTAATTTATTGTATATAGGTGTTAATGTGTTTGTATGTTGTATGTGGAGTTTCTTAAAGGCCCTGGGGCTTTCAATGTTTTAAAATCTAAAAACTTATATACTATTTGACCTTTGTGATATTGGAAAACAAAGATGAATTGTATTTTAAATATGGATTTTCTGAACAGAATTGAAAAAAAGATTATTGTTTTAAAAATTAATTTATAATGGATAATGTCCATTATAAATTAAAAATTATAAATTAAAAATTCATATTAAATTGTAAGGGATTTGCTCTTTTTTCGTTTATTTTTATAGGTGCATGGTGTCTTAAACCTCTACTATTTGCACCCGAAGTGTATTCCACACAGAAAAAGTATTATTATTTTTAGTAATATCTACGTAATTCATAATGTCATTTACAATTACTTCAATTACTTGTTTAATAATATCTGCACTGTAATTAATATATCGATATTGATTTTCATTATTTATTGCATAACGTGTTACAATATCACCGGTATTTGGTCGAAAATTAGACCAAATAGAATCCATTACTTCTTTAATTCTTGGATTTGGTACTAAATATGGTCTTCCCAAATGACTATTTTTTGTAATGTCCATAACTTGTTTAGCTATGAATGAAAATGTGTTTTCAGAGAACAAATCTCCATAAGCTTCAGTGGGAGCAAATGCTGCATATCCAGATCCTGACATGTCTTTATTAAAGTTAAATTAGTTTAAGTTAAACGGAAAATTGAAGCTACTAAAAGGTTTTATTTAAATAATTAATGCTATGGATTCCAAGCAAACTAAAACTATGAATAACATTGTTGATCAAGTGAAATGTTTGAGCATTTCTAGTCCTTCTAAGGACTTGGAAATGCTCAATTTAATTGAAGAAAATGTTACTGAAGATCCAATGAAACATGGTATCAGAAAATCTCATACCATGGAAGTAAACGGAAAAACATTAGAACTGTTTTGTTCTGATAATCCTCCTCAAACACCTCTTGAACATCAAGTAAGAGGAGTTGTTTTTTCTGGTTCTAAGATGATTCTTCAAGGATTTCCTTACAGTAATGAACAAATTATTACTGAGAAAAGCACAGAAGAAGAAATTTCATTTTTGTATAAAAATAATGATTGGACAATTACAGAAGCAATCGAGGGCACATTAATCAGAATTTTTTATTTCAATGATAAGTGGATTATTACAACTCATCGAAAACTTGATGCATTTAAAAGTAAATGGGGAAGTGAAAAATCATTTGGAGACATTTTTAAAGAAGCTGTTATGATCAAAACACAAGACTCTCAGATAAACGATGATGTTGATGTTAACACCCTTTGTCAGAAATTAGGTTTAAACAAACATCGTCAATATACATTTTTGATTACTGCAACAGATAAAACACGATTTGTTTGCCCGTCAACACCAATACCGATTGTCTACTTATATGCTATAACCGAAAAAATCAACAACAAAACAACAATTATAAATGAAAATGACAGCGAAATGAAAAAATGGAATGATTGGAAACAAGAATCGTTACATCTAAAAGCTCCTGAAGCCATACAATTTGTTCAAAATCTATCTTTTCCTTTTAAGTGTCAAGGTTTGTTATTTTTCAACTCAAAAACATTCGAAAGTTACAAACTTGTTAATAAAACATACCAAGAATATTTTGATGTTAGAGGAAATATCCCAAGTGTTCCATTTGCATATCTTCACATTCTTGGAAACAAAAACAAAATCCAAATGTTTAAACAAATGATTTCAGAAAAAGATATAGAAACTATCGAAAAATATGAAAAAACAATCCAAGAATTAATAGTCGAACTTCATAATCTTTATCTTAAAAGATATGTAGAAAAAGACACAGAAATGAAAACAGACAAAAGTAAGCATAAATTTTTGCTTGGATTACATGAATGGTTCAAAAATCAAAGAGAAAAATGTGTATCCACTGGTGCAATACCAAAAATCAGGGTAACTCAAAATGTTGTCTCTAAAATACTTTTGGAAAGTGATCCTCCAGTAATAAATAGATTAATTAAAGAAAAAATAAACCCTTCATCACCAACTTCATTGTCTCCACCGTCTTCAAACAATAACAGTCCAGTTAGAAGTCCAATCAGAATGTCCAATCAGAATGTAACGGGTTAAACCATAAGTAAAAAAATAAAAAAAAAAAAAAAAAAAAAAAAAAAAATAAAAAAAAATTAAATTTTAATGGCATTAGCCATTAAAATTTTTAATTACATTTTTCGATATGTTTTTCATAAGACTTTTTTTGTTTATAAAGTTTAAAACATTTAGAACATTTTAAAGTAGAATGCTGAAGAGAAACTTGTTGTAAATTTTGTATGGTTTCTTTTCTTATGCCTTTAACAATTTCATCTGTTGTGTCTATAGCGTCTAAATCTTCTATTTGAGATTTTGTAAGAGAATTTTTATCTATAAAAGATATTGTTTTTTCTTTAATATCTTTAATTTTATTAAAGTCAGTTTCCCTTCTGCCGTTGTTTTGATTGTTAGTAGTTGGGAACTCGCCTTCAATTAATTCATCTTCAATTAATTGAATTAACGGATTTTTATTTTCGAAAAGGTCGTCGTTTGTTAAATTTAATAAATATGGTGATTCGTTTAATTTAAAATTAGGAATATCATTTTCATCAATAACAATTTTTATAGTTTTACTATCTTTTACTTCTTCTGTCCAATCTGTTATATATCCATTTTTATTTAAAATTTCTACAAAATTTCTTCCTACATCATCTGCTTTATCATCTGTATCGCTTTCATATCCATAACTTATAACTGCGCACGAATCTTCTTCAATTTCTTTATATAATTTATGGATATCTGTATTGAATGTAAAGACATATCCTTTTTCTAATGGTTCATCAAAATACTTTAAAATTCTTTTCTTCCTTTTAGAATATTAAGATCTGCATCATCAGAATTTTTACAATAAGAATTCACATCAAGAAATAACAAAATACCTCTTTCATACAATTCTATAAATACGTTTTCAAGCATTTTATTAGGTAAAAAATTACTTATAACGTTAATTAAGAAAATTGAAGTTTAAATTTTTAACTATAAACATTTTTTAATGACACAAAATGGATCTTAAAGACGAATTTTATTCAAATCATTAAAAGGTATTCTGAACTTTCTCTTATGGATACTGAAAATGAAACAAAAAAATATATACAAGAAGCATTTAACGCATCTTTGTCTGAAGTATTTATAACAGACACACAGGAACCATCAAAACAAGAACAAATCCAAGATGGATGTATTTATATTTTTAAAAAAGGAAAAAATATAGGACAGAAATGTGGTTCTGGAAAATTTAAATTTTGTTCTAAACATAAAAAGAATGATTTAAATATAGAAGTGAATCAAGAAAAAAATGTTAAAGAAAGAAAAAACCTATACCAAAACCTAAACCAACAAACAAAATTGAAACCGGATTAGTTATAAATCAGAATTGGTTTTTAGGAACTTCAATAGGTAAAGGAGGTTTTGGAGAAATATATTCGGCTGCTAAATTTAATGAATTTGGTAACTATAAAGACGACGATTTTAATTTTGCAATTAAAATAGAACCCAAAAGTAATGGACCTTTATTTGTAGAAATGCATTTTTACAAACGTGTTATTGTAGAAAAAGAAATTGAAAAATTTAAACTTCAAAAAAATATTCAAAATCTAGGATTACCTAAATATTATGGATCTGGATTGTACAATGATTATAGATATATTGTTATGGAAAGGTATGATTCAAACATTGACAAGTTATTTAGAAATGGTAACTTAAATTCTTCTACAATTTTACAAATAGGAATTCAAATATTAAACATTGTGGAGTACATCCATTCTAAAGGATATATTCATGCTGACATTAAGGGTGAAAATATATTATTGAAAGAAAACGATCCTTATCATATTTATTTAGTTGATTTTGGATTATGTTCTCGTTATAGTAACATTTATCGACCAGATCCTAAAAAAGCACATAATGGTACATTAAAATATACAAGCAGAGAAACCATAAAGGTGTTGAATCAAAGAGGAGATTTAGAAATTCTAGGCTATAATATGATAGAGTGGTCTGGTGGTATTTTACCATGGCAACATTTATGTAAAAAGAATGCTGAAAAAAAGATTTTAAACGAAGTTTCAGAAAGTAAAATAAAATATATGAATGATTTATCTTTGTTTTTTAACAAAGTTCAATTTAACGACACCAATTTAAAAAATAAATTACAAACGTATTTTGAAACCATCATCAAAATAACATTTGAAGAATTACCACCTTATCAACTATTACATAACATTTTTAATAACTAACTTGATAAAATTATTATTTATTAAAAATACTTAAATATTTCGTTTTTCATAGTTTAGTTTCTGAAACAATTCTAACATTTCAGTTTCAAAAGAAGTTATGTTGTTACCTCTAATTCTAAACAATATCTAAAACAATTGTCATTCTTGGGTATCGCATTCTATGGCCTATCAATTTTTGATTAATGTAAGAATCTTGGCCTCTCATAACATAATATCCAGAGTTTGCAGAAATATTCTTTTTTAAAATTATAAATCTTTCTCTTTGAGGCACACAGTCAACTTTTAGCGATCTATCTTCTACAGCAATATCGAGACTTTCCTCTGAATCAATTTTCATTTTCAACATCATATGTTTAAGATTGTCGATTTCTAATTTTGAAGTTCCAATTGTGCTTCTCTTTCTTTGAAACGTAAAGAATACTCAAAGTATAATTTTATGAATTCTTCTAAAACGACATAGTACTCTCTTATCATGTTTCCGCTTTTTGTATTAAGTTTCATTATTATTTTCTTAAATTCTCGAGGTTCTACTATCAACCATTTCTTCTTTGCAATGGCGCCCTTATCAAACAGGAGAATGGACAGACAGAATATTGAGTTGATCCTTCTATAGTTCCCAACCAGAAAATCAAGAGGTAATTTAGATATTTCCTGTATAATTGTGGGATAATCTTTTACTCTTTCATCATTTGAATGGATCTCTAAAAGTTGAACGCCGTTAGATTTAAGAAATTTCTTCATTGATTGTTGTTGGCTTCTTATTTCTCCTTCATACCCCAAACACTTCATTAGTGGTGTATCCAAGTGTA
>JACMZG010000008.1:7045229-7103330 GCA_018340805.1 Microvelia longipes
TCACAAATACTAAGATGTTTTAGAGAATGTCCTAATGCCTGTTGGATTAAAACATTTTCCGCCAAACAAGTTTGTTTTATGAGTTTTTATATATTCCATTTATATAATCTGTTGTTACTTTTTAATGATTATAATTACCATTAAATTATAATTTAATGGTAATTTATAATCATTAATTAATAATCATTTAATTATTTTACATGTATGTAGGTTATGCGGAATAATCCGTCTATTTCCAGATTTCCAAATGGGTGAAACAATCGATAATCCTTATAATTTGAACTAATTTAATTTGACTTCTTTAGTCAAATTATTATATTAACACAAATAAAAAATGAATATATCTAAATCAGTAAGTTTAGTTTATGAAGATTTGAGTAAAATCGTGAACGAAATTGTTTATAAACAATTTCGTTCACAACACCCCGATGGAGATAGTGATATAGATTTACAACATTTATATTCAATTATTAACCTAAAAAACCCTGAAAACGACAACGATGCAACTAACAAACAGTTTGTTTTAACTTCTATAAGAGATGAGACTATTCATGTTAATAGAAAAGGAGATATTATGTATGGTAATTTAGATATGGGGGGTAATTTTTTTGTAACAAATGTAAATGATACAAATATGAATCCTCCGGATACACATGCTGCAACAGTTGGATATGTAAATAGGAAAATAGCATCATATATTCCTAAAGCTAATTTAAATATAATTTGTTCACAGGGATTCAAAGGAAAGAAAGAAATATCAAGTAAAACCAATGACATTTATAAATTTTTTCCTGCAGGTGTAGTATTACCAACAGATGCTGTTATTGAAAAAATATCCCTTACAACAACTAATGATACCATAGAAAATTCAAAACATAAATTAACGATTAAAATATCTGATCCATTAAATTTAAGTGATGTTCAAACCGAAACTGTGTTTGAAAAATTAGGTTCGCAGTTATATTTTTTCACAACCATTTAGAAAACAAGTAGGCAACAAAAAAGTTTTCAATTAGATTCATTTGTTGAGTCAGAACCTGTTCCTATTTTCACGGGAGAATCAACACTTACTTTAGAAATCTCTGTTTAACGTTCAGAATAGATTTACTGGATAGATTCACCGAAATCCTTTTTTATATGAAGATTTTGTATAGATTGTAATGTTTTAAACTTACACAGAGATAAAAAAAATGTAGAAATCAATACAAAAAGAATTAAAAGATCATGTCCAGGATGTTTAGGAATTTGTTTATGTTATGGGGATATGTGTGCATGTATACCAGTTCATGATGATTAATTTTTAAACAATTATAAATTTTTTATGGAATGTTCCATAAAAAATATAAACAAAAAATATAAATATTTTAAGGTAGTTTATAAGTTTCCAAAATAATAGCATTTGGAGGTTGATTTGTATATCCAAACTTGGTAAAGATTTTATGAATTAAAACATTGGCTAAAAACAATTCTACTTTGTTTTCTGGCCATACACTTGTTGGTGCTAATTTTTCTACAAATGGTGTAATTGCATTTTGTACTTGTGGTTGTAAACCACGCATTTGTGTATGTGATCCAGGTTGAACTGTTTGTTTTCCTCCAACAAACATTCTTACAACATCTTGTATGTCTTCATACATACCAAATGTTGGAAATTTTTGAAAATCTTCCAAATCTACAGAAATACTTGGTTTAGAATCAAAATTTTTTATAAATTTATTAAGTGTTAAGTTATCACCTTCCGGTCCTCTTAATCTTGGTGGTGGCGATAAAGTTGTTATTTTACGCAACTTATTTTCTTGAGGATACCTTTGTGTTGTAAAAGGTTGAAATTTATAAGAATTGTTGTTAAAAACAACCTTTGCATTTCTGACACCAAAATACGAAGTAGAAATTTTTGGAGATGTAGAAAAGCTAACACCAAAATCATTCAATATTGCTACAAAGCCTGTATTTGGAACAAAGTAATTAATTCCGTCTAAAGAATATCGAAAATATTCATTAGCTTGTTTTGGTATATTCTTTTTTAATACATTTGCTATTTTAATGTCACAATGTTGTATTCCATAAAGTTTATGAATACAATGAACTGCTGCTAAAATTTGAAATAATGCACTTAATTGAGCATCTAAAGAAGTTAATCCAATTAAATCCGAATCTGCTTTTTCAACCATAGTAACAGAACAAGTAGTAATTTTTGATTTCGGGGAATTAAAAACGGCTGATACAACTTCACAATGATCACAAAATTGTATACAATATGTATAATTAAAACAAGGACACATTTTATTGTTTAAAATATTATTCATCATTTGGTTAAATAGATATTCAACAGGAAATTGAAGTTTTTTAGCTCTATTAGCTTCAAATCTGGAAATCTGTCCTTCTTTAATCGCAATAGAAAATACATTATTTTTTATATTAATGTTTCCTATATACACAGTTCCAAACGATCCTTTTCCAACAGCTTTTACATTTGTAAAATATTTTAATAATGTTTTTGTATTTGACATACATGCATTTCCAGCAGTAATTGTTTTATCATTAATAGTTTGTCTTAAATAATTTGTTATTTCTTCGGATGCCGCTCTTCTATATGAAAGTAAATAATCATACAAAAGATCATCTTCATCGTCAGTTAAAATGTGGGGAGATGAAACGCGACGTACAGGAGATTTTTTACGTTTGGGTGATCTAACTTTAAGAGGAACTTTCGGAGGAGATTTTAATTTAGATATTTTAACATTGGGATGGTTATCCTTTAACCATTTTAGACATAATTTGTTTAAATCAACAACATTTCCTCCAACAACATTATGTCTACAAATAAGATCTATTTTTTTGTATGTAGGACCATCTTTTTTTACATTTCTTTTTGTAAATGGGTTTTTAGGAGAAGAATTTAAACGAATTTTTTCCCATTCATCACATTTTTCTTTATCAAAGTTCATTTATTTAAGAAATTCTTCTTTTTTATTTTTATGTTTTGTTAACTATCTAGGTAAATATGCTTTATACCATCCATTTTCTTCTATAACAATTGGACCTCTTTGAATACCTCCATCTCTTATGTACTTTTGCTTTTGTCCTACTGCAAATCCTTTTCTCAGACATTCATCTCGTGTACCAAATCTATCTTTATTATTAGGAAGTGCACCATTCCCGCAATAAATTCGAACATTTTCTATAGGTTCATAATCGTTATTGTATTTTAATATGGGTTCATTTAAACCTTTTCCTATTCCTTTCTTTAAACATTGATATCTTGTTCCTAAGATTTTTGTTCCGTTTATTAATCCTTCATCACGTGCATTATTTCCACAATATAATTGTATTCTCTGATCAGGACGTCTTTGTGGAGACGACAACCTTCTTGGAGATGACCTTCTTGGAGATGACCTTCTGGGAGGAGGTCCGCATTCTCGTTCCAATTCTTTATATGTTGGTCCATTTTTCTTAATTTTTCTGTTTGTCAAGGGATTAATGAAAGGCTGTTGATGCCATTTACTACATTTAGATGTCATTTATTATAATTATTTTATCATAAATTTAGTTTTTAAATTTGAATTAATGGTTTTTGAAGTTAAATAAGACAAAAGATATATAAAATGTCATTATTAAAAGGTAGAAATTATTACAAACCATTTACATACCCTGAATTTTACAATAAATGGGATAAACACGAAAAAAGTCACTGGTTACCATCAGAAGTTCCAATGCATGATGATGTGAATGATTGGAAAAATCGTTTGAACGACAACCAAAGAGATTTTCTTACAAATATATTTAGATTTTTTACGCAAGGAGACGTAGATGTTGCATCTGCATATTATACACAATATTTGCCATTTTTTAAGTTGCCGGAAGTAACAATGATGATGGGAGGTTTTGCTGGCAGAGAAGGTGTACATATAGATGCGTATTCATATCTTTTGGAAACATTAGGTATGCCTGAAGCTACGTATAAAGAATTTCTTCTGTATGAAGAAATGAAAGATAAACAAGACTACATTAAAAAATTTTCTGACAGTAGACATATTTTAGGTAAAGGTGAAGAAAATTTAACAACAGAAGATAAGGAACATATTGCTGCAGGAATTGCATTGTTTTCAGGATTTACGGAAGGAATGCAATTGTTTTCAACATTTGCGATGCTTTTAATCTTTCCTTTAAATGGATTTATGAAAGGGATGGGCCAAATTGTGACTTGGTCAATTGTTGATGAAACTCAGCACACAGAAGGTATGATTGAACTTTTTAAAGTATTTGTTGAAGAAAACAAAACTGGAGATCAACCAATAAGGCCATATGTTTTACAAGAAACGGTGTATAAAATTGCAAAAGAGATGGTTGGTTTAGAAGAAGCGTTTATAGATCTTGTTTTTAAAAAATATAAAGACGAACCTGTTAATGATGATAATGACTTAGAAACAAAAAATAATAAAGATTTTTTTGGTTTAACTCCGCAAAGACTTAAAGCTTACATAAAGTATATAGCTGATAGAAGACTTAATTTGATGGGATACAAATCTATTTTTAATTTAGAACCTTTTCCAACTAATCCTCTTCCGGAATTAGAAATAATGATAAATGCTCCAACACATACCAATTTTTTTGAAAATAAATCAACTGATTATGCTAACGTATCAACGAAAGGTACATGGTCTGAAATTTGGAATAAACCACAATAAATTCTCATTTGTAATTTTAATGGAAATTCCATTAAAATTTTATTCTTCATATTCTTTTTCAGATTCTTCTTCAGATTCTCTATCTTCTTCATTAATAGCTAAATCTTCTATATAAAAATTGTTAATCATTGCAAATTTTGCATACCTTATTACATCAGAAGGTGAAATGTTTTCAGTATCTTTAAAATGATGTAAAAGAGAAATATTTTTTTAACTTCATTTTTGTTTAAAACGTTGTTTTTATGCTTTATTGAAGCAAGACACCCTAGAACAAATGTAGTGGCGTTTTTAAATGATAAATGTGGCATTTTTGTTGCAAAATCGGCCATTAAATCTCTAGTATTTGCATCTAAAGGTCTATAATCATTTATTTTTTCAAAAGCTAAGTTTAGAGTTGAAAAGAATTTTTCTTCTGGGTTCATTAACATTTGGTTTAATCTATTTGCAACCCCACCTCTTTCCATTCCTTCTATATAGCCTCCCAGTCCCACGCCATAAGTTCTATACTCATTTCCAAATTCGATATCCATTTATTTTAGTTAAATACTGAAAAAAATTAAAATGATAGAAATAATTATATCAACAATATTTATACTTTATATTTTGTTAACAAAGTATAAGTACGAAACATTTAAAGTTATTAGAACTTTAATAAAAAATTATAAAGAAATACCTTTACAAAATATAACCCTATCAGAAAATAATGAAGTAACCGTAGAAGACAAGAGAATTAAAATTGTAACAATTACTATCCATGGGAATAAACATATGGTTAAGTATAAATTTAATAATAAATTGTTTACCGCACTTTTACCATGTACAGAGTCAGAATATCAATTTCATATTACAACTAAAAATGGTATCGATGTTACTGAAAATGTTATAAAATTTATGGGACCTAATTATGATTTTTATGGTGTAAAAATTAAAGTGAATGAAATAGGTTATGATTCTTTAATGTTTCATAAACCTGGTAAAGAGCCAACTATTTTAAAATCAAATGATTATTTACCAAATAATTTATCTGATTATCAATGGGATTTTTCTCTTTGTGTTCCCCCTCTCAGGAAAATATCGAAAAAATTATAGAAACTCCTACGACTGACAACATGATGAAACAAGAAGTAAAAGAAGTTTCTCAACATAGTGTTGGAAAAACAGTATCTTCTTATTTAAATTTTGATAACGCCTATAATGGCACACCTCCCCCCTCTTCTGAGAAAAATGGGCTTGAAGACTAAAAAATTATAAATTTGAATTATTAGTTTTTAATACTTATAAAAAATAAAAATGGGTATTAAAAACCTTACAAAGTTTATTAAAGAAAATGTCAAGACGCATATGTAACAGAAAATATAAACGCATTATCGTTTAAAAAAATAGCTATCGATACACCTATGTTTATGTATAAATATAAAAGCATGAATGCTGTAAAAATGGTAGAAAATAATGGTATTTATTATAATCCAGATGGTTGGTTATGGTCTTTTATTCATTTTATTTATTCTCTTAGAAAACATGATATCCATCCAATTTTTATTTTAGAAGGAGGGTATCCTGAAGAAAAAAATAAAACAAGAATGGCAAGAAAAAAAGATAGAGAAGACGTTAAAAAGAAAACATTATCTCTTGAAGAAAGTATTTCTTCATATGCTACAAGTTTAAGGCTACGCCCAGATATGAACAAAGAAGATATTCCTCAAGACCTTAAAGAAGAATGGAATAAAATAGCTAAAAAAAACAATCTTTCTTTTGAAGATTTTGATTTTGAAACAGTTAAAGACCATGTAAAACAAAGACATAGATATGATATAAGAATTACAAATAGAGATTACGAAAAACTAAAAATTTTGTTAAAAATTATGAATACGCCTTTCATACAGGCGCCAATGGAAGCAGAGGCTTTTTGTGCATACTTATACAAAAAAAAGGTAATACATGGTATTGCTTCAAATGATAGTGATATTCTTGCTTATGGGTGTAATTTAATTGTTGATTTTGAATTTGACAAAATTGATGAAGAAAGTAAAATTACATATATTAATTATGATTATCTGTTAAACAAACTGGATTTACAATCTTCAGAATTTTTAGATTTTTGCATAATGTGTGGAACAGATTATAACGATAATATATATCGTATTGGTGCTGTAAAATCTTATGAATTAATTAAAGTGCACAAATGTATAGAAAATGTTGGAAAGTTTTTAGATCCAAACAATAAAAAGGGAACTATTTTAATTCTTAATCATTTAAGAATTAGACATATATTTAATCATTATGGTATGGAAAATATGGATGATGTTACAAATATGCAATTTTTAGAAAAAAAAGCATCTTGGTCATCAGTTCCTGATTTTTATTTACTAACAATGTTGGCAATAAAATTTAATATTAATATAGATTTGGAATGGATTAAAAATGGTTTTGAAAAATGTAATATAAAATGGGAAAATGAAAACAAAGACAACGAAGAAAATGTTGAACCCAATAACGAAGTAGATGAATTTCCAATTTTTTAAAGTGTATTTAAAATATAAAGGTTATTTAACCTTTATATTTTGTAAAATTAGGAATAAATATCGTAATTAAACAATACATACATCAATGGCCTGAAAGAATTAAACATGTATTTGTTGAAACTAATCCAGTTGTTATGGCAGATACTCATTTATTATGAAAAAACCATTATTTGTTAATAATCTCTCATCATGATAAGATGAATATCGTTGGGTAATTTTTGTTGCAAAAATAGCATTTCTATGAGGTGGTAAAATTCTAAACCTAATAAAATTAACAGTTGAATCCTCTTTAATAGGATGATAGTTATGATTTCTTAACCAAGAAGTTATATGTGATCTTTTCCAATTTTTAGGAAAAGCAATTGATTGAACCGTCATTGATTTTGGACTTCTCCTTGGGCTTCTTGTTGGGCTTTTCCTTGGATTTCTTTTTGGTGATAAAGATCGTTTTCTTGATAATGGCATTTATTTAGTATTAAAATCATCATTTTAGTTTTAAATTTCCAAAAAATATTTAGAACTAAAATCATAAAATAATTTTCAATTTAAATCAAATAAATGACCTCGATTATTAATCAACGTTGGCCATTAGGAAATTTAATGGATGGGTTTCCAAACGGTAAAAAACAAAATAAATTATCATTTGGTGGTGTACTGAAAAGGATATTTTGAAGAATTTAATAAAGATCCTAAGTATATTTCTTTTTCTGGAACACCAGAAAAAGCATATTTTGAGGAATTTAATCGTTATAGAAATATAGATGAAGATGATGACAGAGATACTTTTCCATTATTTAATGAGATATCCTCAAATCCTGAATCGGAATCTTATTTACAAACTTTTGTCGACAATGTAAGAATTAATACTGATATAAATTTTGTTTCAAAAACAAATTCTTTTTCGCAAAATGATTTATCATACTTAAACGCAACTTATGTTGATAAAAGTTTATCTTTAGAATTGCCTATAAAATTTAATTGGGCAAAAACTACATCTGCAGATAGTCCTGATGTGGTGGCCAAGAAAAAGTTAATATCAAAACCAGATAATCAATATTTATGTGGCAGTTGTTGGGCTGTATCAGTTGCTGGTGTAGTTGGAGATGTTTTTGCAGTTGCAGGGTTAGTTAACTGGGTTCCAAACATTTCTGCTACATACGCATTAATTCATTACCCACAAGGAAGATGCAAGGGAGGAGATCCTGCTACACTATTGTATAACATAGCAAATAATGGCATACCTTCAAAACATTGTGTAGATTACTCATGGTGTTCACAAAATAGAACATGTACAACTGCTGATTCGGCAGCACATTTTGGTAGCGATTTATCACCTTTAATTCCTAAAGATCGTGGATGTTATTTTGATTCAGAACATTATATATTTAAAATTGACTCAAATATAAGAACAATTGTAGCAGGATCAGGCGCTATTGATGTTAGCAATGTTCAAAGAACTGTCAAAGAATACATTTATACAACTGGTCCAGCTGTTGGAGGATATATTATTTTTAGGAACTTTACAGCTAAAGTTCCTTTTGGACCTCATAAAGGTAATTCTACTTTTAATGTTATAAATGGTGGTGTGTATCTTGAAAAAGCCAACTATGCACAATATAGAGGGGAATATGGAGAACATATAACAGAAGGTCTAACTTTCTCAAGTTCAAACACAGACTCTGATAATTATGCCGGAGGACATGCTATTTCCATAATGGGATGGGGAATTCAACCAAGAATAAGGGTAGGAAATGGACCAAATGATATAGCAGATGTTCCATATTGGTATTGTAGAAACAGTTGGGGTACAAAATGGGGTATGAATGGTGGTTATTTTAAAATTGCAATGTATCCTTATAATCGCAAATCTCAATTTACAAAGATTGTTGAATTAATGACACCTCAAGGGCAACATATTAGACTTGGAGGGGTTTTAGCTTTTACAGTAAGCAATCCTCCTGTTTTGAAAAAACTTCCCGTGAATAAACAACCACCTAATCCAAATTCATTAAGCAAGTCGCTTGACTACTACAAAAATGATGAAGATGACATAGTTACTAAATTACCAAACATTGTTCCACCATCTGATGGTAAAAAATCAACTTCTAAAACCAATAATTGGTATATCTATGCTTTAATTATTATTTTTATAGTAATTATTTTCTTTGTACTGCGTAAATAAATTTTTAATGACTTAAGTCATTAAAAATTACTGTTTTAAAATGAAAATAAAATTGAACCGGTGTAAATAAAGTCATTTTAAAAAGAAAAATGGACGATTTGATTCATTCATTAAAATTAATTCAAATAGAAAAAGAATCTATTTTACATAGATCAGAATCACTAGATTCATCATCACAGAATATACGTCATCGGATACAACACTATCTAGTAGAGAAGCAATATCTTTTTTAAATGAAACGCCATTTTTTAAGTTTCCCACAAATGAGTTTCCCACAACTGAGTCCCAACAAAAAACATGTGTTCATAGAATAATTGAAGATTCTGGTTACTTTTTTTGCGATTTCTGTGGAAAAGAATTTACAGGAAACATTTCTTATGAAAAGACTTGGGATCCTACATATGCATCTGCTAGGGTTCAAAGAGTAAATGTTGAAGAAGGTGTAAAAGTAAATTTTTTTTCTATAAAAGAAGATTTAAAATTTATGGGTTTAAATGAAGATATTTTAGTTAATATTTTTGAATCATATAAAAAAGTAACTGAAAATGGTACTAAAATTCATAGATCTAAATTAAGAAAATCAATACTCTGTGCATGTGTCAAATATGTATTTGACATTCGTCAAATACCGTGTGACGAAAATGATCTCATAAGACAATTTGAAATAGATAAAAAAGATTATTCAAAAGGTTTTAAACAGCTTAAAATGAAAGTACCGGAAACAAGATCTTGCCAAGACGATGTATTAATTTCACTTAGAAATTTATTTAGAAAATTAGATATTGACAAACAATTTTTTAAAACTATAGAATGTATATACAAAACAGTTAAACATACAACATTAATAAAAACAAACGAAACTTTTGACGAAGGTCCAGTTTTTAAAGATAAAAATGCTAAAACAATAGCTGCAATTGTCATCTATTATTGGTTAGAAAATCAACAGTTAAATGTTATAGACATTAATAATTTTTCTGTAGAATGTCTTATTCCAAAATATTCTTTACACAAAGCATATAAAGAATGTTGTCCTTTAATTTCACAAATAATTTCCTTTCCTTTAATATAACATCTTTTACCTTATGTTACCCATATTTCATAATAAAATAAAAATGAATTATGTATTTAAAATGTAAATAAAGAATAATAAAGATGTTTGCAATAAAAATAGAGAAAATTTCTAATTCTAATTTGGATATTTATTTTGCAACAATGTCCAAAAAATATAAAATTCCTAAAACAAAATTAAAAAAAATGTGGTTAGATAGAAACCAATCTTATGTTTATAAAGAATTTAATAATATATTGCGACAAGGAAAACCAGTTTTAGAAATGTTAAAACAATTAAAAATAACCGAAAAAATTGTTAAAATCGATGACAATTATATACATGAACAATCAGGATTTGTTTTCGATCCATTGTCTAGAAAAGTCATTGGTAGAAAAAATAATAACGGAGAAATTCAAAATTTAACAGAAGAAGATTTAGAAGACTGTAAACAATGGAAGTTTGATCATATTATTCCTCTCAACTTAGATGCTTCCACACATTTAGAAAAAGAATTAGAGCAAATACAATTAGGAGATGATGATGCATCTGATAATGAATAACTTCGTCAATCATTTCATAATCATTTAATTTTTAATGACTCTTAGTCATTAAAAATATTTTAAGTTAATTTTGTTGGAAGAAAATCATTTTCATTCACAACTACTTTATTTCCTATTGAAAATACAACTATTAATTTTTTATATCCTAAATCAGATGGTTTTATTAATGTATTATGAAAATTATGTTCTGGACCAATCCATGGTTGTAATTTTAAAGTAATATCCTCTTTCTTACTAGTTCCTTCTTTGCAATTTAAAATAAAATATGATGGTTTTTTAATTAACGATTGGTTAACCATCAATTTATATTTTTTATTTTGAAATTCGTATTCTACAACATTATTGTTACAATAGTATGGTTGTTTAAGAAATTTAGATAATCTTTTAAATACAATTGTTTTTAAACCTTCTTCTGAAAATTTCAACCAGTATTTTTTAAATACATTATAAATTGTTTTAAAACATATAGACAAAATTAAACGCTTTAATTTAAAACGCTTTGCAGTTACAAAATAAATTAAAAAACCTACTATTATAGTTAAAATTGTTATTAAAATCATTTTATCATTCTCGTCCTTCTTTTAATATAATTTATTCAAAGCTGATTTTATAGAGATGAGATTTAAAGACATGTAAATGAATGAATCTTAATT
This sequence comes from Microvelia longipes, assembly GCA_018340805.1. Taxonomy (NCBI): domain Eukaryota; kingdom Metazoa; phylum Arthropoda; class Insecta; order Hemiptera; family Veliidae; genus Microvelia; species Microvelia longipes. The sequence continues at coordinate 7,056,886 of JACMZG010000008.1, forward strand.
TAAATGACGATTTAAAATGTCTTTTAATCTCATTAATTCTTGATCATATTCACTATCATTTTCCATAAAAAAAAATGGTTTAACACTAAAACAATTTTTAACCTGTGATTCTTTTACTTCTTCTAGATCATCGATTATAAATGTATTTTCTTTATCAAACTCTTGTAATTTCCAAATTGTCCAAAGCATTTCTAATTTCTTACTTGCTTTTTCTTTTTTGTAAACACGCTTTGAAACACGACAATGGTGATCAAAAAGAACTAAATTTATTTTTCGAGATGGATCCTTTTTTAGAATAAATTCTTCAATTATAAATGAAGCATATCCTTTACTTGCAGCTGTCCATATATGAACATTAAAATTTTTAAACAAATAGTCCAAAAAAGGTTGAAGATAAGGCCTTCCGCATATTAAATAATAATCTTCCATATTTTTAAAATCAAAATGCGATGCTCTTTCTTTAAATCTTCCTAAGTCAGTTATATCTTCAAATGGTTCAGCACAAATTAATGTGTTGTCTAAATCCAAAAATATATTTTTCATTTATTACATTGTTTACGGATTCTTATAACATTTTTATCTATAAAAGACTTTTTCTCATAAAAGACAAAAATTAGAAGACAGTATTTAAAACAGTTAAAAATGAAGCATTATTAAATAAATATTTCAACAAACAAACATTTAACATGTCACTTAAAATTAAAGTTAGTAAAAAAGTTAAAAATCAATGCGAATCTACCAGAACTATTAAATCACAAGTAGAAATAATGGATGAAACAAAACGTTCCATTTTATGTGAAGTTTCCCATTGTTCAATTGAAAAAGAAATTCATTGTTTTTGGGATCGTCATAAAATTACTGGATTGGTTATTAGATGTCCTTTGAGATATAAACCAAAACAAATAGTAAAAGTTTACAAATCAGATGTTAGTCAAGAAGAATATACAATTAAAGAAAATGTAGTTAAATTTCAAAATGATATTGGCAATTTTAAAACCATCACAGATAATCTAGAAGTAACAGATGCCTTTTGTTCCTTTAATTGTTGTCTTGCATGGATTCGGGATAATAAACATGATAGACGCTATGATGAATCGGAAATGTTATTACAAAAAATCTATAGCAAGTCTCAACACGGACTTTCAGACACAGCTTTAAAACCTTCTCCTCATTGGAGAACATTAACAGTATATGGAGGAACCTTATCTTTAGAAGAATTTAGAAAAAATACTTTTAAAACAAAATTTTTTTACAATGGACCAATATTAGACACAGGATATTTATTTTCAAAAAAAATAAGTGTTTGTTAATCATCATACAATTTTAATGACTTTAGTCATTAAAATTGAAGTTATTAAAAAAGAAAGAAAATAGAAAGAAATAATACAATGGACTTGGCTTTAAAAGTTAAAATTTTAAAAATGTTGTGTAAATACCTTACCAATAAGAATAATATATCTTTATTTTTTAATATTCTTACCAATATACCAAATGGCGATGATTATCTGTTTGAATGTGTACAACATTTCATACAAATGAAAAATTCTAATGAATGTGATATTAATGATCTTTTTCTAAAATTAAAATCGCAACTTTTGGTTTGGCAAGATTCCTCTTTTGAACAATTTTTAAAAATAGAAAAAGAAGAAGATAATTTTCTAGAAAGTCCATTGGAAGTTGCAGAAGGAGCTATAAAATGCAAATGTGGAAGTGAACGCGTATTCTCTTTTAGTAAACAAACCAGAAGTGGTGATGAAAGTACCAGTGTATTCGCATTATGTTCTTCATGTAAAAGTAAATGGGTGTTATAAAATTTTTTATTTTTCCAGGTAAATTGAATAACAATTAAAATTTTAATTAATTTTCAAAAAATGTCTGACAAAATTGATAATCAGTTGAAAATAATAGTTTAAGAGCCATCTTTAATTTAGACGGTGTTACATTAGATACACCTATTATGGGAACATGGGACAAACCTGTATTCTTTGGAAAAGAAATAGTCGAATTTTTGGGATTTAAAAAACCAAAAGACGCTCTCCAAACACGTTAAGCCAAAGTATAAAACCACTTTGATTTACGAACCGGTCTATATTCGTTAGCAATGCATAGTAGATTACCTAGAGCTGAGATTTTTCAGGATAAGATTTACGAGGTAATACTCCCCGAGTTGAGAAAAAGGTTTCGCTATCGCTAACGAAAAGTATGTCTTTGTTAGCAATTAAGGATACAGAACTAGAAGAATCAAAACAACGCGAAGAGCAAGAACGTAAAAGAGCTGATGAAGCTATATGAAACTTAGATCGGAGACAATACGACTCAAAAATCAAATCAAACGACCACTAGAATTTAATCAAGCCACTAAACAAATTGAACCTTTAGAATACATCTATATTTGCACCACTGAGCACTACCAACGACCAACACAAGTTCAAAGTTGGTGGAGTACAAACATTTGAACTTCTTCGTTCTAGACTTACTCAATACAACTCGGGGGAATCTGATTCTAAAAGTCATTTCTTTGTTTACGTTAGAAAAACAGTTAATTACAGGTCTGTAGAGCATGCATTAAAGGGATTATTATCTGGATTTAGAGAAAATTAAAGTAATGAACTGTACACAATGCATTATGATTGGCTTATCAAGTTTGTTGATGCGATTCTGGACGGAAATGCGGAATTTGCATTATTGGTAAACAGTAATAGAGAAAAGATAGCAGATGATACTATAAACAAAGAACCAACGATAGTACCGCCAATCAATTGGAACAAATAATGTACCATAGAGCAGGTAACAGTCCAAGAGATTTAATAACTGTATTACAGAAGAGCAATACAAGAAGCGGTAGAATCGTTTGAACCGTCCAATAATACAGTAAAGAGAAGAGAATTTGAGGAACATTTTCAAAATTCTAATGTAAAGCTGGATGGTAAAAAGAGAGATGCATGGGAGATGACAAGAGTGCTTGGATCATCAAAGAATCCAATGTGGATGTCTAAATATTAAATTTAAAAATACTTAAATTTTAATTTATTTATGCAAATTATTAAGAGCTTTAAATGAGTTTCTGCAAAGATATACAATAGTAATTTTAATTCGTTTGGCATATTTTTAAAATCAAATGTTATTGTGTCAAAGTCTTTATTTTCTTCTTCTTCAATAATAAATTTTTTATTGGGTAAATTGTGTTTTTTCATAAACATGTCATATAATTGATACATAATATCATACCCATCATCATCTAATATTGGTAACTCGTTTATTTCTAAATTAGTTGAAGCATTAATTTTAGATATTAAAGTATCATACAAAATTTGATATTTGTGTGTCATTTTATTGTTTAATAAGAATCTTTTAACTTTTCTTAAAATAAATGACAGAAAATAAATGACAGATATAGATCCACATATTTGGGGGCCAAGTTTTTGGTCTACTTATCATTTATATGCATCTTCTTACCCAATACATCCAACACCAATAATTATGGATGCGGCAAGATCATTTGTTAAAACAATCCCATTTACATTACCATGTTCATCATGTACCGATCATGCATTTGCTTACATAAAGAATATTCAAAAAAAAGATCCAGATTTAATTAGTATTGTTTCTTCTAAAATGTTATTTGAAAAATTTTTTATTGATTTTCATAATAGTGTGAATTATAGATTAGGAAAACCTTTATTGCCAGAATCTGTTGCTAGAAAAAAATGGAAATTTTAATTATTTTTTAATGAATTTAAATTCATTAAAAAATAGAAGAAGAAAGAAAATATATTTCAAAAAAGTTAAGTCAATACATTAGTCCTTATGATACAATGATATGTAAAGAAAAGGTCATAGGTCATGAAATATAAGGTGATGTGGTTTTGAAAATTTATTTTTTTAATTCCTTTTCTTTCTTTTCTTTTAATTCTTTTTCAAATTGTGCCTTTTGTATATTATATTGTTCCATTTCTTTTTCCCACTGTTCTTTTCCAACTTTTCCTCTTCGCCTAGCATCACTTTTTTTATTGGCAGCATACATGGCTGCTTTAGCTTGAGGACTCATAGATGATTCATCATTAAAATTATATTTTCGATTCATACTTCTTTATTTATTGTATTTTAATATTACATTAAGGTAATAAAATTGAACCTTCATCATAAATACAATAAATAAATATGGAATCTAAAAATATGGAATTGAAAAGAAAACTTACCATAAATGAAATTAATTTTATTGTTGACTTTATACATCCTAGACCATATATTCCTCCTGATATTGAAAATGCAATAATTTTTAAGAAAAAAAAAGGTATAATAGATCAACTTGTCACTATTGAAATTTATGCAAGTTTAATTCCTAAATTAAAAGAAGAAATTGAAAAACAATACATAAATTCACTTATTGATCCTGGAGAATGTGTAGGTATTATAGGTGCCCAAAGTATGGGAGAATACAGTACACAAGCAACATTAAATACATTTCATGTTGCAGGTGTTGATACAGGTAGTAGTACAGGAGTATCTAGATTCAAGATTTAATTAATGCAAGCAAAACTGTCAAAATAGATAATATATCTTTGTTTTTTAAACCTTTGTTTGCAAAAAAAAATATAACTGAGTTAAGAAAACTGGTTGCTTCTAAATTAATAGAAGTGAAATTATCACATTTAATGATTACTTCTGTAATAGTTAAAACTGAAGAAATTTCTCAATATAAACAAGAAATTGCATCTTGTATTGAACTTTATAATGATGAACATTTTAATTATGAGGATTATGAATTTTGTTTGAAAATAACATTATCAAGAGAACTGTTACTCAAACACAGATTGCATCCATCGGTTATCAAAAATAAATTAGAAGAATATAATAATGACTGTAAATATGCGTTTTTGCCAATTTCTTCACAACAAATTTTATTTTTTATTTTTATTTATGTAAACACAGATGAATGTATTGAAAAAATTATTAAAGATTTAATGGACAAAAAAATATGTGGTGTTGATGGAATTATAAGATATGATTTTAAAAGAAAGGATTTGTTTGATGATGAATGGTATATAGAGACAACAGGTGGATCGTTTTCTAACATCAATTGTTTATCAAATATTTTTGATCTTACGAAAACTAAGACAACTTCGATTTGGGATTTATATAATACATTTGGTATAGAAGCAACAAAACAATTTTTAATTCAAGAATTGAAAACAGTCATGGATGGGGTAGATATTTGTCATATAAAACTTTTAGTAGAAAGAATGACATATTCAGGTACAATTGAACCTATAACTAGATATACAATGAGAAATGATGAAAGTCCTTTATCTAGAGCATCGTTCGAAGAAAGTTTTGAAACATTTTTAAAGGCAGCCAAATTTAAAGAAGTTGAACCTTTCACTGGTGTTTCAGCTTCTGTAATAGGGGGGAAAAAGGCAGAGGTTGGTACATATATGTGCGATATCTTAATTGATATAGAAAAATTAAATATAGCTAATTTAAAAACTACCGAAGATAATGAAACTTATGAAGATATAGCTAATTTAAAAACTACCGAAGATAATGAAACTTATTATGAAGATGATGGAGATGATTTGGTATATGTAGAATAAAAATTTAAGTTTGAAATATAAAGGTTAAATAACCTTTATATTTCAATATTTACAAACATGCACTTCTAACATAAGGTGTTCCAGTTAATCCAGTTCCACAATCTCCGTACGCGGTCCCTAAAGTAAAATATCCAGATCCAGACGGAGGCATGCCAATACGTTCACCTGTCAATGAAGTATAACCATAAGTTCCAAAAACTGGAACTACGTAAAGACCGGATGTTGCTGGAGTTGGAACTCTAATTTGCGATCCCTGATNAAATTTATTTTTCGAGATGGATCCTTTTTTAGAATAAATTCTTCAATTATAAATGAAGCATATCCTTTACTTGCAGCTGTCCATATATGAACATTAAAATTTTTAAACAAATAGTCCAAAAAAGGTTGAAGATAAGGCCTTCCGCATATTAAATAATAATCTTCCATATTTTTAAAATCAAAATGCGATGCTCTTTCTTTAAATCTTCCTAAGTCAGTTATATCTTCAAATGGTTCAGCACAAATTAATGTGTTGTCTAAATCCAAAAATATATTTTTCATTTATTACATTGTTTACGGATTCTTATAACATTTTTATCTATAAAAGACTTTTTCTCATAAAAGACAAAAATTAGAAGACAGTATTTAAAACAGTTAAAAATGAAGCATTATTAAATAAATATTTCAACAAACAAACATTTAACATGTCACTTAAAATTAAAGTTAGTAAAAAAGTTAAAAATCAATGCGAATCTACCAGAACTATTAAATCACAAGTAGAAATAATGGATGAAACAAAACGTTCCATTTTATGTGAAGTTTCCCATTGTTCAATTGAAAAAGAAATTCATTGTTTTTGGGATCGTCATAAAATTACTGGATTGGTTATTAGATGTCCTTTGAGATATAAACCAAAACAAATAGTAAAAGTTTACAAATCAGATGTTAGTCAAGAAGAATATACAATTAAAGAAAATGTAGTTAAATTTCAAAATGATATTGGCAATTTTAAAACCATCACAGATAATCTAGAAGTAACAGATGCCTTTTGTTCCTTTAATTGTTGTCTTGCATGGATTCGGGATAATAAACATGATAGACGCTATGATGAATCGGAAATGTTATTAAAAAATCTATAGCAAGTCTCAACACGGACTTTCAGACACAGCTTTAAAACCTTCTCCTCATTGGAGAACATTAACAGTATATGGAGGAACCTTATCTTTAGAAGAATTTAGAAAAAATACTTTTAAAACAAAATTTTTTTACAATGGACCAATATTAGACACAGGATATTTATTTTCAAAAAAAATAAGTGTTTGTTAATCATCATACAATTTTAATGACTTTAGTCATTAAAATTGAAGTTATTAAAAAAGAAAGAAAATAGAAAGAAATAATACAATGGACTTGGCTTTAAAAGTTAAAATTTTAAAAATGTTGTGTAAATACCTTACCAATAAGAATAATATATCTTTATTTTTTAATATTCTTACCAATATACCAAATGGCGATGATTATCTGTTTGAATGTGTACAACATTTCATACAAATGAAAAATTCTAATGAATGTGATATTAATGATCTTTTTCTAAAATTAAAATCGCAACTTTTGGTTTGGCAAGATTCCTCTTTTGAACAATTTTTAAAAATAGAAAAAGAAGAAGATAATTTTCTAGAAAGTCCATTGGAAGTTGCAGAAGGAGCTATAAAATGCAAATGTGGAAGTGAACGCGTATTCTCTTTTAGTAAACAAACCAGAAGTGGTGATGAAAGTACCAGTGTATTCGCATTATGTTCTTCATGTAAAAGTAAATGGGTGTTATAAAATTTTTTATTTTTCCAGGTAAATTGAATAACAATTAAAATTTTAATTAATTTTCAAAAAATGTCTGACAAAATTGATAATCAGTTGAAAATAATAGTTTAAGAGCCATCTTTAATTTAGACGGTGTTACATTAGATACACCTATTATGGGAACATGGGACAAACCTGTATTCTTTGGAAAAGAAATAGTCGAATTTTTGGGATTTAAAAAACCAAAAGACGCTCTCCAACAACACGTTAAGCCAAAGTATAAAACCACTTTGGTTAATGAACCCGGTCTATATTCGTTAGCAATGCATAGTAGATTACCTAGAGCTGAGATTTTTCAGGATAAGATTTACGAGGTAATACTCCCCGAGTTGAGAAAAAGGTTTCGCTATCGCTAACGAAAAGTATGTCTTTGTTAGCAATTAAGGATACAGAACTAGAAGAATCAAAACAACGCGAAGAGCAAGAACGTAAAAGAGCTGATGAAGCTATATGAAACTTAGATCGGAGACAATACGACTCAAAAATCAAATCAAACGACCACTAGAATTTAATCAAGCCACTAAACAAATTGAACCTTTAGAATACATCTATATTTGCACCACTGAGCACTACCAACGACCAACACAAGTTCAAAGTTGGTGGAGTACAAACATTTGAACTTCTTCGTTCTAGACTTACTCAATACAACTCGGGGGAATCTGATTCTAAAAGTCATTTCTTTGTTTACGTTAGAAAAACAGTTAATTACAGGTCTGTAGAGCATGCATTAAAGGGATTATTATCTGGATTTAGAGAAAATTAAAGTAATGAACTGTACACAATGCATTATGATTGGCTTATCAAGTTTGTTGATGCGATTCTGGACGGAAATGCGGAATTTGCATTATTGGTAAACAGTAATAGAGAAAAGATAGCAGATGATACTATAAACAAAGAACCAACGATAGTACCGCCAATTCAATTGGAACAAATAATGTACCATAGAGCAGGTAACAGTCCAAGAGATTTAATAACTGTATTACAGAAGAGCAATACAAGAAGCGGTAGAATCGTTTGAACCGTCCAATAATACAGTAAAGAGAAGAGAATTTGAGGAACATTTTCAAAATTCTAATGTAAAGCTGGATGGTAAAAAGAGAGATGCATGGGAGATGACAAGAGTGCTTGGATCATCAAAGAATCCAATGTGGATGTCTAAATATTAAATTTAAAAATACTTAAATTTTAATTTATTTATGCAAATTATTAAGAGCTTTATAATGAGTTTCTGCAAAGATATACAATAGTAATTTTAATTCGTTTGGCATATTTTTAAAATCAAATGTTATTGTGTCAAAGTCTTTATTTTCTTCTTCTTCAATAATAAATTTTTTATTGGGTAAATTGTGTTTTTTCATAAACATGTCATATAATTGATACATAATATCATACCCATCATCATCTAATATTGGTAACTCGTTTATTTCTAAATTAGTTGAAGCATTAATTTTAGATATTAAAGTATCATACAAAATTTGATATTTGTGTGTCATTTTATTGTTTAATAAGAATCTTTTAACTTTTCTTAAAATAAATGACAGAAAATAAATGACAGATATAGATCCACATATTTGGGGGCCAAGTTTTTGGTCTACTTATCATTTATATGCATCTTCTTACCCAATACATCCAACACCAATAATTATGGATGCGGCAAGATCATTTGTTAAAACAATCCCATTTACATTACCATGTTCATCATGTACCGATCATGCATTTGCTTACATAAAGAATATTCAAAAAAAAGATCCAGATTTAATTAGTATTGTTTCTTCTAAAATGTTATTTGAAAAATTTTTTATTGATTTTCATAATAGTGTGAATTATAGATTAGGAAAACCTTTATTGCCAGAATCTGTTGCTAGAAAAAAATGGAAATTTTAATTATTTTTTAATGAATTTAAATTCATTAAAAAATAGAAGAAGAAAGAAAATATATTTCAAAAAAGTTAAGTCAATACATTAGTCCTTATGATACAATGATATGTAAAGAAAAGGTCATAGGTCATGAAATATAAGGTGATGTGGTTTTGAAAATTTATTTTTTTAATTCCTTTTCTTTCTTTTCTTTTAATTCTTTTTCAAATTGTGCCTTTTGTATATTATATTGTTCCATTTCTTTTTCCCACTGTTCTTTTCCAACTTTTCCTCTTCGCCTAGCATCACTTTTTTTATTGGCAGCATACATGGCTGCTTTAGCTTGAGGACTCATAGATGATTCATCATTAAAATTATATTTTCGATTCATACTTCTTTATTTATTGTATTTTAATATTACATTAAGGTAATAAAATTGAACCTTCATCATAAATACAATAAATAAATATGGAATCTAAAAATATGGAATTGAAAAGAAAACTTACCATAAATGAAATTAATTTTATTGTTGACTTTATACATCCTAGACCATATATTCCTCCTGATATTGAAAATGCAATAATTTTTAAGAAAAAAAAAGGTATAATAGATCAACTTGTCACTATTGAAATTTATGCAAGTTTAATTCCTAAATTAAAAGAAGAAATTGAAAAACAATACATAAATTCACTTATTGATCCTGGAGAATGTGTAGGTATTATAGGTGCCCAAAGTATGGGAGAATACAGTACACAAGCAACATTAAATACATTTCATGTTGCAGGTGTTGATACAGGTAGTAGTACAGGAGTATCTAGATTTCAAGATTTAATTAATGCAAGCAAAACTGTCAAAATAGATAATATATCTTTGTTTTTTAAACCTTTGTTTGCAAAAAAAAATATAACTGAGTTAAGAAAACTGGTTGCTTCTAAATTAATAGAAGTGAAATTATCACATTTAATGATTACTTCTGTAATAGTTAAAACTGAAGAAATTTCTCAATATAAACAAGAAATTGCATCTTGTATTGAACTTTATAATGATGAACATTTTAATTATGAGGATTATGAATTTTGTTTGAAAATAACATTATCAAGAGAACTGTTACTCAAACACAGATTGCATCCATCGGTTATCAAAAATAAATTAGAAGAATATAATAATGACTGTAAATATGCGTTTTTGCCAATTTCTTCACAACAAATTTTATTTTTTATTTTTATTTATGTAAACACAGATGAATGTATTGAAAAAATTATTAAAGATTTAATGGACAAAAAAATATGTGGTGTTGATGGAATTATAAGATATGATTTTAAAAGAAAGGATTTGTTTGATGATGAATGGTATATAGAGACAACAGGTGGATCGTTTTCTAACATCAATTGTTTATCAAATATTTTTGATCTTACGAAAACTAAGACAACTTCGATTTGGGATTTATATAATACATTTGGTATAGAAGCAACAAAACAATTTTTAATTCAAGAATTGAAAACAGTCATGGATGGGGTAGATATTTGTCATATAAAACTTTTAGTAGAAAGAATGACATATTCAGGTACAATTGAACCTATAACTAGATATACAATGAGAAATGATGAAAGTCCTTTATCTAGAGCATCGTTCGAAGAAAGTTTTGAAACATTTTTAAAGGCAGCCAAATTTAAAGAAGTTGAACCTTTCACTGGTGTTTCAGCTTCTGTAATAGGGGGGGAAAAAGGCAGAGGTTGGTACATATATGTGCGATATCTTAATTGATATAGAAAAATTAAATATAGCTAATTTAAAAACTACCGAAGATAATGAAACTTATGAAGATATAGCTAATTTAAAAACTACCGAAGATAATGAAACTTATTATGAAGATGATGGAGATGATTTGGTATATGTAGAATAAAAATTTAAGTTTGAAATATAAAGGTTATTTAACCTTTATATTTCAATATTTACAAACATGCACTTCTAACATAAGGTGTTCCAGTTAATCCAGTTCCACAATCTCCGTACGCGGTCCCTAAAGTAAAATATCCAGATCCAGACGGAGGCATGCCAATACGTTCACCTGTCAATGAAGTATAACCATAAGTTCCAAAAACTGGAACTACGTAAAGACCGGATGTTGCTGGAGTTGGAACTCTAATTTGCGATCCCTGATTATAAATACCCATCGTTGCATAATTTTGTGCTTGAATACGTTCGCGGGGTTTATCCATTGTTCTTTTATTGAATAAAAATTTAAATACATTCGATACAGTTACCTAAAGTATTAAAAAATTGTGGTCATTAAGTCGAATATCTACATAATTTTATGACAAATCCTCTAATGAATTTTTAATGACATATCATTAAAAATTTTAAATATCGTCTATATCAACAGAGTCTTCAATTTTTAATAAAAAAGATTTAAATTTTTGTATTGAACCATCTTTTTTTCTTAAAGTTATTTTTATTTTTTTACAATGTCCATTCCACATACATAGTAATCCTTCGTCTTCATGAGGTTCTTTTTCAATGTAAGGAATTATTTCTACAACTCGAAATGAACTTTTATTTTCTGTATTTAAAGATAGTAAATTTAATTCTTTAATAGTTTTAAAAGCTGCATTTTTTTTTGCTTCTTTGATGGATAAACCGCTACCAATAAATTTTTCATTAGGCTTATAATCTGTTATTTGGCATTCAATATTAAATGTTGGAGAATGATCTGGACCGTTTTGATTTAAAGTAGTGTATGATGGTGGTTTATATTTATTTTTGTGACAAAATTCGTTTAAAAATCCAATTGAATTAAATTTTTCCATATCGATATTTTGTTCTTTTTTATTGCATAATATCTCTTCTTTAGTAGAAGTTACGTTATCTTTTTGTTTTTCCATAATAGTTTAATTAATCCTTTTAATTCTTTAAATTAATAAAACTAATATGATTATTAGAAATTTTCCAAAACAAACAAATAATTTGTTACCTTTTGAACTTAATTCTAATAAATTTTCTTCTTATTACGGGTATCCTAATTATGGTTATACAGGATCATATCAAAATATTGAATTTCCTATTACACAAAATGGAAACTTTTTACAAGCCACCTCTGGAAACGCAAGAGTGCCTGAACCAATTTATAGTTCCGGTGTTCAAAGAAGTACAAGAATAAATTATTTACCATCTAGCCAATCGTGCGCTCCTTTTCAATCACATGCGGATTGTGATAAAAGTCCTAATTCTAAAGGAGGTGAATCTTATGATTGGAATTATGGATGGAATTCATGTTGTTCAGGTTTTTGTCCAAGTAAACGCGAATGTGCCAAACCTGATCCAAAAGAGTGCGATATTGGCAATGATATTTTAGACAGAGATCCTTTTTTAAAAATAGAATGGGATGTCAATGCGCCTAATTATAGGTGTACATACGATCTTCATAAAATAAACACTTCAGAACAAATAAATTTATTTGTTGCAAAGAATGGTAAAAATAAAAGTTATGATGAAATTATGACATCTTTCTGTGAAATTCCTTCACATATTTGTCCAATAGATCCAGGAGATGGTAGTTTAAATGATGATAAAAAAGGTAAAAAAATGGAAAAATGTTCAAGACTAATTAGTCTTGATGATGAAGGAACTAGATGCAGGGCATGGGCTGCAACACAAGATAATAAAACAATAGATAATATTAAAGAAGAATATTGTCTTCATAATCCTAATAGTCCAGATTGTAGATGTATTAACAGAAGTAGTAATTCTCTATATGACGAAGCAAAGAAAAATAATCCATTTCCAGATGGTTGTTGGTATAAACCATGTTCAACATCGGTATATTTGAAAACTTCAGATATACTTTCCGATGAAAAACACTGTCCCAAAGAAATGTGTCAAGTGATATATAATGTAAATCAAAACAATGATGTTGTTATTAAAGATAACACAAATAATATAAAATGCGATTTTACAAAATTTATACCTCCAACTCCACCAACTCCAGGTCCTGGTCCAACTCCAGGTCCTATTCCTATAATTCCTCCTATAAATCCTTTACCTTTACCAAATACTACTTTTTTGGAAAATAAAAATGTTTTAATTACTGGTATAGCAGTAACCGGAGTTGCAGTTTTGTTGTTTTTACTTTTAATGTTTAAAAGTAAAACTACATAATTTTTCTGTTTTAAAGGGTTTAAATCCTTTAAAACATCGAATACTTTAAATATGATTGACTTATTTTATTAGTTTTCTTTAAATTAATATGATGGAATCTCATTGTAAAGAAAAAAAAGTTGAATCCGACGAGAAAGTTAAAAGAAAACCTGGAAGGCCTAGAAAACATAATGTAAGGCCTGTAGTAAAAGATGTTCCTATAGGAAATGATTTTAACAAGGCAACAATTACAACTAAAACATTTACAATTAAAGTAGAAAATTTTGATCCAGATATTGATATTTGGAGAAATCAAATATCAGTATCTAATGTACAGCATGATGATCTAGAATGTAGATGTAAAGATAAAATATTTCCATATACTAAACCTCATAAACCAGGAGATATTGTTGAAGAATACGTATTTTCAAAAAAAAACACTAAAAATATAGAAAAAAAAGAAAATGTTTTTAAAAACTGTTTTACTGTTGTTATTTTAGATCAATCTTTAAAACCCATAACTATTAAAATATGTAAAAAAGGATCTTTTCAATTAACTGGTTGTTTAAGTATGGAATCTGGAGAATTTTGTGTATTATCTTTAATAACTAATTTACAAAAAAAGAATCCACGATGGATACCATCTCTTATTTATATGACAATTAAGCCAGTCATGACTAATGTAAAATTTACAATAGGGTATAAAATATCTATTGTGAAAGCTTTAAATTTTTTTGAAAACAGAAAAGATATTCATGAATTTTTTTCTTATAAACTTCGAGTAAACCCTGCAATAAATATAAAAGAACTTTTGACAGAAAAAGATTTAGAAAATGTACCAATAAGAATTGTTACATATAAAAATGTTAATAACAAAATTTTTAATCGTACAAGTCAAGAAATTACACTTTCAAATTATATTCAAACTCTATCTTTAAAAGAAAAGCAAAAACATTTTAAAGAAAAACACACAACTCTTCTTTTGTTTAGGTCTGGAAGTGTTATATTGAGTGGTATTCATGAAAACGTTATGAAAAAAACATTTGAATCTTTTCAAAAAGTTACATCAGATTATAAAAGTTATTTAACTTAATTCATTTTAAATTATAATAAAATTGATTGTTATTAATGGTGGTTATCGTTAATAATAAATATATAATAAATGACGTACACACGTGAAACAATGCAAAAAATGAGACGTGAGGAATTAAAAAATATTGCAATCTCATACAGAATTTATAATGGATATCATGAAAGACCAATTTCTAAAATGAGAAAAAGTGATTTTATTGATTTTATTCATGAATCAGTTACAACACCAAATCACTCCTAATACCCGAGAAACTATTTTACAAAACGCTAACCGTCAAGATAGACGAAGAAGACGGGAAAATAGACATAACGAAGATGTTATTGTACATTTTATACCCTCTCCTCTTTCATCTAGAGACACTTTAAGGGATTTTGATGCAAGAAGACGAATAGATTTCGGGTCTAGTTTGATGGGAGGACCACTTGGATTACTAGATGTAGTAATTAGTGTTTTAAATTCTACATCTTTAGATGATGAAGAACAATATGAATTAAATAATGAAGAATTTACAGGAACAATTCCTACCGAAGTAGAAGAAGAAAACGAAGCACATGAAACTGTAAGATGTGCTGTTTGTCTTCATAACAAAGTTTGTGTTTTGTTTCAAAAATGCAAACATGTCATAACTTGTGGTCCTTGTAGCTTAAGGGTAAAAGAATGTCCAGCTTGTAAACGTGTAGTAGAATCGTCAGACAAAATAAGAATTTTTTTGCCATAAACTTAAAATATATCTCTTCTTAAAAAATATATCTTCTTAAAATATATCTTCTTAAAATTTAAAGGTAAATTTACCTTTAAATTTAATAATTAATTTTAACACCTTCGTTATCTCTTATAGCATTAAACCCATAACCTAAGTTATTTTGTTCACGTATTTTAATTGTTATTGGTTTATTACCTCCACCTCCACCCTGACCATTATTTCCGTATGAATATGTTTGTCTTTGTTTTTTAGGATTGATCATACCTGTAGTACAAGTACGATCTTCTTGTCCATTCAGATAATTAACATGAAGTCCTTTATAAATTTTATGAGTTTTAACTGAATATAGTGGTAAATTTCTTTCTCTATCTTTTTCAACTCTACTAATATTATCTTTAGTAACATTTCCATTAGCATTGGTTGCGATTGTAATATTTTGTAAGTTTTTAAATTGCATATGTGGATGTTGTTGCCAATTAGAATCATTTTTTGATATTGGAATTCTTCCGCTAAATCCTTCTACCATTCCACTTGTTTCATCTCTAAATGTGGAAAATGTTTTGGTGGTTTCTGGAGAAACAAAACCTTCATAAATGTTATTTTGAGTAACACCATCAATAACATTTCTACCTATATTATCTTCAGGATACTCATATAAAGCTTGTTTAATTCTTTGAGGTTTATCTTCTATATGATATACAACATCATATGGTTGATCAATCCCTGTTTTAAAATTATATCCTTTATTTGAACACATTGGTATTGTTTTTAAAGTATTTAAAACTTCATTACGCTTTAAAGCATTTTCCGATGGTTTGATGCCTTTACTAAAATCTATAAACTCGGCTGACGTATTAATACTCGTAGTATTTCTTGGTTGTCTTGATAGAGGCATTAAATCTCTTAAATCTACGATTGGTGGTCTAAATGCGCCATCTTTTATAATTCTGTATGGTAAAAATGCTTCGTTTGATGATCTTCCAAAACCTAATCCAGTATTATTATATTGAACAGAGACCATAGGATTAACGTTTCTAGCAAATTGTAAAATAGCATCATTTCTATCTGTACTGTCATCTTCTGCATTAAGAAGATCGTTATCTTCACCAACTTTGATTATTCTTCTAGTTGTTATTCCTTTCGGAGGGTCCTTAATAATAGTATTTGTAATATACCAATCAGAAACATCATCTAAATTTAATTTAGGACTATCTGTTATGCTTGAAAATGAAATCATATTTATTTGTAAAGTTTTCTTTTTTATTTCTTATATTCCCATTTCCTGTGTTAAAAATTTCGTTTTTAGCGTTAATAATAAAGATGTTTACACAAATTGCATTAATCTTATCATTAATCATTTTAATATTTTTTATTTATAAATTTGCAATGTTTAAACCACAAGTCCATTGGAATACTTTAACTCAAGAAAAAGAAAAATATTAGAATACTTAAACAACTATAAAGTAAAATTAAATGTTTCAATACCTCCATTAACATGTACCGATTTAGATAAAAATTATAATATAGAGGAGTTTGAAGTTATGAAACAAACAGATCCAGATAAATTTAAAAAATATATTTCCTGTGGTTATGTTCACAATGTATATTTATTAACTGCGTTTGAAGAATGGATTAACAATTCTCTAACTCATTCAGATGTTTCTTTTGAGAATTTTCAATATCTTTGTATTAGACCTCCTGTAGATATATCTACAGTTGATTTTAAAAATTTTAGAAATTACATTAAATCATGTATTCAAACAAATAAAACAAATGTTACATATTGTTAATTAACACCTAAAAGGTGTTAATTACTCAATTAATTTAGAAATAAAAAATAATTAAATTTTAAACAAATAATATTTATTTAATAATAATTGATTATAATGTCTGGTTTAATTTAAGGTCCGTGTTGCCATCTATCAGATCCCATATCTCTCTTTTCTTTCATATATTTCTAGTCTTTCAGGTTCCATATTTTTTCCGGTATTTCTAATTTTATTTCACAATTATTACATTCTTTTGCAATTTTGGCTGGTGTACTTAACACTGCATGTACATTTTGTAACACACCTAAAGAATTATGTGAACAAATACTTTCTCCGCATCATTATAATTATTTTTGTAATTTTGATAATAAATTATATTCCCCATTATCATAACCATGGTTACAATCTTTTTGATCTATTTTTGAATCATCGTTTGTAGTATTCTCTGAAGATGTGTTTTTATTTCCCATTTATTAAATTTTGTGTTTATATTTATTTGTTAATAAATGGCAACTTTAATACCTTCTTTTAAAAAAGATAATCCTTTTGAATCCATAAATGATAACGAACTTATTGGATTAACATTTAATGACCAAGATGGACCCTCGAATAATATTTTATGGTCATCATCCAAAATTGTAAATTTAATTCCTAAAGGACAGTTTCAAGCAAAACAACCTAATGCTGTTTCTGGAAATTTTGCAAAATTTGGAGATGAAAATAATTCTGGACAAACAATTGACTCTGGAATTTTACTAGACGATAACGCAGATCCTTCATCCAGCGTTATATGGTCCAGCGAAAAAATTGCAAAAATACCACTTCCTCCTTTTCAATTAAAGCAACCTGATGCAATAAGTGGAAATATTTCTATATTTGGTTCCGATGTTAATTTGGGACAAGTTATCGATTCTGGATATTCTATTAATGATTCTTTACCACCATCTTCTCAAGTTATTTGGTCAAGTAATCAAGTCCAAAGTCAACTTTTGGCTGTTAGTCAAGCTAAACAGCCCAATGCAAATGCTGGTAATTTAGCTATATTTGGAAATGGAGTAAATAATGGTCAAGCTATTGATTCAGGATATTCAATTAATGATTTGTCTGCACCTTCTTCTAATGTTTTGTATTCAAGTAGTAAAATTTCACAAATTTTTCAACCACAAGTGTCTTTTCTTTCAGGTGTATCTCCTACATCTACAGTTAATCCTTCGTCTAATATTTTATATGTTGGTGTTGATGGATCATCTTATGTTTGGAATGGTTCTGTGTATAATAATGTTTTTGTAAAATCTTATTCAAAGTTTTCATCACAAAGCCCATTGTCAGTTCCTCCTGGAAGCAACATTCCAATCCCATTTCCAATTGTTGAAAGTAGCGGTCAAAGCAGTAAGGGCTCTATTTCCATCTCACCTAGCGGTGTTGTTACCATTACATCATTAAGTCAGGCATCCTCTTTGTATAAAGCTAAATTTTCAGGCCAAGGTTTAAATTCAGGTGGGGCTTCTATTCAAGTTTCATTTAATTTTGTTGACCAGTCTAATCAACAATTAGGAAATAGCTCTTCAGCGTTTTCAGTTTCTGTAGGGGGACTTGCTATTAATTCACAATGTTATTTAGAACAATATTTTCAAGTTCCTCCTTTAGGACAATTATCTTTTTCTGTTAATATTGTTACTAAATCATCTGATCCTCCCGTTATTTTAGGAAATGTAGGTCAGATCGACAACCCGTATTTAATTGTAGAACAAGTATATTAAAATTTAATGAAACAATTTCATTAAATTTTTAAAAATGCCTCAACGCCTCCATCTACCCCAATTATAACGACGTCTTCTATCAACATCTATATCCCATGGAACTCCAAACGGATACCGGTAGTTTACATCATACATGGGATAGGCAGCAGGAACTGGCGGTGTTACTAAAACAGTTGTTGGACTTACAGAAGGTGTTACAGTAGATGTATAATAAGGATCTCCAAAATTAAACAATCCATCTAGTTTTTTAGCTTTGCATGCCCAAATTAAAAGAGCTGCTACTAACAATACAATTATTACGACAATTGCAGGGTTCATTTTTTAAAATGCTTTTTATTACTTTTGGCAAGAAATGGTTATTTAAATCATTTCTTGCCAAAACAAGTAAGACAATTACATATTTATCTTTTAAAAGAATGGTAGCAAAAAAATTGTTTTAATAAATGGCAAATATTATTTATATAAACGACCTAAGATCAAATCGAGATTCTGACTTTACTAAAACACCAATCGGATATGTAGCAAACGATTCCACTTCAAGACCCATACTTGGCTTGGGAGACAAACTAGAATTAGATGTCCCGCCATTAACTTCTGGTGATTTTGGAAATATAAGAGCATCTATAGAAGGAACGAATGAATTTTCAGATATAGAATCTTCTGAAAATAAAACAGTTTATCATAACTATTCGGATGTTGATAAAGGACAAATACAATATTATGTTGATACAAATTTTGTTAATCCTTTTCAACCTTTTTTTAAAGATAACAATCATATTGTTATGAAACAAATTATGCCAGACAGAACTATTGAATATACAAGACAAGCAATTGTTCCCATACAAAAAGATACTAGCTTAGACCCTGTATATGATCAACAATTATTAAAATTAGAAAATCCATCTCGTTATAGTGGATATCCTATGGGTAAAGGATATTTGCAATTTTCAGCAGGAGAGGCTCGTATGGGTCCCAATAAATTATACAATCCTAATCAATGGTTTGTAGATACGCAAAATCAAAGAGAAGATGTACAAGCTTTACAAATGAGAACAATTATAAGACAAAATTATGCACCTGCTCAGTTATTTTCTTAACATGTTAAAATATAAAGGTATTAACCTTTATATTTTCAAGTCAAAATATATTAATATGGTTTATAACATGGAGAATATTATTGCCCCAATGGTATGTATGCATGCTAGTGCTGCAGGTTGTTGAGGTTATCATAATTGGACTCAGACCTAGGCTAACACAACCTAGGTTGTGTTCAAGTTTGTAATACTTTGTTTCATTTAACTTTCTAATTCAAGTTTCTAATTCAAGTTATTTTTAAAATAAACTACATTTCTTTAAAATAAATGCCTCAAACAATATTACCCATTAGTGTTGGTCAAATGGTATTAATATGTATATTTATATTAATAATTTTATTTGTCATTACAAAAGCAAAAGGTATAAAGGGATCTTGGAGTAAAAAAAGTGAAATAGATCCATTTATAAATCATTCTCTATCTTTTTATGTACCTGAAGAAGATGAGTTAAAAGATTCTGAAGGTGAACGTATTTGTCGTAAATTTTTACGAGAAACTGTAGGAGTACTTTTTAAAGATAGAGATGGAAACCCGGAACCTTTTAATAAAGCAAGACCTGATTTTCTTAAAAATCCTGTCACTTCTGGCAAAAATGGAAATTTTAATTTAGAAATAGATTGTTATAGTCCTAAATTAAAATTAGGAGTTGAATATAATGGCGCTCAGCATTATAAATTTATACCTCATTTTCATAAAAACAAAGAAGCTTTTAGAAATCAACAATATAGAGATGAATTAAAAAGAAGAATGTGTGATGATAACAACGTTACATTAATTGAAGTTCCATATACTGTTAAAGATATACCTACATATTTATACAATAAATTAAAACCTCTTGGTTATTTAAATTCATTACAATAATTTTTAATGGTATTGTACCATTAAAAATACTTTAATTAGTAAAAATACTTTAATTAGATGCATCATTGTTTTCTGTAACAAGTTGTTTACAATATTTATTAAACTGTGCTTGTGTTATAGAACCAGAAGGATTTACTTTAAACAGTGATTTTAAATTATCATCCAATATAATTTTTCGTTTATTAACAGTATCTTTAAGAGAATTTTCACGAATGTAATCAGAAAAGACTTTGTTAACATCATCCCATGAAATTAATGACGTAGTACACCATTTGGTTTTTGAGCTTTGTTTACTATGTTCATCATAAAACTTAATTAGTTCTTCAGAAGGATACAAAGTTAATTCTGATGTTTTCTCAATAAACAAATGATTTAGATGAGATTGAATTTCTGTGTAAGTACGTTGTGCATTAGGTTCCAATCGCAATAAATCAATAAGCATTGTATCACACATAATAATTTTTTTGTTTTCTTGATTTTGGAGTTTCTTTTCTTCAACGTGTTTACAAATCGCTTTTGTTACATCGTTTCTACTTTTCATTTCAGAAGGGTCGCATCCTAAAAATTTAGCCAAATCATTAGTAATTACTCTTAGTTTTCCCAAACCCGTATTTGCAGAGGTTCTTGTATGCTTAACACGAACCGGAGGTCTATTTTGTATGACTTGTTCGAAAGTGTCTTTTATAGTATCAGTTTCTTCTTTAATTTGTTTTACAAGTGGAGATGTAGGTAAACTTTCTGTAAGAGATTTAACTTTAATTTGCAAATTAGCAAGATTTCCTAAAAGTTTTTGTTCATCTGTTAATTTTCTAGTACGTTTTTTAGTTGTTTTTTTCCCATTTGTTACTATGTCATTTTCTCCGTTTTCTTCATTAACTTTTTTAATTTTGGTTTTTGGAACCTTTTTCAATTTTGTTTTTGATTCTTCTACACGTTCAACATCTACAAAACTACCATTCATTTCTTCTTTTTTACAAATTTCAGTACTCATTTTGTTACTTTTACTTTATGGACGTTGTCTTTAAGCCTAATAAAATAAGGCTACTTAAAAAATGAATGTCTGTTTAAAACATTTTTATAATAATTAAAATGGATATTGTATGTGAGTTTTGTGATAAATCATTTGATTCTAAAAGTAAGATAAATGTGCATCAAAGAACTAAAAAATGTCAACAATTTAGAACAATAACATTTGTTTGTAGAAAATGTTCTTCTGCAATACTTGGATACGATAATATATTATTTCATGTTGAGAACTGCAATGGAACAACTCCAATTTTGCACAAAGAAATAGAAAATAGAATTAAAGTTACAAACCATAATAAAAAACATGACGACAATAAAAATTTTTTTGGAAAAGGTTTAAATGGGAAAACGGTTTATATATTTAATTATGAAAAAAGTATGTTAACTTATGGATCTACCAATATTATATCTGAATCCATTGTGAGTACAATAGATAATTTAGTTGAAAAGGCTACCTTAAAATCGCTTAACGATGCTATTCAATCTTTTTCTAAAGAAAGTTTTCTCCAAGAAATTTTGTTTAAATATCCACAACCATTTTCAATTTCTGATATAAGTAAGTTTTTTGAATACGAATCACGAACTGTGATGGCATTTTTAATTGCAAAAGATCTTAATGATTTATTTGAAATTTTGTTTAAAGAATGCAAATTATTTCCTGTTTGCATTGTTAATGATAATATATATGTAATTGATAAAGTTGTTCATCAAAATCTTGATAAATGGATTTTGGAATGGAAACAAATTGATTACAAAGAAGTAAGTTTATCATTGAAAGGATTCTTTTTACCTGTATTGAATTATGCAATAAAATTATTTTTAAATGAAAGTAACAATAATACAACATTAAAATTGTTAGAACTTGTAAAAGAAATTACTGATGAAACTAAAATTAGTAAATTAATGTCAAATTTTACAAAACCAATTCCAGTTTTTGAGGATATACAAAATATATTTCAAAATGTTAAATATATTTATAACGGATCATATAAACATACACCTATGGATACTTTTATTAAAATATATATATATCTTATGGTTCATGTTTTGTAAAAGAAAAGAAAACTGAACGTGAGCTTTATTCTTTACTTATGTCATTAACAAAAGAGTCTGAAAAAATTGCTTTGATTAAAAAAATTCAAATGAACGATAATGATGAAAATGTGGTTGAGATTGAAAAAGAAATGAAATTGTTAAAAGTTTAACCATATTTAAAAAATAAATTGTTAATTTAAAAAAGATGTTAAAAAAAGCTATAAAAAATGATAAAAATGCAGATCGTCATTATGAAGATGCTTGTAATCTTCCATACGAATCTAAAATTCAATGGACTAAAAAGAAGATCTAAAACGTATAGAAGAAGAGAAAAAAATAATTGAAACAATTGATCAAATTCAAAAAAAAAATACATCCACACAGTAAAACAAAAAATATATAAATATAAAGGTTAAAAAACCTTTATATTTTAATGCTAAGATTCCTGTTATAACAGATAAAATCATAAGATAAAGATTTATCTTGATAAGGAGTTGTGAAATAAAAAATCCAAAACTGATAAAATCATATAAAGATCTAAAAATTCTTTTTTCATCTTTTATTTACTACTTTTAAGAATACTCTTGCTCTTAAATATAAAAGAATCTCTATTTTCTTTTTTCATCTCTATTTTTTTAATCTTTAATTTTTTGATTTAGATTTATTTATGTTTAAGAATAAATATGCTTCTTAACGGTAAAACTTTTAAAATATATGATTATGATACCCAAAGAACAGTTATTGAACGAATTGCATCGGTATTAAGGACAATACCTAAATATCTTTGGTATGTGAATGACGCAGGAAACACAAAATATACTGAAGAGCCAAACTTTATAGAAGAAACACCAAACTCAATTACTGTTATTAATATTATTTTAGATATAGAAACACAATCGTTACAATCATTATCAGAGTTCGAAAGTAGATATTCTGATTGGTTTATTCAAAGTGGAAACACTGGAAATTCAACCGAAGAAGAAAGTAAAGAAGATTTGTTAAAATGGTTTGTGATTAATTTCATAAGAAAAAATAAAAATGAGGGAATTTCTGAAGAGCATTCAATTCTTCTTCTAGAAGAAGAATTAAAGGAGGGAGTTGGTGGTAGAGAATTTGACTTAAATTTTCCAAAAAAAATATGGAGCGACAGAAGTCAAATAGAAAAGGATTACAATAAAAATGTAAAGGAAAATAGAACTTTGTCTGCTCAAAATGAAAAACGCTTTAAAGATCTAGATAAAATGCCTAAAGCTTCAGAAGAGTTTTCCAAATTTGTTGTTGAAAAAATTAAGGTTTCGTTTACTGTGACAAATTATCAAACAACTATGCTCTCATTGTTTAATATTATAGATATAAATAAGGTAGAAAATAGTGAAAATAGTATATTTAAAATAATAACAGTAACTACAGCAAATTTTTTTAAAATTAATGGACTGATAGACATTTCCGAATATAAAAGAATAGATCCATCTCAGCTTATTGAAAATTCTTCATCTTGTATGGATAACGTATTAAATATAATAATTATGAATGAACCAAAACAAAAAAGAGAAGGTAAACAAAGTAAAAGACCAGAATTTATAGACATAACTGTTAAGCCTAATAATGAAAATTTGTTAATTGAATTTGATTTAAGTATTTCGATTTATAACTCTGAAGAAGATAGAAATATTTTAAAAAATTATTTAATTGAAACTTTATTTCCCCAGAATTTAGGCAATTCTTCATCGGTACTTGGGAGGTCATTAACGCAATTTCCGGAACTTATAGTAGGACCAACTTTAGAGAATAAAGTTAAGGGTTCGTATTACATTATTAATCGTTATTTTCAAAAAGAAATTTTTCTAGATATGATTATGAATGATCCTGATTTTTCTATTTTATATGTTGATGAAAGATTCAAAGTAAGTAAACAACAAAGTAGGCTGTATGTATATTTTGTTACAACTAAAACTGGTATTGTAGCATTCAGTTTGTTAAATCAAGTTATTTTAACAGAGAATGATTCCTTATTTAAAATTAAAACACCGGATGGTAGAAAATTAAAAGTAAAAGTTGGTACGCAATATATCAAAATAAGAATATCATCAATTGAAAATAAATTAAATATACCATTTTTTCAAGATCATCTAAATAGATTATTTTCTTTGTATTTTTTGAAATACAATTCAACACTTCAATTCTATAATTTATATTAAAATAACTCCTGGTGGTTTAGGTATTCAAGATCAACAAGACATTAATTTAAACATTGATGAACCAAGAATTAATGTTCCTCCTAGAAAAAAAATTGGTGAAAATACTTTAGCAGCTCAAGTACCAGAATTATTTTTACCTTTATATTCAAGAAAATGTGCACGAGCACCTAGAATAGTTTCTGAAGAAGAGGCTTTAAAACTCAACAAAAATAATTTTCAAACAATTAGATTTCCGATTCATTTAGAAGGTAATTTAGAACCTAAAATTTATGCATGTGATCATCATAAAGAACATCCTTATCCAGGTCTTAAACCAAATGATTTAGCAAACAAGGACACCTTTAAATATTTACCATGTTGTTATAAAACTAATCCTGAACATAAGCGAGGGTCTCCTTATGGAAATTACTATAAAGGAGAAGCTTTAACTAAAGATATGACAGATCACGAATTATATAAAACTCCAAGAATTGTTCCTAATAAAATTTTTGGAATACTTCCTACTTCAATAGCCAAGATATTTGGCAAGATTTCTCAGAGAGAAATCGATGAGGAAAATGATACAACTAATTATTATAGATACGGGACCATGTATGGAATAAATAGTTTTATAGATGCAGTTGCAAGAGCAATTGGAAATAATCGGTTTGAAAACATTTATAATGAAAGACAAACATATATTTCAGAAATTAGGAAAAAAATGGCTTCTGATCCATATATTGGATTGTCAAGGCAAGAAACTTATGATTTGAATATTGAAGTTGTTAAAAAATGGATAAAATCAGATCAATACTTTGATCCAAAAAGATTTTTAAAAATTGTGGAAGATTATTTTGATGTTACAATCTTTTTGTTTGAAAGAAATGTTGGAGCAAGCATTATCTTTAAACAAGAAGATGATTTTACAATCACAATAGATCAAATAAGTGAAACTGTTCAAAAATATGGATCCGGAGGGCAATTGTCTTTACCAGTACATTCAACAATTGGATCTTATATTCTTAGACCATTAAAAAATAATGTGGTGTTTATATACATACATATGGGAAGTGAAGTTGATAAAGTTTTATATCCACAATGTGAAACAATAGTTAAGTATGAACAAGAAACTGGAAGAAAAAAAGGAACTGTTAAAAGTTTATTTCATAAACATGATCGTGAAGTTGAGGTTATAAAAACACTTTTTGACAAATTATTATTATCATACACTTCTATAATGTCTGGACCACATATTACATTTACATATGAACCATTTTCTATGACATTAAAGGATGGAAATGGATTAGTATTAAAAGAACAATTTATAGATAAAAGTGGAAAAACAAGAATGTTATATGCATCTTGGGTTTCAAAAAGTTCCAAAACAACGTTAAAAGAAATGTTAAACGAACCAGCTTATTTTACAATTATAACAGAACCAATTCATCCTTTACGTTTGCCAATTAAACAAAATAAAAATAAAAATGAAAATTTATGTAGACCATTGACAGACATGTCAAGAACTCCGTCACATAACATTTCAAATCATTTTGAAATATCTCCGATAACAAATGAATTAGTTGACGATTTAATGAAAATTTATAATTTAAATTACAAAAAGGCGTCTTTTAAAGATTATCTTTGCAATGCATCAGATTATTTAAAAGGTCAAATAAACGGTATAAAAGTTAGAATTTATGTATCAAATTCTGTAGAAGAAATGAGAAGAAATGACAGTACGCTTTTAAAATACAATAAACAAAGAAAGATATCAAGAATTTTGTTTGAGTATGTGTTATATAAATTTTCTGAGTATATTAAATTTCACAATGAATATTCTAAAAAAGAAATTTTTGAAACATTTTTTTTAGAAAAATGTTTAGTAGATAATTCTTTTATATACAAAATTAATCAAAATTTTAATGTTCCATTCTTTACATTATTTGATAAAATGTTTATGGTCGACGGTAAAATTATATTTTCATCTCAAAATTTGATGATCAAAATAATGTATAATATTTATCAACTAACTACTAGAAAATTTAACAAAGTTAAAGAACTAAGCAATCAAACAATTATGAATACATATTTTGAAAATTTATCAGATTTTAACCACAATGATAATTTTTTTATAGTTTATGGACTAAATACATTTTTAAGATTTGTTTCTGAAACCAAACAAGGAGAACTGCTATTAAATACTCTTCAACCTTTTGATGGACCAAGATTTTTTTCAAGTGATGATATTGAAGATGGGAAGATTTTTTCAGCATTTTGTTATGGAAGCATAGATACAGCAATCGCAAATCAATTAAGTGATAAAGATATTGAAAACAGAAAATGGTATTGTATATATATTTGATATTGTTAATGGATATGAAGCATACCAAATTGATTATAAAGGTGTGAAAATAGTCGCATTTAAAGTAGAAGATGGAGAATATTATCTTACTCTTAAAAAAATTTAAGTTTTTAATGCCTAAAGGCATTAAAAACAAACAAAATATATACAGAATCAATATACAGAATCAAAAACAAAACCATTATGTAATTTTATTTTAATAAGTTTTTCAATAAGAATTACATCAAAAAATTTTTTAAATAGATCTTGAATTTCTATTTGGTCTTCTAATGTCATTCCATCGATTACAGCATTTAATGCTTGTTGAGTGTCGTCATCAAGTTCGTGATCGTTAAAAAATTGCTTCCAGTTTTGTTGATACATAGATGCCATATTTTTACTTGTTATGGAAGGTTGCAAGAACAATGGGTTTTCAACAAAAAATCCAAATTTTAATGCTTTTTAGCATTAAAATTTAAACTAAATTTTCAGAAAATATTTTTTGTAAATTTGGTTTATTATAAAAATTTTCTTTAATCATTATAGCCATCGCATCTGTTGATTTATCTATTCCTGCTTCTTTTGCTGCTTTTTCATATTTTTCTTTGTATTGATTAATAACTTCTGGATTTGTCTCTTCTAAAGAATTAGCTTCTAACTCTGCCTGAAGTATAACTTTTTTGACATCATGTAATTTTTTTCTATGTTCTTCAAATACAAAAAGATTATCAGAAAGTCTTTTTCTAGCATATATGTATTTATCTAAAGGAGTTAACTCATTTAATTTTTGTTCTGGAGTTTTAGAAACATCTTCTTTTAATTGTTTCTCTCTCTCTTTAAGTTCTTCCATTATTTTTTTATCTTCTTCTCCGGCTGTTTTTACAAATCGAGATATTTCATTTTTAGCATCTGCTTTGACATCGATTTCATTAACAGAAGCGGCATAATGAGAAGAGATTTTAGGATGCACAATCGG
Organism: Microvelia longipes; assembly: GCA_018340805.1. Classification (NCBI taxonomy): domain Eukaryota; kingdom Metazoa; phylum Arthropoda; class Insecta; order Hemiptera; family Veliidae; genus Microvelia; species Microvelia longipes. Next base: position 7,085,142 of record JACMZG010000008.1, read on the forward strand.
AAATGGTGTACCAACTTTTACATGATAAATTTTATGTACAGAATCATGTTTTTGTATAAGTTCTAATGCTCTTTGATCTGATTCATCCACATTTGCAAACGTGCCTCTTATTTTTGCAAAACCATAAACACCATATTTATTAGGTTTGGCATCATTACAAGGTACAAATGATATAAGACCAATATCTTGATTACTAAGAGGAGGATCTACATAGTGTCTATCCGCACGTGTGAACAAAGGTTTTCCAAATCCTAATTTTAAATAAGTTTTGCGATCAGGATTTTTTATTTCTTGTGAGGATCCAATAGACAATTCTGATAAAGCATTAATGGTTTCGATTTTTGAAAGAGGAGGGTCTGTATCGGGAATAAATGAATTTTTATTTTCTCTTAAAAAATGTGGGTCGGTTAAACTACTAATTTCTGCAATATGTTCCATATTTATTTCTTTCTTATTTATCTAATGTCTTTAAATAAAGTTTTTTTGTTTAAAGCTCCATAAAAATATAATAAATAATAAACATGGATAATAAGTGTATATTTTCTAGGAAAGAAGATGGTATTTGTGAATATAAAAATGAAGTTAGAACAAGTCAGTCTGAAGTTCAAAAAACATCAATAAAACTTATGCAAAGCCCCCGAGAAACAACCGCCCAAGTTCTGGAAAAGAGGGAAACCGACGAAAAAGAGGAAAAAGAATTGTATTTAGATAATATAATTAAAAAAGCGTCTGCAAATCCTCAACAAAGAAAAAATCAAAAAAAATATCACAGAGCTTCTTCAGATTGTGATAGTTCAGATGAAGAAAAGGACGAACCATATTATCATGGTTCTAAAGCATCAACAACTTTAACTAGAGAGCAAGCTTTAAAACTTTCATTACGTAAAATAATAGATGAAAGAAAATTAAACAAATAATGTACTTAAAATTTAATGAACCGAATTCATTAAATTTTAATAATTTTCAAATTCAGATGCATCTTCATCTATTAATTTAAAATTATTATTAAAAAATCCCAAATCGTTCATTGTGTCAATCACATTTAGTTTAGTACTAGGATGTAAAGTTCCATTTTTATAAGTTTTAAAAAATTCATTTAATATATTTTTTGTTCTCGTTGTATTAGTTAAAGAACACCAAACACAAAAATCAACTATAACTCTTGTTTCTATACATGATTGTTTGTAATCATGAGAATCTTTTAAATAACTATAATAATTAGTTGGTGTTGTGGGAGGAGTTAAAAACCAAATTATATCTTTATTTTTGGAATAACTTTGGGGACAATTTGTACAGTCGTTTAAATCACCCCTTAAAGGTGTAAATATACATTTTCTACAATAAACATATTGGTTATTGCTTAAATACATAAATAACTGACGTATTGTGTATTTATCCATTTTTATTCTATTTTACAAGATAATCTTTTAACTATAGTTTACATAACAAACATGTATTTCCATCCTAAGGCATCAAAAAGTGTTTTGCATATATCATCATGACATGCTTTTCTCTCTGTGGTTTTTAAAACAGCAAAATCATCTTTGTTACAATTGTAACCATGTTTTCGTAATAATTGAAATAAAACATATTGGGTATTTATAAAATTTTTTCTTTCGATATCTTTAAATAACAAATCATATTGTTCTGTTAATTTGTCAAAATCAGCCATTAATTTTTCTTCTAAATGTTCTATATTATCAGGTCTTTTACCTGTTAATGTATAATGAATAAGAATAGTATCTTCATAATGTTTTGTATATCCAAGTTCTTTTAAAAAAAATAGTATATGGGCTCTGGTAACAATTTTAAATCTTTTACTTTGACTAATTGGATTTCCATATTTGTCTTTTTTATTAGCCGGTTCTATTATTTGATGATTAACTAATTGTTCTTCTAATTCATCATAGATTCTTGGATTAATATTGGTATTTTGTTTACCTTGATATTGATTTATACAATCTTTAAAATGAACTTTTCTATCATAAGTGTACTTATTGCAAACGTTTATTCTCCCTCCATCCTTTACACTACTTGAATTAAGTAATTTAACTGTTTCAGCATTGCATAATTGACATATATATATATCATCATCCTTATAAAAATCTTTATCATTACCACATGTACATACAACTGGTATGGAATTTAATAAATCTTCTTTTCCAAAATTTCCTATTAATTGTAATGATTTTAAAAGTGGTTCTGTAAGATATGATTTTGCTACTTTAATAAATTCTTGTACAGTTTCCCTTCTTTTTAAAACTAAATTATTAATTTCTGTTGGTTTTTGAGAAGTTAAAGCAACTTCTATGTTTAAAGGTGTATTTATAATAGTTAAATATCTATGTATGATATCAGATGTTTCAATACTATAAAGGTCAAGATTTGATAAATTAACTAATTTTTTTTCTAAATATTTTTTATCCATTAATAGATCTAAAAGTATTTTAGGTCTCAAATTTTCAATTTTTAAAATATTTTCAATACATAGCAATCTTTCATTATATCGTTTATATTTTTGGACCTCTGATTCAAAATGTAATTTAATTTTATTGTCTAGACTTAAAATGTCTATATCTTCATTAATCATTTTCTTTTAATTATTTATTTTTTAAACTATGCAGAACTCCTCGCAATATGGTCATTTTGAACTATTCTATAATCTAAATCTTTATCTAAATCCAGTTCAATAAAAATAGAAGACAAATTTTAAAAGCATTTAAAAATAGTAATCTGATTGTATTCAAATTTAAATCTTGGCAATGTAATAAATAAACAAAGATGTCTATTTCTTCGTCAAATGTAACTTCTGGTTTCATCGATATCGCCACTAAAGATGAAATTGAAAAATATATGTATGGTGGTAAAACATCCACAGCTTATTTCGTAAGAGAAACTAGAAAAGCAACATGGTTTACCCAAGTACCGGTTAGTTTAACTAGAGCAAACGGATCAGCTAACTTTGGAAGCGAATGGTCGGCATCCATTTCTAGGGCTGGAGATTATTTGTTGTATACTTGGCTAAGAGTGAGAATTCCATCTGTAACTTTGTTAACAACAAATCAATTTGGTGCCAATGGTAGAATTAGGTGGTGTAGAAATTTTATGCATAACTTAATCAGAGAATGTAGTATTACGTTTAATGATTTGGTAGCAGCAAGATTTGATCATTATCATCTAGATTTCTGGGCTGCATTTACAACACCTGCGTCAAAGGCAGTTGGTTACGATAATATGATTGGAAATATTTCTGCTCTTATTCAACCACAACCTGTACCTGTTCTTCCTGCAACAGTAAGTCTTCCTGAAGCTGACCTTAATTTGCCATTACCCTTCTTCTTTTCACGTGATTCTGGAGTTGCTCTTCCTACTGCTGCTTTGCCATACAATGAAATGAGAATTAATTTCCAATTCCATGACTGGCAACGCTTGTTGATTCTTGACAACATTGCAGCCGTTGCATCACAAACTGTTGTACCTGTTGTAGGTGCTACAAGCGATATTGCGACGGCTCCTGTTCTTCATCATGGAACTGTATGGGGTAACTATGCTATTGTCTCTAATGAAGAGCGAAGACGTATGGGATGCTCTGTAAGAGATATTTTGGTTGAACAAGTTCAGACTGCTCCACGTCATGTTTGGAATCCAATAACTAATGATGCTCCTAACTACGATATTCGCTTCTCTCATGCTATTAAAGCACTTTTCTTTGCTGTTAGAAATACAACCTTTTCTAATCAACCTTCAAACTATACAACCGCTTCTCCTGTTATTACGTCAACAACTGTTATTTTAGAGCCCTCAACCGGTGCTTTTGATCCTATACATCATACTACCCTTATTTATGAAAATACAAATCGGTTGAATCATATGGGCAGTGATTACTTTTCGTTGGTTAATCCATGGTATCATGCGCCTACAATTCCTGGACTTACCGGGTTCCATGAATATTCATATTCACTTGCCTTTAACGAAATTGATCCTATGGGAAGTACCAATTATGGTAAACTTACTAATATTAGTATTGTACCAACTGCAAGCCCTGCTGCTAAAGTTGGTGCTGCTGGTACTGGTCCTGCTGGAAGTGGACAAAACTTCCCACAAACATTCGAGTTCATTGTTACAGCATTAAACAACAACATCATTCGCATGAAAAATATTTTTCTTGTATCATTTGTAGTGCCACGTAGTCTACGATGGTGCTGCTAACAAAGAAATACTTGTGCGAAACAGGCGGAGGTGGTGTCGCGAGGCACCAATTGGAACCATGAATTAACATGGTACCTTGGAACCGTCTAGTCGGCTTGCAATCGGGCCTTTGATTAAATCAAAGTAGTGGTTGTAAGTGGTACGTCGACGACAGTCGACACCTAACGTGAAACTTCACGGAACAGGCAAGGTTGATGAAAACGGTCAAAATTCAGTAAAATGGACAAGACCGTCGGTGTAGCTAAAGGGTAACTTTTAGTGATATCGCTATCGACTGGGTCATCAACCGGTCACCCTTTTTAAGGGAGGCTCAATGTACAGTCAGGCCACCATAAGGATCCAACGGATACGAGTGGTGCTTTATGTGATCGAGTGAATTGAAAATTGACACTCGGGAAGCATAGAGGTTCTATTCAAAAGAATAGTTCGATCACCGAAGTGGAGGAGCTCTGGGTTTTCCCGTCCTCTAGAGGGGGTTTTTTGGATTTATTATCATTTTTTAATGGAAAAAAATTCCATTAAAAAATCACAATAATTTTTTAAAACGTTCTTTTTTTTAATTATGGATATATAATTCTATATCATATCCACTTTCTGTTATAGCTTTAATTTTTTTATGTATATTGTATGTATAGTATCAGTGTCTATTTTATATATCCATTCGTTTTTTACTTCTATTAAATAATTACCATTATCATTTACAATACACATGGGAAGAATTTTAATTTTTTTTTTAAAATGAAAGGAAGAATTTAAAATTTTTTAAAAATGAAAATGTTAATTTGTCCAAGATGTTCTTGTATTTTTAAAATTTTAGAAGGAAAAGATCTTCAGCAACAAGCTGCTATGAAGGTAGGATGTACAGCTATTTTAAAATCTTTTAAACAAGCATTTATATTTAAATACAAAATGACGATATTTAAAAGTGGACATCTAGTAGAAGCACTTTCTACTTGTCCATTTGCAGGACATTATGATGGTTTTACAAAAAATTATAAAGGTAAAGAAATGTCTACTATAAAAACTCCTTTTATAGGTAGTGTAATTCTTGAATATGGGAATTCTTTTTAATATTTTTAATAAATGAAACAAAGACAAGCACGTTTAATTGGAACTCCATCTCAAACAAGAAGGCAACAAGAACTTGCTGAAAAGTTAGAAAAAGTAAAAGAAGTTCTTGAAGATGAAAAGAAACGACAATTTGATGAACCTCTTTTTGATTTAACAAAACTGAGACAAGCATTAGATAAAGCAATTCCTCAACCTGAAGATGTAAAAGGATTTTTTGCACAAATTATTAAATCTCCATCAAGATATGAAATTATTTTTGATGAGGCAATGGGTGTTGCGGACATTGAAGAACAAGAAGTTATAGAGAAACTAAGAGCTAAAGAAGAGGATGAAGTTTATGATTTTGCAAATAATTTTGTAAGACAAAGGAGACCATTACCTCAGTTTTTTAAAACATTTTTTGATAATGAAACAGTAAAAGATATTTTTGGAGATATAGATGACATATCGGATGATGAAAACTCTTTTACAAATCAAGATGGAGAGGCTGAAGATAATGAAATTATAACAGGAATAAGACAAAAAGATATAAGACAAGATGATAAACCGGAAGAGAAAATAAGAGAAATTAAATTAATTGAACAAGTTAATATGAAAGAAGGTATTGGAAGAGGAAAAATTTTGGGTAATAAACCTGTTTTTAGAAGTGTACAAAAAGTAAACCGTTTATTGCAGAAAGAGAAGAGTTGAAAGCAAGAGAGGGTAGAAAACGTAGAATTCAACCAATTCCATTTGGAATTTTTAAAGAAGAAAAACTTAAAACCTGTTTACAATTTTATAAACTTTTTCCCTGGATTAAAGATAAAGTTTTAGATGTATTTGTTGCTCCTATTTCATCTAATTTTGATGACAGTTTTTTTATTCGTTCTGACTTTTATGAATACATTTCCTCTCCAGTAGGATTTGCTATAACAGATGATGAAATTGAAAAATTTTATCGTCCAAAAGAAAAATATTATAAACTTCAATGTTACGGAATAAACAAATATTATAATGAAAACGACCCCGAAATTATTCATGTTAATTGGAATAATCAGGAATATTTATTTAAAATTGGCATTTTGACTGAAAATAGAGGATTTCTTATACAAGAAGCAGATATTTTACTAGCAGAAGAGGATTTTATAGAACATTGGTTAGGAAAATCCGATAAAAGACGTGAAGAATTATTAAATTCTGTTAATATTCCATCAGATGCAAAAGCGGTGGCTAGAAATGAAATTTTGAGATCGCTTTTAAATGTTATTCCAAATGCAGATCTTTTATACACAAATAGAATTTTAACAAATATAGTTGAAAAAATAGTAGATTTGAGTTTAAATACAAGTGATTTTTTTTTAAGAGTTGCAGATTTAATAGTTTTCATCAACCCAAATATTAATTTTGTTTCTTCTGTTTTTCCAAAAAGACTTGCTAAAATGCAATATAAACCAGAAATTTTACCTCTTTTAACTCAGAGAGAGAAATTACCTGAAATTTTTGATGATAATCGTATACCAGAAGCAACAATTGAATATGTAAATCGCACAATTCATTTTCAAATAGAAAAAGTATATGAAGATTTAGTTAATTATACTGTCATGTATAATGTTATTCCAACTAGAAAGGCAACTAGACCATTTCAAATAGGAGGCAAAGTGAAACCAACAGGTCGTGATGACAAAATAATTATAGGTCTTCCAGAATGGAAAAATGCATGTGTGAATGTTAATGATGTTATAAATATTCCCGATGAAGATTTAATTTTTTACTCTGATATTGAAGATCAAAATTCAGATGTATATTGCTTTCCTATAAATGAACTTTTGGATAAATTTTCAAGAGAAGATATTCATAATCAGTACACCGGAAAAGATTTTTCTGATACGTTTGTAAGACGATTCTTGTCTGTATATTCGAAACCAATACAAGCGGAAAGAGTTGTAGAAGTTGAAAGAGTTGAAGAAGAGAATATTCCAGAGGGTCCATTAATAAAATTAATTAAAGCAGAACTTTTAAGATTAGAAAATAATCTTATTGAACCAGAATACTTCCAAGAAGAAGAAATTAAATGTTTAGAATGCAAAAAAGCTGTTCCTGCTGGTGAAGGAATGTTGAGTATTTACAAAGGTAAAAAAGTTGCTTTTTGTAATATGGAATGTTTTGAAAATAAAAAATGGTAATTTTAATGGTTTTTACCATTAAAATTTAATGAAAGGAATTAATGAAAGGTATATGCAACACTTCCACCTGTAAGTCTAGCAGCATTACTTGTATTAATTAATATCACGAGCAAATTGGACCACAAGAGAAACAGTACTTCCACTAAGATTTTTATATTCTATTTCTAATGTACAAGTTGTAAAGTTATTTGTTGCATTAAATGTTGGTCCGGTATTACTGCCTCCGGCTAATACACTAGGAACGTTTGAATCAAATGTATTTATAACTGTGCTTGCTTGAGAACCGCAAAAACTGTACATTGTAACTGATGTTGAATTACCAATATTCTGCGGCCACCATCCACTTCCCATTAATACATCAGTTGATGCATTTAATCCTGTAAAAGCAAAAGAAGGTGCCCAAGCAGCACTTACAGTTTGATATCTTAGATAGTAAGAAGCCCTGACAGTTTGGTTATTTGCAACCGAGAAACCACTTCCCAATGAAATATTCGTAGCATTTGGCGATGCACTGTTTGAACCTATAAGTTCTGATGGAGCACTTAATGGTGCTAATTGACCATTTCCTACAACATTAGCACCTAACTGTGTTGCTCCAACCGATCCTGCCACAATTTGTGTTGCTCCAACTGATCCTGTAGCTAATGTTGGTGCGGTTGCTGATCCAGTTAATGCTCCTGCTAATTGGATTGTACCAAGACTTGACGATGTTGCGGCCGGGACTGCAGTAGATGCATTAACTGACAAAACTGAACCTGTCATAGAAAGACCTGATCCTAATGTTATATTAGTTGCTGCTGGAGATGAGCTATTTGATCCTAATAATTCTGAATTAGCACTTAATGGTGCTAATTGTCCTGTACCAACAACATTTGCTCCAAGTTGTGTTGCGCCCACAGACCCTGCTATAATTTGTGCAGATCCTATAGAATTAGATGCCATCAATCCCGTTCCCAATGTTATATTAGAAGCTGCAGGAGATGAACTATTAGAACCTATAAGTTCAGATGGTCCAGATAGTGGTGCTAATTGTCCATTTCCAACTACATTAGCTCCTAATTGTGTAGCTCCAACTGCACCTGGAGAAATTTGACTTGAGCCCACAGAATTTGTTGCCAAAGAGGGTGCTATTGCGGATCCTGTTAATGAACCAGCCAATTGTACTGTTCCCAAAGAAGAAGATGTAGCTGGAGGAACTGCAGTAGATGCATTAACTGATAAAACAGAACCTGTCATTGATAAACCTGATCCAAGCATTATATCCGTTACAGCTGAAGGATCCTAGTAATTCGGATGGGGCTGGTAAAGGAGCCAGTTGAGATGTTCCTACAGATCCAGTAGCAAGTTGAGATGATGTTACAGATCCGGGTGCGAGACTAGAACCAGATATAGAACCCGGTGCTATACTGGAAGAAGTTACTGCTCCGGGAGCAAGTTGAGAAGCACCCACAGATCCAACTGCTAATTGTGGAGATGTTGCTGTTCCGGTAAGAACTCCTGCTAATTGAATTGTACCAAGGGATGTAGTAGTAGAAGGGGCAACCGTTACAGCACTTGGATTTACGCTTAAAACTCCTGCAGGACTCATTTGTAAACTAGGTCCCAAAGTTATATCCATAGCATTGGGACTTGTACTGTTTGATCCTATCAACTCCTGATAAAGGAGCCAATTGCATGGGTCCAATTGCACCATTTGCAATTTGAGATGCACCAACAGCGCCATTTGCGATTTGCGAAGAACCGACAGCACCGTTGGCAATTTGGGAAGAACCAACAGCGCCATTGGCAATTTGAGAAGAACCAACCGATCCAGGTGCGAGTTGTGTTGAAGTAATAGTTCCTGGAGCTAAACTAGAACCTGTAATGGAACCGGGTGCAATACTAGAAGCGTTAACGGCACCTGGAGCAAGTTGAGAAGCTCCTACCGATCCTGCTGCAAGTTGAGGAGATGTTGCAATACCAGTAAGAACACCTGCTAATTGAATTGTTCCAAGGGATGTTGTTGTAGCAGGAGGTGTAAATCCTCCCCCTCCACTTTTAAGAGATGAATATATAACATTAGCAGCGGGAGCAGCATTATCATTTAGTGTTACTCCTGCTAAACCAGATTGTTCAAGTTGTTGTAATGGATTTTCAATGTTAAACGAAGCCATTTTCTTTATTTTATTGTTGATCCAAAAAAATCATAAAAGTTATTATCTGTGAATTAAGTTGAAAACACAAAATTTTTATAAAGGTCAATCGACCTTTATAAAAATGTTTTAAAGTTTATTTAATTTAATTTTAAATTCTTCTTTCATTTCTTCTTTTCCTTTATTAATCAACGTTAGTTGAGCTTCTTTTGTTAATTCAATAGCTTGGGAATTATTTTTAAATTGGTTTAAAATACTTTTCTTCATCTCGTCATAGTTATATATTTCTTTTCTGATGTCTTGAAACTCAGATTCAGAAATAACTCCATCTTCCATTGCTTTAGTATATTTTTCATCAATTGAATTTCTTTTACTTTTTGCAAGCAATTCAATATGAGCATGTTTATCGATTTTTTTCGTTATCAATTTAGATCCATTTCTTAGCACTGTAGAAAACACTGTTAATCCCAAACAAATAGGCGTACTAATTACTATCATTGGTGGAATAAAAAATGATGTACCGGTAACACCAAGTTCTGTTATCATACACGAACATTCAACACCAAAAAGAATTTTGTCTAATTTGCCATAATTTTTCTTTAAACGCTCTCTATCTTTAATTTCTGTATCTAAATATTTAATGTACTCACTTATTTTATTGATTTTGTAATCTTTAAAATGTTCTTCTTCTTTAAACATTTCTAAATTAGGATAACCGTTCTTATACACTGGAAGTGTTTTTGTTTTATCGTTAAAGTCACGATGATTTAAAGAGGACTGACTTTCTATCATCATAAGAGAGTCTCTTGGTAAAGTAAGTCTTTCCCTACCTGAAAAACCAGAAAAATCACGCTGATGTGGAGAAAAAGAAGTTTCATTAGAATACGATGGATAAAATGAATCTGCATTTGGTGCACTTGGTTCATTTGTATTTATCACTAATTCGTGTTTTGTAGTCATATTTCTTATTTATTTTTAAGGAATTTTTTTTTATAAAATTTATATCCATTGTTCATTTAATTATATTTTTCATTTAAAAGATCGATCCTTAAAATTGAAGTGTGTTAAACAAAATATAAAAAAAGACAATGAATCAAGAAATGAATTGCGAAAATACTGAAATGGAACAACAAACTGAATTATTTGACTTTGACAGCGATGATAATCGCACATCTGCTAAAACTCCTGCATTAAAAGCTATTGGTGGAGGAATCAAAGACAAAAATGGAAAAGTTATTGGTGCTGGTTTATGGATGGCTCATGAAAATGCAGAAATATGTCAATGGAAAAAAGATTGCACAGATTCATGTGATTATTCATGTATGGATCATTTAAAAGGTATGACATATCATGGTGTTGATACAAAGAAAGTAGATGATGACGGTAATGACATAATAATTCCCGGAAGTGTTATTTTAAAACCAAGAATGCTTGTAATTGGTAGATCTCCATTGCTTAAAATAAGTGAAGATTCTGGATATACTGTTGGTGTTTGGGTTAAGGGAGATAACAGATTTAAGGGTCCTGATGGTAAAAAGAATTTGTATGCATGTGTTAGGCGATATTTTATAATTTTCGTTGACGAGGATAATAAACCACTTCATGATATAAATCAACCAATTCAATTGACAGCCAGGGGATATTTTCAAATGGAATTTGATAAAATGTTAATGTTTTTCCGCTCAACAATGATTAAAGCATACTGCGAAGCAATGAAAAAAAATGCCACTAATATGAAAGAAGCATGGCATAGTATGTGTGTATTTGCTCCATTATTTAAAAGCGAAATGAAAGGACCATCTAAAGATAAACAATCTAAAGCTTGTATTACATATGGTTTGACAAACCTACAAAAGATAACTGGCTTACTATGTGTGTTGGTAGAAACAAAGAAGCTCAAGATATTTATAAAATTCATGTTGAAAACAAAGAATGGTGGCAAAAAAGTATTAAAAAAGATCAACAAAAAAGTGAAGAAGAAGAACATCCTAATGATGATCACGTTTATATGACTGAAGAAGATGATATAGAAAAAATTGAAAGGGGAATTGAAAGTTTGGGAAATGGACATTAAAAATAACTTATTTTAAAAAATTTATTTTAATGGTTTGAAACCATTAAAATAATGAATTCACATTAATTTGAAGTATAAAAAAATTTTTTTATGATTTTTTAAAAAATGGTATAATGGTGGTTAAAACATTAATATTTAAAACAATAAAAGATTATTCTTATATAAAAGGCAAACTTCAAGAAATTATAAACGAACATAATTCTGGACCATTCTCCGAGTCTGGAAATATAATTTTAGTAAACAATCCTAAACTACATTTATTTACTTCTACATTTAAAGAAGACGATGTTAGATTTTTAGAAGTTATAAAATTATTTAATAAAATTGATGAACTTCAATATTTGAATGGAAAAATTAAAGCTTCAGAAAATAATTATGGAGATATTGTCATATATTTTACTCCAACAAAAGAACAAAAACAATATATAGATCAAATTTTAAAACTTGAAGGATTAAAAAAAAATCCTGTTGCTTTAACAATTGGAACCATAAAAGAAAATTTTAACATTTCAATGGAAAAAAGAGAAGCTGGATTAAAAGTATTAATGAGAAAGGTTTATTCTTTTTTTAGAGGTAAAAAAATTGCATTTGATGAAGCACAAAGTATTACTTTTTAAAACTTTAAGGCTCTTACTTAATAAAATTGAAGTTATAAATACATATACAACTATTATACAAACATAACATGTCATTAAAACGTGGTCTTTTAATAGTATTTGAAGGGTGTGATAAGACAGGAAAATCAACTCAATGTAAATTACTATTTTGAAGAACTGAAACAAAAAAATATAGAAGTACGTATGATTAGTTTTCCAAATAGAACAACACAAACAGGGAAAATAATAGATCAGTATTTAAAAGGAAATATTTATTTGTCTGATGAAGATATTCATATTTTATTTTCTAAAAATAGATGGGAAATTATTGATACAATTAAAACAAATATTCTTAATGGTATTACAATCATTATTGATAGATATTCTTATTCTGGAATTGCATTCTCTGTTGCCAAAGGTTTAGATTTTGAATGGTGCAAACAAACAGAAAATGGATTGTTAAAACCTGATATAATTATTTATTTAACAGGACAAACAAAAAATATGGCATCAAGACATGGTTATGGAAGTGAAATTTATGAAAGAATTGAAATTCAAGATAAAGTTAAAGAATGTTATGAAAATGATTGAAATTCCATTATGGAACAAAATAAATGCGGATCAGGATATTTTAATAATTAAAAAACAAATTGAAACTATTTTTATTCAAAAATTTTCATTAGAAAACAAGAAACTTGAGTACATATAAAACATGTACATGATACAACATATGAAAATGTATAAAAATGAAACCTTGTTTTAAAAGTTTGTTGAACAATTAAAGTGTTTACAATGAATACAGAAAAAGTCGTTTTTAATTATAGATTAACATTTCATCCTAAATACCTAGATTCTAACTTTCCAATTTATATTAAAAATGTTGCAAAAGAAATAATTTTTAAAAAAGAAACTTTTTATGTATTAAAAATTGAAGATGTTGAAATTTTAAATGTTATTGTTGGAAGGGGAAAATCTGACCACATCGCTAATTTAAAAATAACAACCCAATCTATAGTTCCTCAAAAAAATAAAACTTTTAGTGGGATAGTAACTAATGTTTTTCCACACTTAAAATTAACAATTGTAACCATTGAAGGAAAAGTTGAAGTTATTGTAAAAGGAGAAACAACTAAACAAATAAACGATTTTGCACTTGTATTAATCAATGTTGTTAAATTTCATAATGAAAAAATAGTGTGCTCAGGTTCATTTCAATAATAATTTTAATAATTTTTTTAAAAATTTAATGGTGCTCAACCATTAAATTTTAAAACCAATTAGTTAATCCACATCCTCCCCATCCTAAATTATTTTTAATTTGAAGAAAAGGTTCCTCGTTTCGACCGAAGGTCTTGGTTTGTTTAGAAGAAACAAATAACAATGATTAAGAAAAAAAATATCAATTCTTTCATTTATTTCTAAAAACATGATACAGCTTCTATTCTTACTTCTCAATTATTTATTAAATAACATTTGATCAATGGTTGTTTCAACACAAAATAATCTATGCAAAAGAATTCCTAATAAAATTTTAAAAAACAAAACACAATTTAAAAAAGGATTATACCATTACAACAATGGTGATTGGGAGCAAACTGAAAATTTGTCTGATTAATTTTAAAAACTTAGTTTTTAAAATTTTTACTCACAGTTTAATAATCATAATCACTTGTAATATCATAATTACTTGTAATATCATAATTACTGCTATTACTGCTATCATAATAATGGTTGTTATGATACTTGATAATTCTACGACAAACTGGACATGTGTAATTATCTTTTAACCAATTGTCCAAGCATGTTTCACAAAATATATGCTTGCAAAATGTTATAACCTTATTAACAAATATTACACCACTGGAGGGAACGGAATAGAAAACAACAAAGTGTGAAGAATTGAAATTGAGGTCCCTAGCAGGCCTCATCGGAAAGAAGAAGAAAATATTACACCTTTGTCTTTTGCCAAAAAACTTTGTAAAATAACCTTTACTAAATTTATCAATGATGGATTTAGATATTTTCTTATTTTCCATTAACGATTCCCAAACAATATTAGAACCAAATTCTATCACAAACGATTCTGTTAAAGATTGATTAGCAGATATTTGTTTCCAATTAACTTTATCTAAATTTTCTTATAAAATTCTCTGACAACGTTTGTTTTTGACATAAATAGAACCAACTATTTTTATCAAATTTATCTACAAATTCTGTAATAAATTTTTCAGAAATTTTTGATATTGTGATAATATTGACCAATTTATCTTTGAACTCATTAATAAAGTTATTTGATAACTTTTGGCATCTTGATATTTTTTCCATTTTTATTTCTCAATACTGTAGAAACATATTCTTTAACATCATCAATTTCATAAAGCTTTATTAACTGATCTATAGATACTATATTTAATATTTTATTAATAAGATTTTGAGGTACTTTTTCTTTAAGTTCTTCTTTATGTCTATTGCTTTGATATTCAACTTTTTTGTTTTCAACTTTGTTGTTTTGATATTCAATCTCTTTTTTGTTCAAAAATTCTTTTCCAGATAAGCTTCTTTGAATGTAATTGATCAGATCTTGCTTTCTTAAATTCGAATAACCTTTTAAACTATTTTCTTTACAATACTGTCTTAATTCTACTACACTTTTTTATCCATAAACACTTCTTTCTTTATCCTGATCTTTTAAATTATTTTAAATTAAAATTTCTTATAATACCTATTAATGGTAAAAAAACATCACTCCAATATTCTAAAAGTGGTTTTGATGAAGAAACATATGACTTTGTTGAAATATCAAATAAAATTATACACTGGAAACCTTCTTCATTATCTTATAGTAGAAAAGAGTTAACTAAATTAACTAAAAAAGATATAATATCACTATTAAATATTAATATTATTAATACAACAAAATGTAAATTTGATCTAATTGAATCATTCCTTCAACAACAGAAACTTTATTGTTATGAAAGTTTAGATGAAGAAAATTTAGATGAAAAAAATATTTTAATTTAAAGCTTATTTTTTATTAACAAAATAATAATGGACAATTGTAAAATTCTATTTATAGGAGATCCTCATTTTAAAGTTAACAATATTGAAATTATTGATGAATTTATCCATCAATGTTTAGAACAATTAACTCCAGACATTGATATATGTGTAATTGGTGGTGATATTTTACATACACACGAAAGACTTCATACCACAGCTCTTAATAAAGCCATTAATTTTATAGACCAGGTTAGAAAAATATGCCCAACATATATTTTAGTTGGAAATCATGATTATGAAAACAATCAACAATTTCTTTCTAAACGTCATTGGATGAATGCATTAAAGGAGTGGAACAACACATTTATTATTGATTTTACTTCCATTATAAAAATTAAAAATTTTACATTTGGTATGGTTCCTTATGTACCTCCTGGAAGATTTGTAGAAGCTCTAAATATAATAGATAACGAATGGTGGAAAAATGTAAATTGTATATTTGCTCATCAAGAATTTTATGGTTGTAAAATGGGTGCAATAGAATCAATAGAAGGTGATAAATGGGATCATTCTTTTCCATTAGTGATTAGTGGACATATACATAGTGAACAACGACCTCAAAAAAATATTTTTTATCCAGGAAGTGTTATTCAACATGCATTTGGAGAAAGTGAAGATAATGGTTTATTATTATTAATTTTTAATGGTTCAAAAATTGGAGAGTATCCATTGATGGTTAAAAAAATACTTGATATTCCAAAAATGCGTACTATTAATGTTAAAATATCTGATTTTTCGACATTAGTCCTTGATCCCAAAAAAAATGAAAGAATAAAAATTATTTGTAAAGGCAGTGTTGAATCGTTTAAAGCTTTAAAAAGAACAAAGTTATATAAAAATTTTTTAGAAAAAGGAATTAAGATACAGTTTAAATTTGTACAAGAAAATATTAATACTAACCATGCAGTTTATGAAAATAATAAAACCTTTCCAACAATTTTAGAACAGTTAATTAAAAATGAGAACAACGCTTGTTTAACAGAAATTTATCATGATATTTTAAAGAAAACACAACGGTAAAATGAAATACAATATTATTAAAAATTTCAAGTAACAAAATGGAAGAAGAAAAGAAATGGAATATTTATATGGTGACAATGAAAAATGGAAATATTTATACAGGAATTTCAAATAATATTTTAAAAAGATTTGAAACACATTGTAATGAAAAAGGCGCTAAATGTTTACGTGGTAAAGGACCTTTAAAATTATCGTGGTTTAGTAAAGCTAACTATTCACAATGTGGTTCAAGATGTGACAAGATGTGATAAGATGCGATAAGATGCGATAATGGTTTATTTTAATGACTCAAAGTCATTAAAATAATTTAATTTATTTCTCGTTTTTCATCATTTATTTTCATCATTGCTTCAACCAAATCTTGTTCTGTAATTTGAGAATCTTCAATACTTATTTCACATAAATGAAATTCCACACCTTTCTTTTTCAAACCATCTTTGATTCTTACGTAAAAAGTTTTTGTGTTAGGATGACAAATTAAATCTAATAATATAGTTACATCAGAAAACATATCTTTTTGACGTTTTAATGCTTTTTTTGCATTAATATCTTGAGCTCTAATTGTATAATAAGGATAATTTTCATCATTACGTTTAAGAAGAAGAAAACGTTCTCTTCTTTTATTTTTATCTGGTTGAGGTGCACGATCTTCAACTGAAATATTAAGTTTAGTTTGAACCACATCCACTTTATGTAAAACTTCATCTACTCTTTCCAAAAGTTCATTATTTTGATCAATAAGATTATTATTATTATTTTTTACAGTTTTAATTTCTATACCCATTATCCGAAGCATATTTCTAGATTCTGTTAACATCAATCTGTCTAATTTTCTTTCCTCTTCTTGTTTTAAATTAGCAATTTTCATTTCTTCCATAATTAACTGCAAACTATTCATTTCCCTAGACATTTGTTCTTTTTCTTTTTCAATAAATAACGTTGTGTATTGAGCATACAATCTGATAAGCTCTTCCATTTTGATGTAATATTGTTTAATAATTTGTGAATTTTTAGTATTAAGTCTTAACATTGCTATTTTAATATCATAAGGTTTCATTACTAGCCATTTAGAGCATGCGATTGCTCCTTTATGTGGCAAACTTAATATTTCTTCTTTAATTGTTGGATATAATTCAATTTCTTCTTTACTTGTTAGTTCTTTATAGGGAATCGAATTTCGTTTTAACATATCAATAAATTTACGTTTTTGTGTTCTTAAATCTCCCTCATATCCAAACCACTCTAATACCACTGTGCCCACATGGGCACAGTGATTGTTAACCATAATTTGCCAAAACCAATTTGTCATTATTGGATATCAGGATATTTTGAACTCAAATAATGAAACAAAAGCTATGTAATATAGTAAACATTTCGACAAAATCAACTAAAATTCGTTATTTCAATAAATTTAAAAATATCTAAAAGTTTAATTGATGAATTTAAGGCTTTTTTAATTAAAGGATCTGGTTCAGATTGATTTTGAACTCCAAAAATATTACATTGTTTATTCATTAAAAGTTCCATTTTAATTTGTTTATAATTTGAATTATTTAAATTCTATATTCAAATTTAAGTCTTAATAAAAATGGACATCGTTTCATAGTTAAAAATGTGTAAGTTTAATTTTAATAAAAAATTTAATAGAAACGTTCTATTAAATTTTAAGCATTTGAATATCTACTCATTTCAACAACAAGAGGTTGTTCTTCTCCAGATCCTTTTTTGCTTCTCATATATAAATATATTAAAACTGCAGCAATTAATGCTATAACAGCCCAATATCTCCAATCTTTATACCATTGAGTATCATCCGTAGGAGCTCCTCCTACAGCTGAAACATATGCAGGCGCGACAACTCCGTT
>JACMZG010000008.1:7124042-7141135 GCA_018340805.1 Microvelia longipes
GCATTTACAACATACAAAAATAAAAGTAAAAAAATTACTAAACCAAATCAACTTTGCTTGTCAATTACAAAAGGAATAGAATGTCCTCATTATTCATGTACTTATATACATAATTACTCTCAGATTGAACATTGTCAATACAATAATCAATGCAGATTTGCTTTACAAGTTGATGATGAATTATATCTCAGAAACAATAATGGCAAATGCTTAAAACGCCATATGTATGAAAGTATTGAAAGTTATTTGTTAAGACTTGAAATACCAATTTATAATTGTACATCTCTAGTTCTGCAAGTCAACCCACATGTACATTCAGACTGTAATATATTGAGACGTGTTTTAGAAAGTGCAAAAAATTGCCGCGTTGCTCCTCTGATTTGGCAAAAAAAGAAAATTTTGGAACTTAAAACATCTGATTCAGATAATGAAAATAATGACGACGATGATTGGAAAATAGATTTGTTTTAAAACATACCTTTAAATATTCTCTTATTTTATAACTCTTTTATGACTCTTAATTTTAATTTTAATGGACATCGTCCATTAAAATTTTTTATTTATAAGAGATAAATCAAGGAATAAAGAAAAATAAAGATGTCAGATACACAAGAATATAGCATTAAACCTTTTGATGCCAATTTAATTAATCCACGAGAAGATAATTTTAATACAGTCGGTGGTTCTAAAATTGTAGTTATTGGTAAGGCAGGTACTGGTAAATCTACTTTAATTCGTTATCTTTTATTTTTAAAAAGATCCATTATACCAGTTGGAATGGTTGTAAGTGGAACAGAAGATAGTAATTGTTTTTACTCTGATATTTTTCCGCCATTATTTATTCATGATGAATATGATGAAGAAATAATAAAAAAATTTATCAAAAGACAAAAATATGCCAACGAACATATTTCTGAAAATCCATGGGCTGTACTTCTTTTAGATGACTGTACAGAAGATAAAAAAATATTTTCGTCAAAGTGGCAGCAATCATTATTTAAAAATGGTCGTCATTGGAAACTTTTGTATATACTTTCTCTTCAACATGCTACAGATATTCCTCCTGCTATTAGAACAAATGTAGATGGAGTTTTCATTTTTAGAGAAACAAATGAAAATAATCTTAAAAATATTTATTTAAATTATGCAGGTGTTATTCCAAAATTTGAAATTTTTAAAGCATACATGACACAAGTTACAGGAGATTACACAGCTTTATATATTGATAATTCCGCACAAGATAATGGCGAATGGTATGAACATGTTTATTATTGGAAGGTTCCTCAAATGGACACAAGAGATATGAAATTTGGATGCCATGAATACATTGAATTTGGAAAACAAAGGTATAATGAAAAATATAATAAAAATTAAATATCTCAATTAATATAGCCAAACTGCCATATCCTTTGGATATGGCAGTTTTTGATTGCTAGGGATAAAAACATAAAATAAAATAAAAAATGAGTGTTATAGAAATTATCACAGACAGTTCTATAAATACAACAACAGATGTAGGTATTGTTAATTTAACTCAAACAGAACCTTTGTTATGTGGATTATCACTATCGACACAGGTAATGTTTATGATTTAATATCTTCAGCTTGTATGTTTATGAAACAATTTTCACCATACAATTTACGATTATTTGAATCTGAAGAAAACACAATGACATTTATCAGAGTGAACTCCGAAAATCCTGCAAACGAAAATAATGAAGAAAAAATACAAAAAATTAAAAACAACCTTGAAATAAATTTTTTATACAATAATATTATCCATGATGAGTCAAACATATTAATAATCGGCTAATTTTAATGACCATTGGTCATTAAAATTAATTTCCAGGTAAATTGAATAACAATTAAATTTTTTTAATTAATTTTCAAAAAATGTCTAACAAAATTGATAATCAAATTGTTAAAGTCGAAAATACAAATAACGGCGGTTTAAGAGCCATCTTTAATTTAGACGGTGTTACATTAGATACACCTATTATGGGAACATGGGACAAACCTGTATTCTTTGGAAAAGAAATAGCCGAATTTTTGGGATTTAAAAAACCAAAAGACGCTCTCCAACAACACGTTAAACCTAAATACAAAACTACTTTGTCTAAAGTGTTAGAGAAAAAGGTGGACCCGAATTCGGGGTCCACCTTTTTCTCTGAAACGATATCCTATAATGATGGTAAACAGGTGATGATTTACGAACCCGGTCTATATTCGTTAGCAATGCATAGTAGATTACCTAGAGCTGAGATTTTTCAGGATAAGATTTACGAGGTAATACTCCCAGAGTTGAGAAAATATGGTCAGGTTTCGCTTCAAAACGAATTGACAAGAAGTATGTCTTTACTAGCAATTAAAGATACAGAGTTAGAACAAGAACGTCAAAGAGCTGATGAAGCTCACATGAAACTTAGATCCGAAGCTAAGCGCCATAAAGAACAAATTAAACGTACACTAGAATTTAACCAAGCCACTAAAGTTGTAGAACCCCTGGAATACATCTACATTTGCACAACCGAGTACTATCAAAGAAATCATAAATTTAAAGTTGGTGGAGTACAAACATTTGAACTTCTCAAATCAAGATTAACTCAATACAACTCAGGTGAATCAAACAGCGAAGCCCATTTCTTTATCTACGTTAGAAAAACCGTCAGTTACAGGTCTATTGAACATATTATTAAAGGTTTATTGTCTGGGTTTAGAGAAAATCAAAATAATGAACTTTACATAATGCATTGTGATTGGCTTGTTAAATTTTTAGACGCAATAATGGATGGAAATTCTGAATTTGCATTATTAGTGAATAGTAACAGAAAACAGATCGCATTAGACACTATTAATAAGGAGCCCACGATTCTGCCACCAATACAATTAGAGCAGATAGCATATATAAGAGCAGGTGATGCTCCACGAGATTTAAGTTTAATATTGGGACAAGAAATGATTGATTCTATAAAAGAAGCAATAGAATCATTTGAACCCACAGATAATACAGTAAAAAGAAAAGAGTTTGAACTATACTTGTTAAGTAAAAATCCAAATGTAAGTTTAACAGGCAAAAGAAGAGATACATGGGAGTTAACAAGGCAACTTGGTTCATCTATAAATCCAATGTGGCGTTATAAATATTAAATTTTAATGACTTTTTTGGTCATTAAAATTATTTTAATGTTTCAATTCCTTGTTCTCTCATATCTCTTCTACTTTCATCTGATCCAGAACCAAATCCTTCATCTATTCTATTGATGGAGGGTCCTTTCATTTGTGTTCTACCTACTGAATTGTTTTCGTTTTTACGTCCTATAAAATTAAATTCGCTTTGTGGAGATCTAGATTTTGAATTTTCCCAAGTACGTGGTGATACTGAACTGGGTGTTGTTCCACTTTTATTCAACCCTTTTGTATTATTAAATAATGACAATATATTTATTTTTGTCTTCTTCATTATCATTTTAGCAGCTATAAACCACACTGCATTAAATAATATTGCAAGAGCTAATCTTACTTCTACAGGCCATTTATCCATTCCTGCAGGTGTGTATGTTTTCTCTCCTAATTCAAGTAAAAGTTTTTCATAAGAATTCATAGACAACAACTGTTGTTGTGTAAACCCTTCCATATCAAAACCTATTCTTCCAAAAACCATTTCACAGACCATAAATCCTCCTACTAAATAATTTTTATATGTTTCTACAGAAGAATCAACACTTAATTGTTTTACAATAATGTCATAAGTTTTCTTCATACTTTTGTATTCTGAACGTATGGTAAAATCGGGAATATCTCTTAGCGGATATTGTTTTTGTAATAATTGTAATTTAAACATTAATTCTCGTTTTTTGTCTTCTTCATTTTCTTCTTGTTCAATACCTTTATTTTCAATTTCTTTTAATGAAGGTGGTGGTTTTATTTTTTTATCCTCGTTCTTATCAGGGTTTTCCCTAAACTTTCTTTCATTATTTACAATACTCTCTTTTCTTTGATCAATGTGTATCTTTTTATTTTCATTCTCTTCAACCCTTGTCAAAACTGGTTTATATTTTGAACTACCAATATTGGATGATTTAGGGATCAGTCTTATATCTTCATCTCTTTTTTCACCCTGAAATTTCCTTGTAGTTGGGCTTTTATATCTATCATCGTCAAAAAGATCATCATCATATAACCTATTTCTACCATTCATTCCACTAATAGAACTACTTTTTACAGTTTTAACATTTGTTACTGTTATTGTTCTTTTTATAGGTGTTTCTTCATATCTGGGCGTCGCCTTAATTTCAGTTCTTATAGGCGTATTTGATATCGAACTTTGTACTACATGAGGATCTTTTGACACAATAGTTTCTCTTTCTATAGAGAGAGGAGGTGTTGTTGGTACAAATTCTTTGCCAATACAATTTGGTTTAACTTTATTTTTGTTTTCAAGAAGTTCTAAGTATAATTGAGGAAATCTTGAAAAACGTTTAGGAACAAAACGTTTAAAATCATCAATTGGAGGTATTTTTCTAATTATGATGGTTTTCATTTTACTTAATATAACATTTTTTCTGATGAAAATTAAAGAAAGGTTTTTTAATTTTAGTATAAAGATAATTTTAGTATAAAGATTAAATAAGTTAATTAAAGAATTAAGAAAATAGTTAAAAAATAGACATGGACAGTAAATTGGTAAAAGATGATATAAAAGATGATATATTAAAAGAATGTTTAAATTTATGTAAAATAAATAATTCTGATTTTGTTGTGAATATGGAAGCAGGTCTTGGGGATATTCATCGGAAACAAGTGATTATGATGTGAGAGGAATTAAAGGAGCGAATATGTATATTCATTATTTGGAGAAAACGATAAGGGTGTTTTAGAGATTGAAATTAAATCTGATTATGAAAAAAATATGATATTGTTCTTTGGGATATTAAAAAAGTTATTAATTTGTATTTTAAAAAATGCCTATTTGGTGGCTTACTTCTGATATAGTATATTTTGATAGTGAACTAGCATTAACAGTAAAACAATTTTTTATGCAGAAAAATAATACAATTTTAGACAAAATTGTATCTCATTGTTATGGACTTATTATGCAAAAAATTTCCCAACCTGTAATTTTTAAAAACTATATTTATATTTGGAGAGCGATTTTATTTGCAGATTGTACTATTAAAACCAACAAAACTCATAATACTCAAAACATTATTAATTTGTCACAGAATGCAACCGAAGAGGTTAAAATTATTATTGATGAACTGATTGATTGTTTTAAGAATAAAAATAATTTTAAAGAAGAAGAATATAAACCAAATTTAGATCTATTAAATGCATATATTAAAAATAAGACATCTAAATTCGTTTTTGATAAAAATTGGGAAATTTTAATTAAAGATATTTGGATGAATTAATTGATGTTTTATTTAATGGATTCTATCCATTAAATAAATTATTAATAAATTATTGTGTTTTAGATAGTTGATATTTTAATGCATTTTCTAAATTAAGCAAATCAACTTTATCAATATTTAATTGGTTGACTTGATTCATAAAATGTTTAAATTTATCAACATTAGTAGAACCAAGTAACAACCATGTTTTTAAAGCTTTAATATTTACTGCTCTTTTAACAGTTCCATCATTAACCAATTCTTCATATTTAGATGGATTATTTTGTTTTAAATTTACAAGTTGAGAAAGAGTTGGTAGATTTCCATACAAAGGACAATTTTCTGGATCTAAATAATGTTGAATCATGAAACTAGAATCATGCCCTAATTTTGCATCTAATCGATCTGTTAATTTATCATAATAACTATAGTTACCATAGTTTCCTGTTTTTACCTTTTTATTTTTAAAATACACCCATAAAAATATAAAAATTAAAAATGCAATTCCTACGCAAATAATACCTCTATCATTCATCTTTATTAAAAAAAAAAGGTAAAAAGTAGTGTTTAATATCAACTTTGAATTTTCAGTATTAAAGAAATATTATTAAAAATAAACAAGATATGTCTAAAAATAAATCTCCATTAAATGAAAGTTTTCTTTCTGAGAAAACGATGAGCGAAATGCTTCCAATGAATTTAAAAGTTTCTCAAAGCAAATTAAATTATGAAGAAAAGGTTTATATTCCAACCACTATTCGTAATAGAAAACAACATTGCTTTAGAAGATTTTTTCCATATATTGCATTGTTTCAAATCATTATGTTAATTATACTTTTAATACTGTATTTTTGTTTTCCAAATCTTTTTTATTCTAATACGATCAATTCTAACATAATCCATTCTAATACAACCAATTTTAATACAAGTTTACTTCAAAATAATAGTACAAAACTTAGTTCTAATAAACCACAAAATTATACAACACAAAAAACTGAAGTAACCGAACCAATGATTACAACACAAAAAACTGAAGTAACTGAACCAATTAATATTCCAAACGAAAATATAACAAATGCAGACAAAACAACAAAAGAGCTAGAAACCCAAACAATTATGATTCCAAGTACAGACGAAACTCAAACTTCATCAACCGAGAACGACACTGTTTCGTCGTTTTCTCTCCAATTGGCGTCAACCTCAGAAACTATCCTAGAAAATTCTGATAAGAGAGAACACGATAATGAAGAGTTAAGTTTTACAACTGAAATGGAAACAATTACTACCGAAATAGAAACCTCAAGTACAATTCCACATTTAAGATCATTAAAATCAGAGTTGTCTATGGAAACAACGGACGAGGAATAATTTTAATGCTTATAAGCATTAAAATTAATTATTTTTTAATTAATTATTTTTTTGTTCTAATAGCTTTGCTGACTAATTGATTTATTTCAGATTCTGATAATTGATGATCGTCTTTTGATTTAAAATTTCTGGATATTAATGTTTCACGGTATTGAGAAGATTCAATACTTTCAGGAACTGATTCAATGCTTTCAGGAACTGATTCAATGCTTTCATGGGGAATTAAAGGTCTTATAGAAGGCGATCCAATCATTGTTTTCGTACTTCTTTGTGGTGAAAAATTTCCATATTTTAATTGCTCTACAGATCCATTAAAAGTAACATTTTTTTCATTTTTTTCTTGTTTTTGTAATGTACAAACTCCATTTTGGCAATTTGTTTCATCTTCACTTTCATCACTTTCTACTGGTTTTAAAAATTCCCACCTCATTGTTTTATTCATTGTTTGTTTATAAGGAGAGTGAAAATTTTCTTGTGTAACTGGTGGATGTGAAGATTTGAGTTTGCCCTTTTTGGGCAAACTGACAGTAGATTGTTGTGACTGTGGTAATTGTGGTGTTGATTGTGGTGATTGAGTAGTAGGTGATTGAAGAAATGAATGCGGAGATAAATGTTTTAATATATTTGTCAAATCTAAAATTTGTTTTTCTAAAGAAGCTATTTTTGTATTTAATTGATTAACTTGACTATGAGTATAATACAAAATACCTCCGATAGCAACAACTTCTCCTATAACATGAACAGTGGTACTTGATGTAATTCCAAAGGGATAAGAATTTTTTTTATCAATTTTTTGTTCCATTATTGAAAATTCTTTATTTGCACAACAATTAAAAAATAAAGAAAGAAGTTTTTTGTTTTAAAGATAAGATTTAATGGATTAAACTCATTGATGATTGAATTAAAGCTTAAAAATTTTAAATGTTTTGAAAACAAAACATTTTATTTTAAAGATGAAATGGTTTTAATATCAGCTCCAAGTGGATCTGGAAAAACTAGCATATTATCAGCTATAAAATTTGCTTTATGGGGATCTGGAAAAACTTTGACAAAAGGAGAAATAATGCATGGAAAAAATTCTTGTTCAGTAACATTAACATATAATGATATTACAATTCAAAGAACAAAGCGTCCCAATAGACTTGTATATACCAAACAGAATGAAATATATGAAGATAATGAAGCACAAATTTACATAAACGAATATTTTGGTAACCAGCCCCATAATAACTTTTTGGAATCATCATCATTGGATAAAACAGAATATCTTGAAAAAATGGCATTTGGAAAATCAACAGAAATAATTGAATTAATGAAAGAAAACACTAAAGAAAATATTCGATCCATTAATGATGAAACAAATAATACAGAAGGACAATTATCTCTTACGAAAAAATTACTTAAGTCGGTTATCAATGACTGGAATAATCGTATGTGTTCAATAGTTGAACCTCAAATACCAGTATTTGATAATAGAGTTCTTAATGTATCAATATACGAAGAAAAAGATAATATTGAAAAAGAAATTGAGTCATTAAAATTAAAAAATATTAATCACTCTATTTTAAAATCTAAATTAGAAACAATTTTAAAACAAAAATATGATTTAATGAACAAAATACAGAATGTAAAAAACAATATTGATGTTACTAAAAATAATTTAATTTATTTAAACGATTTAAGCACAATCTCTATAGATGATCTTCAGGAAAAAATAAACAAACTTAATCATGAAAAGCAAATATTAAATGAAAAGCATACAAAAATTTTAATAGAAAAATCTAATTTACAAAACTTTTTAAATGAAAAAAACACTTTAAATCAAAAATTAACAGAATTAAAAATAAAAAAGGAAAACCTTACTCCAACCATCGTTTTACCTTCAGAAGAAAACACCGAACAGTCCACACAGTCATTTTCACTCCTGAAAACACGAGAAACTCATGAATTGAATTCTTTGAAAACTACTTTACAAAATGATATAAGTTGCATGACTGAAATAATGCTTAAGGAATCTGTTTGTAAATCTCAAACAGATTCCTTAAAAAAGAATATTGTTAAAATAGAAGATGAAGTTGTAAGATTATTAAACATAACAAAAACTGTAAATTTAACTTTAATGAATGAAAATCTTTCCGCTTTATATCAACAATCAGACCATTTTAATAAAATAGCTGCTCAAAAAACTATTTTAACAACAAAGGTTCAAAATATAAATATTGAAAAAAGTAAGATAGAAGAAAAAATGGTGAAAACTCAAAAATGTAATGAAGACGATGTTAACAAATTAGATTTTAAAGTTCAAAAATTAGAAAAAGTAAAATCATTTAACAAATATTTGAATTCGATTAAGGAACATTTAAAACAGTCATTTCCAGGAGTGAAAACGCTAGAATTTACTGGCCATAAATCACAACTTTCTGTTATTAAAGATTTTTTTGAAGATGCATTATATACTCAAAAATTAGGTGATAACAAAGCTCCAAAATATAAATGTCCAAAATGTTTACACCCATTATCTATTCAACATAAAAATGACAAAATTAATATAGTATCATATATCGGTGAATATATTCTTGAAATAATAGTAAAAGTTAATGAATTGTTATCTGAATATAATAATGAAACTACTATTGAAGTAATGGATGATGAAGAAATTGAAAATATAAAAGATTTTAAAAAATTAATTTTAGAAAGAGAAGCTTTTCAAATTCAAATCGAAAAGCTTGAAGAAGAAATAAAAAATTTACCTGTTTTATATGATAAGTCAAATGAAATACAAAGTTTACAAAACACCATTGCATCATATAATGCAAATAATATACAATTATTAAAAGAGGAAACTAAATTAAAAGAAGAAAAGAAACTTCTAACACAAAATATAACAATGAGTAAATTAATTAATGAAGAGTCTAACAAAATTAAGGATACTTATAAAATAATGATTGGGATTGATAAAGACATTACTAATGAAGACATACAAACATATCTTAAGAAAGAGCTTTCTGACTTAGAATCAGAATTAAAAGAGAGATTAATTTTTGAAACAAATTTATTAATTTATAATGACATAGTTTCGCAAATTAAAACAATTTTAGACAGACAAACTATTATTACAGAAGAGATTGCCACTATTAAAAAATTTATCGAAGAACATTCAAATATAGATGAATTAATATATAATTTAAATCAAGAACATAATCTTTGCTATACAAATCTTTTAAATAAACATAAATATGAACAATACAACACTCAATTACTAAATTATACAAATTTATGTGTAGAATATATGAATCTTTAAACAAAGTTGAAACTGATATGGAAACATTAAAAGATCAAATAAAAGATGATGAAAAATGTTGTTTAGAATTGCAAAAGTTACAAGAATACATGAAACAAATTGAAAGTTTTATAAAAATACAAAAGAAGTATGAATTAGAATTAAACAAATTTAATGAATGGACCAAATTAAAAAATGAATATAAAAAATCAGTATCTAATTATGAAACTATTATAAACGATTTAGAAAATCGTTTACTTAAATTAAAGAATGAATATTCTGCATCTATCACGTTAAAATTAAAAATATCTGAAGCACAAAATATAGCTCTGACTTCATTAGTAGATACAATAAATATCTATGTACAACAATTTTTAGATTTGTTTTTCGAAGAACCCATTGTTATTAATTTGACGATGTTTAAAGAAACAGATAAAAAAGGATTAAAGGCTACTCCCAGATATCAACCTAAAGTTACAGTAAACTTATATTATAAAGGTGTATTATGTCCTTCTGATT
Organism: Microvelia longipes; assembly: GCA_018340805.1. NCBI lineage: Eukaryota > Metazoa > Arthropoda > Insecta > Hemiptera > Veliidae > Microvelia > Microvelia longipes. Next base: position 7,134,600 of record JACMZG010000008.1, read on the forward strand.
TGTCTTCATTATCAAGTGGAGAATATGCTAGAGTTTCACTTGCATTTACTTTAGCTTTTCATCAAATAAATAACAATAAGGTGACACCTTTAATGTTGGATGAAAGAACAGCTAATTTAGATCAAGATCTTAGTACATTAATCTATTCTGTTATTAAAGAAAACTTTCCAAATCAATTACTACTGGTAGTAGCACATCAAGTAATTACAGGACCATTTGATAATATAATAACCTTGCAAGATTCCAATTAAAATGAATTTAAAATTATAAAATTTATAAGAAAACAAGCTGGCTTTTAACCCTTAAGAGTGTAAAGCTTAATAAGATTTCAAAAAAAAAATAAAAAAATAAGAAACAAAATGTTACCACTATCAATGATCGTTGCTATTGGTAATAATGGCGCAATTGGATATAAAGGAAAAATACCATGGCATATTTCTGAAGACATGTCTTATTTTAAAAAAATTACCCAAGGTCATGCAATAATTATGGGAAGAAAGACTTGGAATGAAATTGGAAAACCACTACAAGGAAGACGTAATATCGTTCTTTCAAAACAATTTGTGCATAAAGATGTGGAGGTTTTTTCTTCAATTGAAGATGCAATTTCATCAGCACGTACTACAGATTTAGAACCAATAATTATTGGAGGATCTAGTATTTATACTCAAGCAATGCCGTTTGTAACCAAAATTTACTTAACAGAAGTAAATCTTACCGTTACCGCAGATACATTTTTTATATGGAATCGTAATGACTGGAAAGAAATTTTTAGACAAAAAGGAAATGCAAAAGAAATAGAATTTGTGGTTCTTGTTAGAAATGATAAACTTTAATATTTTTATTTAAAGTAATTTTACATTAAATAAATTATGGATAAAATAGAAGAATTAAAAATAGAAATACCCCAAAGGAAAACAAAATTTTCTCAGGGCTCCGAAAATTCTGATAAGAGAGAAAATGACGAAGAAGAAACTCTCAATCCAAATAAGTCAAAAACTCTGAATACAACTATAACATCTAAAGCAAAAATTTTAATTAAAAGTAAAAATTTTTGGATTGAAACATTAATTTTTGTAATTTCAGTTTTGGGAGCACTTTGTGTGGCATTTGGTATTATGTTAATAGGTTTTTTGTTATGGTTAGTGTCTAATACAATTTCAATATTATATTTTATAAAACAAAAACAATATCCGCTATCATTACAACAGATGGTGTTTTTGATTACAACCTGTATTGGTGTTTATAATAATGTTTGATTGAGGTTAAATTTTTAAACACCTAAGGTGTTTAAAAATCTCCCATAAAAGTGAATAGTGTAATTTAAAGAAAAAATATAAATAAAGAAATGGCTACATCCAATCATAAAAAACAATATACAACTTTATCGGATATTGACCATGTTTTACTTAGACCAGAGGTGATAATTGGTTCAACAGTTCCAATGGAACAAACAGAATATGTTGTTGATGAAAACTTTTCAGAAATCTTAGAGAAACAAGTATTTGTTTCTGAAGCTCTTATAAGAATTTTTGTGGAAGTACTTGCCAACGCAGTTGATAATATTCACAGAAGTAAGGGATCTTCAACACCTTGTAAATCAATTAAAATTAAAATAGAAGATGATGGAACAACTATGATTCACAACGATGGCCAAGTTATTAAAATATCAAAAGAAGAAAATGATGGGATTGAAATTAACGGTAAAAAGTGTTCAGTTTATAACCATGAATTAGTTTTTGGACATTTAAGATCAAGCTCTAATTATGATGATACTGTAGTAAGACAAACAAGTGGTAAAAACGGTCTTGGTGTTAAATGCACCAACATTTTAAGCAAGTCTTTTAAAGTTATAGGTGTTGATCCCGAAAATAAAAAAAAGTTTGTACAAGAATGGACAATAATATGAAAGAAACATCAGGTCCAAAAGTAACAATGTCTTCTTTAAAAACTGGTTACACAGAAGTTATATATTGTCCAGATTTTGAAAGACTTGGTAATTTTTCTTCAGATATTATTGGTATTTTTAGAAAACACGTATTAGATGTTGCAATGTTAGCTTCTTCAGAAGGTGTATCTGTATATTTTAATGATAAAAAATTACCAATAAAAAAGTTTTCAGATTATACAAAATTATTCAAGTTGGAAAAAGAATCAGTTTCTATTACAGAAGAAGATGGATCATCAGAAGTTACCATAGCTTTTGTGGAAAGAGACGGAAAGAAAAAACCTATTTCATTTGTAAATGGTCTTTTTACTAAACATGGAGGTCAACATGTAGATGGGTGGACAAAACCGTTTTTTGCAAATTTGTTATCTGTCTTAAATAAGCCTTCTAAAACTTACAAGGATTTAAAATTATCATTAAAAGACGTCACACCATATTTTAGATTTTTTGTTAAATCGACAGTTGATAAACCTCAATTTGATTGTCAAAATAAAAATATGTTAAAGTCTCCATGTTTAAAATATACAATTCCTGATAAAATTATAACTAAAGTTTGCAAGTGGACAAGTGTTCAAGAGTTAAAACAAAGTTCTTTTGAAAAGTTGTTGAAAGGAAAGGATAATAATATAATAAAAACATTAAATGACAAAAAGAGACGACCAAAAGTTAGTGTTAAAGAATATGATCCAGCCAACAAAGCAGGAACAACTCTTTCTGAAAAATGTACATTAATAGTTTGTGAAGGATTATCTGCAAAAACATATGCAGTTGCTGGTATAAGTACTGGAATTTCTTTTACAGGGACTGATACAAAAAAAGGGAGAGATTGGTTTGGAATATTACCTCTAAGAGGTAAATTTCTAAATGTTAGAAATGCAAACAATGATAAAATGATCAAAAATACAGTTGTGACAGATCTTGTTAATGCTATGGGACTTACATTTGGAATGGATTATTCAACACAAAAATCAAGAAAATCATTAAATTATGGAAGCATAATCATAATACCAGATCCTGATGAAGATGGTATACACATAGAAGGACTTGTTTTAAATTTCTTTCATCATCATTTTTCTTCACTTTTTAATCCAGTTGTTTCTAACTTAAAAGATTTTCCATTTATAAGCAGTATGAAAATTCCAATCATCAAAGTTATTGAAAAACCTTTGGGAAAAGGAAGAAGAGAAATAGAGTTTTTTACACACGAAGCTTTTCATAAATTTAAAAATGAAAACAAATGGCATAAAAATCACGAAATTAAGTATTTTAAAGGTCTTGGAACGACAAAACACGAAGATGTTCCTAAAATTTTTGGAAAAAAAATGGTTGTTTTTAATATAGATGACAATGCACATGAAAATATGGAAAAAGCATTTAAAGATGAAGAGGCAGATGAAAGAAAAGAATGGCTAAAACAATATAACCCAAATGCGAGAACATTTGATTTGGATTCACCGAATAAAATATTACAACTTGACATCTCTACGTTCATCAATGAAGAACTAATTAAATTTTCAATTGAAGATTGTAAAAGAAGTTTACCACATTTAATTGACGGACAAAAGGAATCACAAAGAAAAGTAATTTTTGGATTAAAACAATGGAATGGAAAAAATAATATCAAAGTTGCCCAATTAGGAGCTTTTGTAGCACAAAAAACAGATTATAAACACGGAGAACAAAATCTATTTGACACTATCATTAAAATGGCACAAACTTTTGTTGGAGCCAATAACATACCTCTTTTAGAAGAAGATGGCCAATTTGGCACTAGACTTTCTGGAGGAAAAGATGCAGCAAGTCCTAGATATATTTTGTTAACCAACCACCAATACTTAATAAAATTTTTAGACCAGAAGATGATCCTATTTTAAATTATACTTTAGATGGAGAACCAGTTTTTTATGCACCTGTTATCCCATTAATATGTATTAATGGTAGTGTTGGGGTGGGAACAGGATTTTCATGTAACATCCCCATGTTTAATCCTTCTGAAATAATTGATGGATTGAAACAGTGGATTAATATGAGAGAACAAGGAGAAAAACATGTATTTAAATATAAACCATGGTATAAGGGATTTACAGGTAAAATTGAAAAAAATGGATCTGGAAGGTATATTAGTTACGGTACTTTAAGTAATGAGGTAAGTAACAATGGAATGTATCAATACACTGTTTCAGAATTACCAATTAATATGTGGACAGACAAATTTAAAGAAATGTGTGACCAATACAGAGAATCTAATTTAATAAAAACATGTGATAACTACTCAGAAGTCACAACTGTTAATTTTAAAATAAGTTCAGAACATGAATTAACCATAGAAAATTTAAAACTCAGATCTTATATTCATACTTCAAATATGGTAATGTTTGATCATGAAGGAAAGATACATAAATACGAAACTCTGAATGGCATCATGCAAAGATTTTGCAAAGAAAGAATTAAAATTTATGAAAAAAGACGACAGTACATGTTACAAAAGCTAAATAAAAGCTTAACTATCTCAGAAAACAAAAAAAGATTTATGGAAGATGTTATGAACCATAAAATTAAAATATTACTTCAAGAAGATGAAGTTGTTCATCAACAACTTTTGGACATGAATTATTACAAGGATGATGAGGGAGAGTTTGATTATCTTCTAAATATGAACATAGGAGGATTTAGAAAAAAAAATGTTGACAAACTTACTTCTAAAATAGATGATCTTAAGAAAGATATTATGTGGTACACTAATACCAATGAAGGACAAATGTGGCTTAAAGATATTTTAGAATTAGAACCATTCATCTAAGTTTTTATAATTATAATAGCAAAATGCTATTATAATTTAGTTAAAGTTGTATTTGTCCATATTCAATAAATTTATTTAGGTGGAACTTCCTTCGGGACTCCCCACCATTTTAAAGCCATACGCTAATAATAAATTTATTTATAAAGAAATAATTAAAGCAGATGTCTCAACAAACTTTTAAAGAGAAATTTATTGAAGAATTAAAAAAACACTCAGAACACGATTTTATAAAACCATTGTTTTATATAGGAGGAGATAGAGGAAGACATTTGAATAAATATAGAACCTTGTTTGGTGAGTTTCCAAATAATATTGAACGTAAAAATTCATGTATATGTACTCACCATATTGAATAACAATGTTATATTAAAAATAAAATTACTGAAGAAATTTTAGTTGTTGGCAATTGTTGTATAAATAGATTTATATGCAACACAGACCAAAGATGTGAACTGTGTAAAGAGCCACATAAAAATCGGAAAAATAATTATTGTAACAAATGTAGACTATCTAGAGCATCTAGTATTTGTACAGTTATTGTACTTGGATTATGGATAATGAAAATTTATGGGGGAATTTATTATTATTTCAAAAATGGTTTGAAGATAAAGATGGTTCAAATGAAGACGAAGATAGTTCCAACGAAAATTCTTAAACAAATTATTTAAAATATCATCATATTGAAATAAATGAATTTCATAATGACCATATTTACAATAAAGATGTAAATATTACATCAGATCCTTATTTATGTTCTTATAATGATGAATGTTTAAATAAAGATTTTTCTCTGGACTATATCGATTTTTCGGTATCGGTTTCTGATAGTATAAATAACTTTGAAGTATGTCATACATGTGACTTTTGTTCTTTTTTTGATACATGGTTAACAACAAACAATTCTTTATTTTTTGATACAGATACATCGTTTTCTGGTGACAGTGTATCTAAAAATTTAGGAGAATTTTCCAATAACAATATTCAAAAAAAATTTACAAAGTTACAATATAACAAACAAAGATTAGAAAAGAGACGTGAAAAAGAAAAAGAACGTAGATATAATTTGAAACAATTGTTTGATAAATTAGAAAAATGCTTACAATGTAAAAAACAACTGTCAAAAAATGAAATTTTACAAAAGAGCCAGACTTATATAAATTTTTTAGAATCTGAGTCTCAAAGATTAATTTTAACAAAAAAGGAACTTAAGAAAGAAAATTTTATGTTGCTTAAAAAATTGAAGTTAATGAAAAAGATTATGGAATAAATTAAACACAAAAGTATGGACTTAATTAATAATAAATTAAATATTGAAATTCAAAAGTTTTGCTTAGATTTAGAAAAAAAATATAATATAAACCATAATAATTTAATTGATTTGTGGTTTAAAAAAGAATCGACTGAATGTCTATGTGAGGTAAACCTTGAAAATAAAATAAAATTCAATCAAAAGTACAATTCTGATACAATTAAAATAATGAATATTTTATTTTTGATATGTTCAGATGGAGTTTTTGGAAAAATTGAAAACAACGACGTAAAACCCTTAACAGATGAAGATGAAAAAATTTGTGTTAAATTTGGATATAAAATTATGATTGGGTGTTTAAATGATATTCCAATTTAATCGGTCAAAAAATTATTTTTAAATTTTAATGGTTTTTAACCATTAAAATTTAAATTAAAAATTAAAATGATATTTCTTCATTGTTATAATTTTTATAATAGAAATTATGGCTCAGTGATTACGATTACGAAATATGTTATGGTTAAAGTTGTGTTGATAAA
>JACMZG010000008.1:7141168-7174752 GCA_018340805.1 Microvelia longipes
CTATGGTTTTCACTATGAAGTCTATTAATTTCAGCTAAATTTTTTCTATTTTCGGCTTCAGAACTTTTAATTACATTTTCTTTAATTTGAATTTTTCTATTTGCGTCTTCTAAAAATCTTGTCAATTCATTAACTCGTTGGGTTAGTTGATTATTTTGTTGGGTCAGTTGATTGTTTTGTTGTTGTACTTGTTGTAAGGTTGACATTTTTATATCCCATTAATTAACTTTAAAAAATATATTTGATATATTTTTTATAATAAACGGCTATAATGAATTTTATAAGAGAAAACGAAACAAAGTATATATTATCTACTTATAAGTCAATGACACCTAAAAATTTAATGGAATATCTATTAGAATATAACTATGACAACGATTGTGTTTATATTTTTAACCTACCTAAAGAGGCAAATGATGAACAAATAAAGGTAAATGACCAAAAGTTAAAACAATTAGATGTTATGATTGAATTTATGAAACAATATAATAAACAAACTCGACAATGATATTTATCTATTAGAACATCAATTGGAAAATAAAAGGGAGTTAAATAGACAATTGGGAATATTTTAAAACCGAGATTGTGGTTTTAAAATAGAGCCCGGCAACACATTTTTGTGCCGGAACAGGTTGATTAAAGGCCTAAACCGTGATGGAGAAGAAAATAGAGCCATAAAAATTGATTATTTGTTTTTGAAGAGATTTAAAAATCAAATGTACATTATAAAATGGAGAAAACAATGTTTGCATATTCGTGGCATCAAACAGATGATGAAACGAAAAATTGGTCAAAAAGTAAAGAATCTTTAAGAATTTATGGTATAACAGATGATGGAAAAACAACTTGTCTTATTGTTAATGATTTTAAACCATTTGTTCATATTGAATTACCATCATCAATTAATTGGAGACAAAAAATAGGCGGGCAACCTAAAGTTCAAAAAATTATGGATTATTTAAATTTTATATTAGGAGATTTAAAACCTGTGAAAAACAGAACTATTTTTATAGATAAGTATAAACTTTATGGATCAAATTATGTTCAAACATCTCCGGGAGTGTTTCAAAGAAAAAAGTTTCCGTATTTAGTTCTATTTTTTGAAAGTCGTAAACATATAAAAAATTTAGATACAAATTAAAAAACACTGTGGATGTTCCTGGTTTTGGTAAAATAAAATTAAATGTTAGAGAAACAAACGTGTCGCCAATTCTTCAATTATGTGTTGAAAGAAATCTTCCATCTGCAGGTTGGATTGGTTTTAAAGTAGAAGGAAGAGGAGCATTAACTGGATATGGAGAACTCGTAGAAAATAAAAAGAAATTTACAGATTGCGATGAAGAATATATAATATCCAAAAACTATATATATTCTATTGACAAACACGTACCCGTTAAAACTAAAGTAATGGCATGGGATATAGAAGTATATTCTGAAGATGGTAATTTTCCAGATGCGATGAAACCTGGAAATGTTGTTTTCCAGATTTCGTGTATATTTTTTATAGTTGGAACTAGTTATAAACAAAAATATTTATTAACATTAGGAGATCCATTAGAATATAAAGAAAATAAGAATGAAGAAGAAAGTATAGAAGGTTGTGGTAAAGATACTATAGTATATAGGTTTAAAACTGAAGAAGACCTTATTATTGCGTTTTCATCTTTACAAAAACGAGAAAAGCCACATATAACAACTGGCTGGAATATATTTAATTTTGATACAACGTTTTTGTTAAAAAGAGCAAAATTACATAGATGTCTTCCAAACTTTTTATTACAAGGATTTCCAAAATACCAACTTGGAAAAGAAAAAGAAGTTAAATGGCAGTCAAAAGCATATGGAACAACAGATTTAAAATTTATAGATTGTGAAGGAATTTTATGTATTGATTTAATGGATGCTGTACAAAAGGAACACACTAGATAGTTATTCTCTTAATTTTGTGGCAAAACATTTTTTAGGCTCAAAAAAAGATGATTTAAAACCAAAAGAAATTTTTATTTGTTACAGAGAAGGTATTAAGAAAGAAGTTAAAAATATAGTCATTCATCCATTATCTAATAATTTAAATATATATTTAGGAAAGGAAGAAATTCTGATAGAAAATAAGAAATTTAAGAAACCATTAAAACCTTTTTTTCGTATTCAAAATGCTGGTAAATTAGTAAGTGACGAAGACGATTCTGTATTTCATGTAAATTATAGAGGTGAAGTGTTTTCATTTTTAATAGCAGTTCATGACGAAGAAAAATATGAAACCAAAACTGTATCAGAGTTTAATAATTATAAAAATACTTATGGAACATATACATTGTCAGCTCAAAAAGCAATGGCTAAAGTAGGTAAATATTGTGTTCAAGATAGTGTTTTGGTAGCCGACATATTTGAACATTTACAAATATGGCTATCTTTTTCTGAAATGTCTAGAACTTGTACAACTCCAATAATGACAATACATGTTCATGGTCAACAAGTTAAATTTTTTAATCAAGTTTATAAGTATTGTTACGACCATAAAACGGTAACGGATAAAGAAACATATAAAGTAGATGAAAAAGAAAGATATAGAGGTGCCGAAGTTTTTGATCCAGTGCCAGGATTAAAAAGAAATGTTGTTCCTTTAGATTTTGCATCACTTTACCCAAGTTTAATTATTGCAAGAAACATGTGTTATTCTACTTTTGTAGACAATGATGATATACCTGATGAAATGTGTCATGTTATGGAATGGGATGATCATGTTGCTTGTAGTCATGATCCAAAAGTTATTCGTAAAAATGCTATTACAGAGGAGTTAGAAAAGTTAAAAAAGATTGCTAATGCTAAAAAAATGTATACCCAAGGAACAAGAACATATAAGAAAATGATGTGTTCGTATCTTGTTATGGAGAATACAAAAGAAAAGAGTGAAATGTCTAAACATTTAAAAGACCTTGATAGAGAAAATAATGAATTGTTAAATATAGTTAATAAACAAACTCCTGGTTATATAGAAAGTATAAAAAAGAAAATATCAGACTTAACATCTGAAAGATCAGAGATTACGAAAAAATTAAGTAAGAGTGTAATGTGTGTTTCTAATCGAAGATATATTTCTAAAAGAACCGAAAGGAATTTTACCCACAATCATACAAAATCTTTTAGATGCCAGAAAAAATACAAGAACTGAAATTAAAAATTACAAATCAAGATTGGCATTGTTAATGACAAAAGAAAACAAGTCTAAAGAAGACATTAATGAAATAACATCTATAGAAAATTTATTGCCAATTTTAGATAAACGTCAAAATTCTTATAAAATTAGTGCTAATTCTATGTATGGTGCAACTGGAGTTAGAGTTGGAGCTTTACCATTCATGCCCATTGCAATGTGTACCACTTATATGGGTAGAAAAAGTATTGTGGAAGTTTCTCAATATTTAAAGGAATTAGGTGGAAGAGTAGTGTATGGGGATACGGATAGTAATTATGTTACTTTTGACGATGTAGTAGATAAAAATGTAAAAGTTGGAACTGAAGAATTTAGCAGGGAAATGAAAAAGTTATGGAATCATGCGATTGAAATTGCTAAAACAATATCCAAAAAATTTGATAATCCAATAACATTAGAATTTGAAAACGCAATATATTTTAAATTTTTAATCTTAACAAAAAAAAGATACATGTATTATACTTGCGGAAAGGATGGAAATGTTTTAATGGATTCGAATGGAAAACCTAAAATGGGACGAAGAGGTGTTATTTTATCTAGACGAGACAATTGTAAATATATGAAAGATGTATATGCTGATGTAATAGATAAAATATTTGATGAACAAAGTGAGAACGAAATTTTAAATGGAGTCGTTGAAAAAACGTTAGATTTGTACACAAGACAAATTGAATTTACGTCATGTGAAAAAGATGAAAACTATTTACAGAATTTAATCATTACAAAAAGTGTAGGAGATTATGGAGGAGATATAGCTACATTTGAACCTGTTTTAGGAAAGAATGAAAAGGGTGAAGATAAATGGAAAATTGGAAATTATGTTGTTCCTCTCATAACCGATGAAATAATTAAAACTTGTGGAACAAATGGGCTTCCTATGACACAAAACGAAATTAAATATTGGTATCTAGAACGACTGCCTTGTCAAGTTCAGTTAGAGGTTAAAATTAAAAGAAGAGGACACAACAAAGAAGAAGGTCAAAGATTACCATATGTTGTTACAGATATAGGTTGCAAAGGTAAACAATCGGAAAAAATAGAATCTGTTGAATATTTTAAAGCACATTCTAAAGTTTTAAAATTAGACTATGGTTATTATATTGAAAGATTAATAGAACCATTGGATCAAGTATTTCAAGCAGTTTTTAAAAATTGTCAAGAAAAGGAAACAATTTATTCAGATAATTTTCAAAAAACAAAACTTTTTTCTATTTTTGAAAAAAGAGGCAAACATTCACAAGCTAATTTTACAAAAGAATTACATAAATTATGTTCTGTGACAAAACCAAAACTAATTAATGAAATTAAATCTTTTTCAAAACCAGATTTAGTATTTGTTTAAATTTTGTATTTTAAATTTTAGAAGTTAATAGTAAAGTTTAGTAGTATTTTGTTTAAATGAAATTTTAATGATAGATTATCATTAAAATTTAATTACCAATGACCATCTCCTCCCACTCCTCCTACAGTATATAAATCGTTTCCTATATAAACACCTCCTAATTTTGATTCTAGAAATAGGATCTCTTGGACTATATAAACCTCCTCCAAAATGACCTCCTAATGCATTTTTAGCCTCTGCATATGGAACTCTATCTCCAAATGACCAAGCAGGACCATGAGGATACTTTTCCCATCCATATAAATAATCAGCAGGATTATATTGTACATGTGATGAGAGACCAGCATACATTGGTAAAAACGGTACTCCTGTTGGTGTGGGTGGTGTTGGTGGTGTAGGTGGAGGAAGATGTACTTCTTTTTTCTTTTCGTATAGCCACCACAGAACGGCAACAATAACTAACAATAAACTTAAAGGGATTAATAAATTCTGTTTCATTGCTTTATTAATTTTATCGTAAAAAATACAATTTTACAACTTCCTAAATATAATATACAACTACTTCTATACCTTTTTTGCACAATTTATCAATGATTATATTTTTAACTATTTTCCAACACAGTCTATCAAGACCACACCCAATTTTTGGAATTGCTAATTTACAACATTTCCTTAGTAAACATTCGTTGTATAAAGAATCAATTGCATTTGAAAAATTTGCTAACGTTGGTTTTAAATAACTTTTTTCTTTAGTAACGATGTAAAAAATTAACCTCTTTTTGTAGTACTGCAACTTGACCAACTTCTTTTTTTTGTTGTAATAAAACTTGTATACTACCATAACGTTTTTTAAATTCTACTGCTATACCCGCTCCCATTAAAAAATCTTTAGCAACGCAATGTGCTAGAGCATAATCTATTGGAGCCGTGAATAAATTTTGTTTAATTTCTTTTAACGACATTTTAATTAACCATGTTTTTAGAAACACGATCTTCAATTTAATTTATAAAATTGAAGATGTGGTTTTATAAATTAAATTTTAATAAATAATTATGGATCTAAACAAGAATTACAAATTAAATAAACAACAATCCAGAGCATTAGCTTTGATGTGTCAAGACAAAAATATTTTTATAACGGCACCTGCAGGTGCCGGTAAAACATTATTAATCAATCATTACTGTGATTATGTTAGACAGCACGAACCTTTTAAAAAAATAGCTATTACTTCTACAACTGGAGTTAGTGCTATATTAATAGGTGGATCAACACTTCATTCTTATTTAGGTATAGGTTTAGGATATGGAACTATTGAAGAATTAGTACAAAGAATTAAAAAAGCATCCAAAGGTATTAAAGAACGTGTTTGGAAAGAGTTAACAACATTAATTATAGATGAAGTTTCAATGCTTAATCCTGTTTTATTCGATAAATTAGAAAAAATAGCAAGAATTATAAGAGGATCTAATTTACCTTTTGGTGGTATTCAATTAATCTTATCTGGAGATCTTTTACAGCTTCCAGTGGTAAAAGGAGCAGGTAATAAAAATGATCATAATATGGAATTTGTAACCGATGCTAATAGTTGGAAAAAATGTATTGGAAATAATATTGTTTTATTAACAGAAATTATGCGTCAAAAAGATTTTCATTTCAAAGAAATTCTTCTAAAAATTAGGGTTGGAAATATTGATAAACAAGTTAGATCTGTATTATCTCAACACATGAAAAAAGAAAATAATAAAAAATTAAAAAAGGAAGAAATACAACCAACGCGTCTATTTTGTTTAAAGAAATATGTGCAAGATCTTAATGATTCTGAACTTAAAAAATTAGAAGATTCAGGAAAAAAATTTATTAATTTTAATGCTCTGGTTAAAAAATATTCAGAAGAAGCAATCTTAACCAATAAAGGAAGATCCAGATGCACAGATTTACAATTTAAATTTCTTTCAGACAGATTTGTTAAAGATTCAACAACACCACAGCATTTAAGAGTTTGTGAAGGTGCTCAAGTAATGCTTACATATAATATTGATCAATTATCAGGTCTTGTAAATGGCAGTAGAGGTGTTATTATAGGATTTACAGAAATGAAATTTCCAATTGTACGATTTAAAAATCATAAACGAAACAACTTGGCTCCTAAATTGAACAAAACAAACGAAGACATTAAATCAGATTCAACCTTCCAACCCCAAGTTATGGAAAATCCTGAAACAAAGGTTTCTAAAACCGATGACGAAGAAATTAACAATACATTAGAACTAGAAGTAAGACCACAAACATGGGAAATATGTAATGATTTTGGTAAAAAAATTGGATATTTTAAACAAATACCGTTAAAAATAGCATATGCTTTAACTATTCATTCGTGTCAAGGTTCTACATTAGATAGTGCCGAAGTTGATTTATCTGATACATTTGAACATGGACAAGTTTACACTGCATTATCACGAACAAGAGATTTAAACAGTTTGGTTATTAAAAATTTATGTTTTGATAGCATAAAGTGTCATCCTAGAGCACTCCAGTTTTATGATGACATAAAATCAATGCAAGATGCAATTAGCGAAGTAGAAAATAGTTTAAGTGAATTTTGATGATGATTTTTAATTTCATGATTTAAATTTTAATGGTTAAAAACCATTAAAATATAACTAGATATAGAAAGTATTACTAAATTTTCAGATAAAGGTTTATAATGTCTATAAATTTATCAGGTAAAAAGTTATGTGATCTTCTACCATATCTGTTAAATTATCCAGTTGTTCTTTTGTGAGTGTCCTCTGCATATCCTAAAAGCTTGTTGTGCTTTCTAAAGAATCTATTTGTAACTTTTAAAGTTTTCTTTATAACATCATGTTCATCTAAACTAGTATGAAAATAAGTTTTAAGAATATAATCTTAATAGATAAAATGGAGTTTAAATTAGAAGATTTTTTTCCATTATATCCTGAGAGTTTGTCTAATAATAGTAAGACAAGATTTGAAATTGGAAGTTTAGATGTTATAAATACTTTAAAAGAATTTACAGATAACCGTCTAGATGCTATTGAAATTTTACCAACTAAACCAGGAGAAGCAACCAAACATCAAATTGTTATTAGAAGATTACTTTCTGGATATACTCAATTTGATGCTTTGTTACTTGTTCATGAAATGGGAACTGGAAAAACGTGTTCCGCTATACAAGCAATTGAACAAAATTTAATAGAATCAAATAATGGTTTATTTTTAAGAGCTGTTCAAACTACTGAGGGTATAGATGATTTTAATTTTAATAAAAACTGTAATAATAATTATGGACCGGGACTTGATGGGGCTGTTATTCTAACCAGAGGAAAAACATTAATGAATAATTTTATGGATGAACTTGTTAATAGATGTTCTACAAATTATAGTAATGGTAATAGGAATGAAATTTCCAAAACATCCAAAAAAATATTTTCTAAATTTTATTCTTTTTATACGTTTGAAATTTTTGCAAAAACAGTAAAAAAAATGAGATCTTCTGAAATTGTTAAAAAATTTAACAATAAGATTATTGTTATAGATGAAGCACACAATTTACGCCTATCAGATGTAAAAGTTAATTATGAGAAAATAGATGTTTATGGAGAAGTTCATCGATTCATACATTTGTTAACCAATAAAAAAGTACTATTGTTAACAGGAACACCTATGAAAGATGGTCCTCAAGAAATAGCTTCATTAATGAATTTAATTCTTCCTCTAACTCAGCAGATGCCCACCAATAAAAATTTTTTAAAAGAATATTTTCCATCTACAGAAGCACCAAAAGAAACATATGAACTTGGAGATGAAGAAGAATTCCTTAAAAGCGGTGGAGAAGAAATGAAAAATATTAAAAAATTTAAAGCTCAGGTGTACGGATGTGTTTCTTTTTTAAAAGCAATGGATTCTAAAGTATTAAAAGTTATGGTTGGAGAAAGAATGGGGTCTTTAAAACATTACAAAGTGGTTCCAGAATATATGTCAACTTTTCAATCTAAAGCATATGTGTCAGCATATTTACAAGATAAACGTGAGCGTGGAATTTATAATAACTCTAGACAAGCATCTCGTTTTGTATTTCCAGATGGTACATATGGTGCAGAAGGATTTCAAAATTATATTATTGAAAAAAGAGGTAGGGGAGGGAAAATATTTAGATTAAGTCCATCATTGAGAAAAGAAATAGAAAAAAGATCTTCTTTTAAATCTGTGCATACCTTAACAGATGAACAAAAAGAATTTTTATATCTTCAAAATATTAATGAATACTCTGCGGAATATGCATATATCATTAAAAGTATTTTAAATGCGACACGTAATGGAGAATTGTCAATTGTTTATAACGATTCTGTAAGAGGAAGTGGTTTAATTGTTTTAACACTTTTGTTAGAATTATTCGGATTTACTAGAAATAATGGAACTGCTAAAATGAAAAAAAGTTATGGAATTTTTTCTAATGAAACTACTTCCGTACGTGAAATTAGAGCATTACAGAAAATTTTTAATAGTGATGAAAATATGAATGGCAATATCATGCCAGTCATTTTTGGTTCAAGGGTTATAGCAGAAGGATTAACTTTTAAAAATGTAATACACGAACATGTCGTTCCACATTGGAATGGGTCTGAAACGGAACAAGTAATTGCTAGAGGTTGGAGATTAGGATCTCATGAAGCATTAATTAAGAAATGGGAACAAAATGGACAAGTAGGTAAAAAACCTCAATTAAATGTGTACAGACATGTAGTAATACCTTCTTCTTTGTTAAGTTCTGATTTGAGTTTGAATAATGCAGTAATCGCTTCGTCATTTTCTAGAGAAAACAAGGAAATTAAAAGTATTGATTTAATTATGTATGAAGTATCGGAAAAAAAAGATATTGCCATTTCAAAAGTGTTAAGATGTTTAAAAGAAGTAGCAATAGATTGTCAACTTTTTAAGAAAAGAAATGAAAAAGATTCCTCGTTTGATTACAAACGAGAGTGTGAATATGAAAAATGTTTATATGTTTGTGATGATAATGGTAATAATTTAATGAAAAACAATATCGTCAATTACGAAACCATGTATTTAGAGAAGATGTTTTTTTAATGTTTACTATACTTGAAAATCATTACAAGACAAGATTTGTTTCTACTTTAGACGAAATTACTGAAATGTTTTTTAACAACAAAGTTCTTACACATTCAGTCACCAAACAAGAAATAATACAACTTTTATATCAAGTTGTATCAAACAACATACCTATTAAAAATGTATATGGTTACCCTTGTTATTTATATGAAAATTATAATGTATATTACCTAGTTGATCACATAATACCATTTCCTTCTTCGGAAGATATTTTTTTGGCGTATTATTCAAAACATCCTCAGCTTTATGTAAAAACAGATTCTCCAGAATCGGGCAAAGCCTCTGGAACTAATTACTATCAAAGTGTTACATGGTTTAATAATGTTTTAAATGACTATTATGAATCTTTAATTCCTCTTGCAATTAAGGATTTAACAACCTTATCGAATTCCACAAATCTTGTATCTAAAACACAAATGATTTCAAAACAATTAATTTCATTACCTAATGATGTTCAACAAAGAATTATTGAAATGACTGTTGCTGCGAGAGTCTTGGAAATATATTGCAATGTTGAAAATACATTGCCTCCCCTTCCTGCTCAACTATCAAAGGAATGGATTGAACGAAACCAAAAAAGTGTATTTTGTAAAAAGAAAACATTCAGAACAATCATTTTGGATCACTATAAAAACTATTACAGAATTGACGGCGTTGATTCATTTAAAATGGCAATCGTGTGGTTTTTATCAGATATAGTAGAGGAAAGAGCTAAAGAAAAATGTTTATATGGATCCTCATTAAATTTAAAATCTGGTTATACAGCAAGACCTCTGTGGAATGAATGGAAGATTTGTGGTAAAAAAGAACGAGTCCGAGTTGAAAAAGAAAGAAGTTTAATCAAAAAACAATACGAAACAGATCTTGGATATTATGGCCTTTGGAATCCTAAAAATAACGAATTTTGTATTCGAGATATTAGAAACCAAACAGGTAAAAAAGATAAAAGAAGTATTCATAGTGGAAAAAGATGTATTAATTGGACTAAACCTGCTTTAACAGAACTTGCTGCAATTGCAATCAATATTCCAATACCAAATCAATCTGTGTTGCCAACATTAGAAGAAGCAAGGGAGGAAATAAAAAGTAACAAGGAACTTAGAAATATTGTACCTAAAGACAATACCGACAACAATCTTTTAATTAAACTTGTATTTTGGTACAAATTATCTAGAAATGATATTTGTATTAATTTAAGAGAATGGTTTGATAGAAATAATCTTTTGGTTGAAGACAACTCATGTGGTGTTCAAACTAAAAGAAAATAAAAAACAAATTTTTGTATTAGAAAAATAAATGGATAAAAGTAGTTTTTTACTTTTTTTAATTACTACTGTCTGGATATCACAAGCTATAGCTTGTGATTCTGATTGTTTACTAAGATGTTTTGTGAAATGTTCAGTTCCTGATGAAGGGGGAAAGTGTATTCAAAAATGTTTTACTAATTGTTGTAAAAATAATATAACTAGAGACAAATTGACAGACTAAGAGAAAATAAATTTTAATACCTCAAAGGTATTAAAATTATTGTAAATCTATATCATCATTTAATTTATTAAAAATTTGTAAAAGAGCATTTTCATCATTCAATTATTTTAAATTTGAATCATATATTGCGTCATATTTTAAAGATTTAAAAGTTAAAGAAGATTAGTAAAGTATAAAATGGGTATTAAATATTTTTTTAAATGGTTAAAAACTAACCATAGTGAAAGTATAAAATGTATTGATAGACATGACAATAGTCAGTGTATTGATGTATTATTAATTGATATGAATGGTATAATTCATAATTCTGCTCAAGAGGTATATGGTTATGGAAGTTTTTCTTTTCCAAAGGAAAATGCTTGCGATAAGAAAGTTTATTCATTGGTGTGTAGACAGATTGACAGAATGGTTATACAATTCAAACCAAAGGAATTGATTCTTTGTATCGACGGAGTAGCTCCAAGAAGTAAACAAATTCAACAAAGACAGAGACGTTTTTTGGCCGCGCATGATAGAAAAAAACCAGGCACAGAATTTAACTTTGATTGTAATAAGGGAAATACAAGTAAATTTGACTCAAACTCTATTTCCCCAGGAACCGAATTTATGCATAACCTTGGAAGATATATTGACATTCATATTAAACAGAAGCAAAAACCAGCGTTTACCGGGAGGGAAACTACCGATGCTACACAAAACAACTGGAGAAACAAAGAACAAAGTTGGAGACAAAAAGATATAGCAGAATGGTCTAATTTAACTGTTGTATTCGCAAACGATAAAGTTTCTGGTGAAGGAGAACATAAACTTTTAGATTACATTAGAATATGGCAATTCTTATTACACATATTGCATATATGGCTCTGATGCTGATTTAATAATGTTGTCAATGTCTGCATTGACAACAACGGCTATAAAAAATATTTACGTACTTCGAGATGAATATAAAAGCCCTAATTATCTATTAATAAACATTCCGAATTTTGTTAGAAACTTAATTAAGGATGTAAAAAGCAACTGGACTGATAAATTAGATGAAAAAAGATTCATAAATGATTTTATTTTTATGTGTTTTATGGTAGGAAATGATTTCTTGCCACATATTCCAAGTATTGAAATTATGACAAACGGTATAGAATCTATGTTAGCTTTTTATACAAAAAATAAAAAATACATTACAGATAACAATGGTTTGGGTAAAATTTCTTGTCAGGACGTAGTCTTTAACTACGAAAGTCTTTTACCCATACTAAAAGATCTTGAAGGGTTAGAACAAAGTATTTGTAATGAAAAAGTAAATAATCCTGAATATTTTAGAGATGATTTGTTAGAAAGTTCTTCTTTTTTGGTTACAAATGAATTTGGACAACAAAAGTGCGTCAATATTAACGAATATAGGGAAAAGTATATGAAAAAACACTTTGAATCCTCATTGGAAGCCTCTCTTATGTATTTAGAAGGCATGCAATGGGTTTTGTCATATTACACATTAAAAGTTCCAGATTGGGAATGGTCGTATAAATATGATTATGCTCCTAATTTAACTTCAATAATAGAAGCAATGTCATTTAAACTTGGCGGTCGAGAGAAACGCGGAGCCTCTAAAAAAGAAAATAATCAATATAAATTATTTCCTGTAAATAATTCAACAGAAGTTGCAACTTCGTCATCATCCCCCAGAACTTTGGCGGCGTTTCCAGGAGTGGAAACGACTGAGCCCCAGGAAACCTCAGGTTTTCAAAAGTCATTTTCAATGGTTTTTCAAAATTCTTTACAGAATACAAAGTTACACCCTGATAGGAGAGACAAACAAACAAAAACTTCCGATGCTATACCACCATTTCACCAACTTTTATTCATTCTTCCTCCAGATAGTTCTAATTTACTTCCTTATCCTTTATGCGAAGCGTTCACTAATGAATTAAAAATTTATGCACCAAAAGAATTGATTATCGATAGAGCAGGAAAAAGACAAGAATGGGAAGGTATAGTTCTTCTTCCAAAATTAGATCAAAAAGTTGTCACAGAATGTTATTTAAAATATAAACCTTATGTTACAGAAAGGAAGGATCTTATTAGAGATATTAAAGGACGAACTTTCAAATATCAAAATGGGGAAGTATCGTTTTTATAAATTAATTTTGTTTTAATGGCAATTGCCATTAAAACAATTATCTTTGTGAAGAAGAACAAACCATACTTCCAGTTCTTCTTCCTCTACTATTTCCTTCAGAAACACATGTAGTACAATCACCACTTAAAAACCATACTGTTGCAATAAGGCCTATAATTGAAATAACAACACTCCAAAAGAAAATAGATGATTTTGATTTATTTTCAGAAGTATCTCCTGATGTTGCAGTTGCAGTTCCTGCACCTGCAAAAGCTAGTGGAAGAGCTAAACATGCACCACAAAAATCTTCTTTTATTACTACATTTTCATCTCTTCGTTTTCTCTTAGAGAAAACGTTATTTTCAGAATCCAGAATCTTGTTATTAACCATTTTTCCATTAATGTAATTAAAATTATTCATTTATTTACATGCAAATAATGGAAGTGAAAATTATTAAATGTCATGACATGTAATAAGAGTACATTTACATACTATTTTTCTGCCATATGGATCAGGTTTTTCACAAGTATTTAAACCTTTATGTTGTGAAGCTACTACACAGTTACTGTAACAATACATACTTGGACTATGATATGTTGCAACATTAAATTCTTCTCTTTGTTGATGAGAAGATTGACAAGCACTATTTATTGAAATTAATGCTGCTAAAACACAAAATAATTTAATATTTATTTATATAAAAAAATTCCTAATACAAGCAACTTAAAATTGAACCTTACTTTATTTTTTATTTAAAGAAGTAAAATTATTGATAAATAATGGATTCTTTAAATAAAGTGTGTTATGAACAGATAAAAGATACCTTTTATAAGGGATTGTTTGGAGATTTTCCGTTAATTGTTGATAAAAAACGGGCTATTTCAATGCTACTAAATTATGCAATTTAGGTGGAAAAAAATACTATCATTGGAAACAAACAGAGCGTTCAAAAAAATTAATTCAATATTATGAAACCCGACCACGTTAATACGTGGTCGGCCCATTGTTTTATGAAATTAAAGGAGATAATGATGATGTTACTAAACAAATAACTGGTCAATATGTTATAAAAGAATTTATTCTTGACATTGCTTCTTGGATTTCAGTAGAATTTTACGATAAATGTAACAATATAATTATAAATTATTTCGTTAATGAATATAAAACAATGGATAAAAAAACTTTACAAAGTAAAATTAATGAAGTTGAAGAAAAAATGAAAAAATTACTTGATGAAAAAGAAGAGGAGTTACAAGAAAAAATGATAAAATCAACGAATTGTTTCTATTAGGAAAACTTCAAGAAGAACGTATGATAAAACAAGAAAAAATGTTGCGTGAATTAGGTATTCATTTAGAAGATGTATCATCTCAAAACAATGAATTAATTGAAAAGGTTGATGAACAGGTAGAGCAAAATGCTGTTTTAAACTTTAAAATTGACAATATTCAAAACAAACTTGAAATAGCTGTAGAAGATAGAGCACCTCAACCTAAACAAAATTTAAAACGAGAACGTTTTATTCTTCTTAAACGTAATGATGATCATTATCCATACTATACCATAAGGGCTCAAGATATAAATGCAAGAAGTGCACTTAAACGGCAAAAAAATTTATATAATGAAGTATCTGTTCTTTTAGATTTGACTTGTCATCCAAATTCAAAAAGGTGTTGTATTTAATTTGTGTAAAGTTGCAATTAGTAAATCAAAAATAAATGAAGAGGAATTAATTAAAGCGATGGAAACAATAAATGATGAAAAACGAGACGTTTAATTTATTTTTTAATGGAATAATTCCATTAAAAAATTTTTAATAAAAATTATATAAATTCATATCCTTCAAAAACGCTTAAAGCTCTTCTTATATATAAGTCTATATCAGATTCTGATATATGATCTTTAAATTCTATTTTAATCGATTCGATTATATCTGGAAGAATAGTTCGTAAAAGTTTTTGAAATTCTTGTTTATCATTTTCATTTTCTGTTTCAATTAAATTTTCTAAAATTAAATCTTTATTTAAAGAAGAAGTTATGGCTAAATTTACTTTACCATAAAATATACTTAAAATTTGTTCATCCCAGCCAATAAAAACGCCACCATTTTCTAAAAAACCAGAAAAAATATTTGCAAATCGAGTTAAATAACCAGAAGAACAAGTATTATTCATTTCTCTCATTTCTTCTATTAATCTTTTTTCCAATTCAACCTTGTTAGAAACTTTATTTGAATTGTTAATAAATGTCCATACATAGTTCATAATATTTTTTAAATTAAAATTATAAGCTGTATATAAAGCATTATCTAAATACATAATACGGTTATATGCCTTTGTTGCATTATCTATTAACGGTTTAAAATTAGGGGGGTATTTTTCAATTAAATTTTGTAATATATTTTCAGTAAGAATCCAAATATCTTCTCTTTGAAACATTTTATTAACATCTTCAATAATGATAGTTATAGTATTTATAGCTGTTTTATTGATTGTGCTTGTATGAACGTTTTCTTTGTTATTGTATATTGTTTTAATTGTATGATTGTCAAACGATAATGAATCTAAAATTATTTTTGCTTCTTCTTTATTTTCTGAAGAGCCATATGATAACAGCATATCAGAAGCATCTGCTCTAATGTTAACAGACAAATTTTGATTTTTGCATATCTCTAACAATTTATTTTCCGCTATACACGAACACTTTAATTTTGGAACATATGATAAACTTAGTTGGCAAGTTAAAATAAAAAATTGTAAATAATCTTCGTATGTTTCATTATTTATTTTTGAATAAGAAGGGCCATGAAAATTAGATAATAATACAGATATACAATATTCTACCATAAGTGATGTAATATTATTTTCCTGTCTTTCCGAGACTAAAAATTTAACAGTTTTATATTTAAACTGAAACGTTGTAGACGAGTCTGTTAACATATCATAAAGATATAAATACACTCGTTTTAAATTTGGAAGTCCAGAATTTAGAATCACATAAGCGTTTAATTTACAATTGAATGGAATTTCTTTAGATTTGTGCATTGAAAAACACACATAATCTAAAGCTTCAAACCCTATAATTTCAGAAGGTTCTGCTTCTTCTTTTTCATAATCAATAAGGGCTAAAGCAATTTCAAGCCTTAAAACACATGAAATATCAGAACAAAATTTACATAAATGATAAAGAGTATTTTTAATAATACTGCTATTGCTTATGGTTAATAAAGAAATTAATCGTTTAATAGTTGTTTCATCACCAAATTTTACAATTGCTTTTATACGGTCATGAAGTGGTAATTCAAAATTAAAAATATCATCCATTTTAAATTATTTATTATAAAGTTATGTTATTATTTTAACCCTTATAAATTTTTATGGTAAAATACCATAAAAATTACAATTTAATTGAGTTGATTTTTAATTACCAAAAATACAATTACAATCATGGCTCCTAAAAAAATATATAACAATTTTTCTTTTCCATATAAATTGGAACAAACTGGACAGTCAGATAAATGAGTTGAAACATCAGGACAATTATATGGAATTGGAGTCCTAAAAGTGTTTTTAATAGATTCATAACTTCTAGGTGTTAAAGTTTTTTCGGGTTTTGTCGAAAAAGAAACAATTTTTTCTATTGGAGTTTTTCCAGGCATATTCATCGTTTATTTATAACAATTTACTAGTAAATCCATAAGTTTGCTTAATTTTTATCAAGAGATTAATTTAGGGTTAATAAATGAATCGTTTTGTTTATTTAATGGATAAATATGGCAATCCATATTCTTTTTCCTTAAAACCAAAATATTATAAAACATTAGTACTTTCTGGTGGCGCAATGCGTGGTGTATATTTATTGGGAGCATTAAATGGTTTAAAAATAAAAATAAACAAAATATCAACGTTTATAGGTATATCATCTGGTTCGATAATATGTTTTTTATTAAGTATAGGGTATACTCCATATGAAATTTTTATAAGTTTATTAAAATATGATAATCTCTTGACTATTAATTTAGATAAATTATATTCAGGTGAGATCAGGAATGAAGGAGGATTGTTTTCAAGTGAGAATATCTTTAAACATCTTGAAACTCAAATGCGTTTAAAAGAAATTTCAAGATCTATAACTTTTAAAGAACATTTTGAAAAAACAGGTAAAATATTAATTGTTATGGCTTTTAATATTACAAAATGTAAAGAAGATATATTTATGTATGAAACAACTCCTGATATGGAAATTTTGAATTCTTTAAAATTAAGCGCAAGAATCCCAATCATATTCGGACCCATAAAATATAATATTTTTATATAGACGGAGGCGTTTGGAACAATTTTCCAATTGATATTGCAATAAAGTATCATAAAAAGAAAAGTGATTGGATAATAGCTATAACAACCTTGTTTTCAACTTACAAACAAAATATACATCAATGGTATAAATTTTCAAATATAAATATTGTTATGGTGAATGATACTCCAGATTTAAATCCATCATTAGTATCATCTGATTTAGAAAAATTAACTATGTTTAACAAAGGAGAAGAAAAAGCGAGTCTTATTAAAAAACAAAATATTCGTAGAAATAGTATATAATTCATTTATTACTTTGCATAAGCACAAGCAATGAAGAATTAACGCAGCGTTCTTTATCAAATAGTTTCCACTGTATATAATTAATCAAGTTTGAGATTATCAATTTGTTTACTTAAATATTCACTGACATTACTATCTTTGTTGTTAATTGATAGCATATTCATTTCATTAATTAAACACTCTTCTTCGTCATCGTTTTGAATACAAACTGTTTTTAAATATGATACAATATTGTAAAAATGACTTGGATGTAAAAATTTATATAAATTATGTTTATCAAATACCGACAACCATTGCTTAATTTCGTTAATAAGGCTTGATTCATTTAAAAAAATTTCTAAATTCATGTCGGTAATAGAAAATAAATTATTTTTTTGAAACCATTTTAATTTTTTTTCTATAGCTACATGTGCTATTTTGTCATCATGTAGCATAAAGACATTGTTATTTGCATAATCTGATATTGCATTTTCAATTATGTTAACATTACATTGAAAAAACTCATTATTTAATCTATATTTTTTTAACAATTTATGTAACCCTTGTTCTAATTTAAAATAATGAAAAGTTTGTATTTGATTAACAATAAAAAATTTATCAAAAGAAGTTCTACTAGCATTCATTGTCTTTAATCGTCTATTAATGTCTTTCGTACATCCTATTTTATAAATATCTAAAGGTTCATACAATTGAGTTGTTATTATATAAACACATCCAACTTCCATTTAATTTAAGATATTTTAATGATTTAAATCATTAAAATATCGTTTAAAATTATGCATTAATTTTTATTTTTTTTAAATCCTAAACCCATACCAATTATTCCAATAAAAAGTAAAATAACTGCAATACATAAAAGCCATAATTTGTTTTGTTCAACAATTACTCCACAAGAATCGTTTTCTTCAAAATCAAGCATTTTAATATCTAAATGAATTGTTGATATTAAAGTCCAATCCTTACTTTGATCTCTATTTTTAAAATCTTTTCCTATTAAAAAATTGAGTTTACAAAGAAATATTTTAAGATGGTTGTTGTGTGAATAATCTATATATAATGTATGAGGCATAGGTCCAGGTAGTTTTTCTTCATATCCAAATATTATTTTAATAAATTTATCAATTCCCAGCTTGATACTATTATCGAGAATAATTTTTTTTTCATTTTTTAATTCTTTCCAATTATTTTGTTTTTTTTTTATAATTGTACCATAGTGTTTGATTTTTAGTGTTTAAATATAAATCTCCATTTGTACTCATAATTGGATCTTTTTTCCCTTCTCGTATAGTTAATTTCTTTCTTTCAAACAATGTTTCATTTGTATTATTTTTTAGAATATCATTTTTACATCCTTCTTCTAAAACTCCCTTAAACATCGTTATTTTTTTCGTATTGTGGTTCCAATTATAAGCTACACATTTTGGATTTTTTAAACATCTATCGCTTGCTCCTTTAGCACTTTTAACATTTTCTATAGTTAAATTTTTTAATGCTTCACAACCATCATTATCAATATTAAACATTGTATCTACAAAACCATCAGTGAAAATAGTACGATCTGTCCAATTAAAGTACTGATAAAATGCCAGTATAGATAATAATAATGTGACAGGGAATGCAATTTTTCCTCCAACATATACGCCTCCTAATCCTAAAAAAGCTGTTGAGAAAATGATCAAACTTAAAATTTTTAACGAAAAACCTTCAACTTTACTTTCTGTAGCTTGTGAGAATTGTTCAATTAATCTAGTTACATCTTTGTTATTATTTTTTGCATTCTCAACCTCTTTTGTTATAATTTTATGAATTTCTTTTAAATGAACATTCTTGACTTTTATGTTACCCTTTCCTATATGATATATATTTATTTTAATTTTTTGATCAAAACGTATTATTAAATTTTGAATAGCCGTGTTTTTTACTTTAATTGATGTGTTTACAATATCATTTATTGTTGTATTTGCATCACCTAATTGCATCAAATTAACTCCTTTAATAGCAGCCTTGGCTGTTTGGGCTATTTTTTTATTTAGATCTTCATTCATCGAACTATTATTTAAGGCATTTGCCAAAGCATTTATATCAATACTTGCATTAGATTTCTCTGCCAAATTATTAGCATTTATGTTTCCATCACCTATCTTAATTATATTTACAAAGATACCTTGATGATCATTAAGATTTTGGTTGTTTAAAATTGTATTACTTGCTTCTTGTAAATTACAAGTAATTGTATTTGTTATATCTGAACTTACACTTGCACCCATGGTTAGTATTCTGACTTTGTTAGTAAAAATATATACACTCCTTGTAGTTATATTTATAAAACCAAAAATAAAAAAAAACATTAATAAGGCTCTATTATTAAATTTGTTGTTAAAGATAAGAAATTGTTAGTAAACTCTTTCTTTCCTATTCTAAATAAAGAAGAATATGCAGAATTTTATGGTATTATTACTTTTAATTGTTGCTGTTGTAGCAATAATGTTTGTATTGCCAAAAAATAATCAAACACTACTTTATCATATGAAAAGAAGAAGAAGGGAGTTGAAAGATCTTTTAAAAAGTAAAAAGATTATTGGAGCAAAAAATCTGATGAAATTTGTTAAAAAATATACACAAATAGATAAAACATGTGCATATGAAGGACCTATCCCAATGCCTGCAGAGTTTTCAACAATGTCTGCTGACAATTTACAATTATTAGATAAATGTGGAGCAGTTAGATCCTCTCTTAATTCTTGGGCTATTGCAACGTGGGCTGAAAATTCTGTTGTTAAAACAATGGAAAATTTACAATCAACAATGGAATGTGTTAATCAATTAAATTTGGTTCCGGATACTTACAATAGATTTCAAGAATTAGTAACAGCTTGTTTTTCATCAGTTCCAGTAGTACCACCAGTAGTACCTCCTAAAAACTCAACTTTTGTTACTTATCCCAATAATATACATAATTTACCTATGGGTGTTTATGGTTCACCATATGGTATCTATGGAATGAATTATAATTTAGGTACTTCTTATCAAGGGAAGATAGGAGCAAACGGTATTGCATTTTCTAATGGTGTTACAAATGGATTTGTATCAGATTCCCGTGGATGGAGACCTGATGATTATTTTAATTACAATGCACAGGGATCAGAATTAATCGATGGAACTAATACTTTAATGACTGCTCAAATGTTGCAACAATATGAACTTCCAAGAATAGGATTTGGACCATATATGTCAAGATCCGAAATTGATGCAGAAGTTTTACCAAAGTACGAACCATCTCAGTGGATTGTTAATAATGGTCCTGTAAGACCTTGGGAACCTAAATATCCAATTATGACAATTCCTCCAACACCTATACCATTATTAGGTACTTCAAATATGTAAATTTTTAATGGTATTGACCATTAAAAATAAATTAAAAATATTTATTTAACAATTCGATATGATACAAAACCATCTTTATTTGTAATTTTAATAACATCTCCACTTTGATATTTAAAAAATCTTGCAATTGGATCTGATTTTGACATACTTGGAAAGCTTTGAAGTATAATTTTTTTCCCATTTTCTATTTTGCATTTAATATATTTTTTTTTAAAATCTTTTGCTTCTTCATCTAAAAGTTTATTAAATAAGGGTTGTAAATGGTATTTTGTAATATTCATTTGGAGATCTTTATTATGAAATATTTCAACCTTACCTTTTGTTGTTTGTTCAATTTTTTTAACGTTGGTAGTTATACTACCATCACATATAATTGTAACACATACATATTCATTGGAAGAAAAATCAATTATTTGAGATAAAGGAGGTGATTTAATTTCTTGTGTTGTTTCTATAAATTTAGCGATTGCAAATTCTGGGTTGGTGTTTACTTTAGCTAAAATTGTTAATTCATCTTCCTTTATTATTTGCCATCCTCTTGCTTTATACATTTCTTTTGTAATCTGATATGATTTAGAGAACATTTTGAACAATTTTTAATTTAAGAATAATTCATAAAATTATTATTCAATTTTAACTTTATTATTCAATTTTAACTTTAAGATGTGTAAAAGTTAGTAACTTAATAACAAATTTCTTAAAATAAATGTATCAACAAAAATATTTTGAAAAACCAGTATATTATTTACAAAGAAATGATTTTGATGATAATGGAAATTTAATTGTTCCTGAATTAAGAAATAAAAAAGTTATTATTATGATTCAGGCAAATTATTGTGGACACTGCACAAATGCTAAAGGAGATTATTATAAAGCAGCAAAGTACATAAAAGAATTAGAAAAAAATGGAGGAACATCTTACAAAAATAAAGTAGTATTTGCAACTATTCAAGCTGATGGTGATGAAGAAGGAGAGAAGGAGTTAAATCAAATTTTAGATAAAATTAAACCAACATTTGTTGGTTTTCCAGATTATGTTCTTTATGTTAATGGAAAACGTATAGAAGACGATGGACCCCCTGGTAGAAATTTTAATAACATTGTTAATTATGTAATGGGTTAAATAAAAAGAAAATATAATAAATTAAAAAATGAATAAAATTTATGTTAAAAGAGGAGATAAAAATACTCAAGTTGGTGATAAAATTGATGAAATAGAAGTTACCTTTAGATGTAAAGGTGGTCCAATAGGGGAAGTTGGTACTTTTTTCGGAAAAGTAGTTTCAAAAATATTATTTGCAAAAAGTTTATACACAATTTGTGAAAAAGGAAAAATTAAAAAAATTAAAAAAACTATTGAATTGGAAAAATCAGACATTGATGCGATTATGTTATTATTTTCAGATGAAGATTTTAATCCAGATGATTCTGATGATTTACAAATAGATGAACCTGATTGTAATGGAACTTGGACATTAATTAAAATTATATCTGTATATACACCAATAGATGAAAAAGATAACTATGATTTTTATGTTTAAATTTAATGGTTTTTGACCATTAAATTTATTTTTTTAATTATCTAATACTTCAATTCCTGACACATATGTAAATGATGTTGTTCCAGATGATATTGTTCGTAATTTGACAAAATATCCAGCCGGAACATATGTAGATAGTTGTGCTCCTTCAACTTGAATACTTGTTAGTGTTAATAACACAGCCAATGATTGAGAATTGGATACAGACCCATTTACAATCCAAGATGCTGGAGTTGCTGAATTTGTAGGAGAAACTTCTAAATTAACAGTTCCTGTAGATGTACCTCCCACTCCAATTGTAGTAGATATTGATACAGAATAATATACAAAAGCTCCGTTTGTTGAAGAAATTTGAAAACCTGAAGCACCCGTACTTGTGGTAAAAGTTCTTGTTGTTGCTGTTGGTACTTTTGCTCCTATTAAACTTATATATAAAGTACCATTCCAAATCCATAAAGATGCATCTGTTCCAACATATAAAACATTAGAAGTTGCTGGTCTATCTGTTGGAGCAGTAGTATTTGGATTTGTTCCAGCAAACCATGAATTTGTTGTAACGGCTAATTTGGCAGCATTCCATAAACTTGCGCTAGTTAAACCAGAGTTATTAATAGAAACACCGCTATCTATAACTTGTCCTGATGCATTTAATGTTGCTAAATCTCCATTTACTGATGATGGAACTAATAACATTAATGTAGATGTGTTAACACTTAAAGTTGTTCCTGACATTTGTAATGTACTTCCTAAAGATATATTAGCAGGACTAGTAGTTGTGCTGCTAGAACCATGAAGTTGGGAAGTTCCTGAAAGATTGGCCATCTTTGCAAGTGTAATTGCACCAGCGGCAATCGTTGGGGCTGTTGCAACGCTGCCTGTTAAGTCTCCTAACATTTCAATACCTCCAATAGTTGTAGCAGTTGCTGGAGGAACAGTTAGCGTTGCTGAATTAACGCTTAACACGGTTCCAGAAATTTGTAGTCCAGAACCTAATGTTAAGTTAACTGGACTAGAACTAGTACTTCCACTACCAATGATTTGAGAATTTCCAAAAGATTAGCCATTTTTGTTAATGTTATTGCACCCGATGAAATGACAGGTGAGCTTGCAGTTGTTCCAGACCCACCCAAATCTCCAGCTAATTGAATTTTGCCTTGAATACCAGTTGTTGCAGAAGGTGTTGCATTAGCAATTATTTGTGAGTCTACATAAGATTTATTAGCTCCACTTGTACCTACAAGCGGAGCATCTGCTATTGATATTAAATCTCCTGTTGGTATAATAATATTTCCAGACATTGTACCACCTGCTAATGGTAAAAATGTACTTGATAATGATGTTGTATTAACATTCAAAATAGTTCCAGAAATTTGTAGTCCGGAACCTAATGTAAGATTTGTAGGCGTTGATGCAGTGCTACTAGAACCAATAATTTGAGAGTTCCCTGAAAGGTTAGCCATCTTTGCAAGTGTAATTGCACCAGCGGCAATCGTTGGGGCTGTTGCAACGCTGCCTGTTAAGTCTCCTAACATTTCAATACCTCCAATAGTTGTAGCAGTTGCTGGAGGAACAGTTAGCGTTGCTGAATTAACGCTTAACACGGTTCCAGAAATTTGTAGTCCAGAACCTAATGTTAAGTTAACTGGACTAGAACTAGTACTTCCACTACCAATGATTTGAGAATTTCCAGAAAGATTAGCCATTTTTGCAAGTGTAATGGCACCAGCGGCAACCATTGGGGCTGTTGCAACGCTGCCTGTTAAGTCTCCTAACATTTCAATACCTCCAAGAGAAGTTGATGTAGCCGGGGGAACGGTTAGCGTTGCTGAATTAACGCTTAACACGGTTCCAGAAATTTGTAGTCCGGAACCCAATGTGAGATTTGTAGGCGTAGATGTTGTGCTACTAGAACCAATAATTTGAGAATTCCCAGAAAGGTTAGCCATCTTTGCAAGTGTTATAGCGCCAGCGGCAACAGTTGGGGCTGTTGCAACACTGCCTGTTAAGTCTCCTAACATTTCAATACCTCCAATAGTTGTAGCAGTTGCTGGAGGAACAGCTAGCGTTGCTGAATTAACGCTTAACACGGTTCCAGAAATTTGTAGTCCGGAACCCAATGTGAGATTTGTAGGCGTAGATGTTGTGCTACTAGAACCAATAATTTGAGAGTTTCCTGAAAGGTTAGCCATCTTTGCAAGTGTTATAGCACCCGCAGTAACCGTTGGAGAAGTAGACGATCCTGTTAGATCTCCAGAAAGTTGAATTTTACCTTGTATTGACGATGTTGCACTTTTAATTACAGGAACTGTTGCTGTTGACGTAGAGTCAAAATCACCAGATAATTGAATTTTTCCCAAAACCGTTGTTGTTGCATTAGGAGTTATATTTGCATCAACATAAGCCTTATTTGCAGCACTGGTTCCAACTGTTGGAGCATCTGCTATTGAAATTAAATCTCCGGTTGATATAACAATATTTCCTGACATTGTACTCCGGTGAGTGGTAAAAATGTTCCTGAAAGTGAACTTGTGTTCACATTTAAAGTTGTTCCAGAAATTTGTAAATTAGAACCTAAACTTAATTGAGATGGACTTGTACTTGTACTGCTTGATCCTATCAAAACTTGTTGATGTTAAATTTGCCATTTTAGTCAAAGTAATTGCTCCGGTAGTTATAACTGGAGCCGACGCCACCCCTGATAAATCACCAGATAGTTGAACTTTTCCCTGTATAGATGTTGTAGCAGATGGTGTAATATTAGCATCAACATATGATTTATTAGCTGCATCTGTTGGATTGACAGGCAAACTAGTTAATGTGATAAAATTACCGCTAGGAATAACTATATTTCCAGACATTGTTCCACCTGCTAGCTGTAAATATCGTGCATCTAAAGAACCAAAATTTGGAGAAATTTCTAACCATTGATTTGTAGGAGTTGTACTATATATAAACGTTAACCCATTATTTGATGGTGTAGGATCTCCAGAAACTACATATATATCTCCGTTTACTAATGGAGGACCCACAGGAGGTCGTGCAGCTAAAGTACCTGTAGTAACTGTTCCAAGAGTTACAGTTACATTTCCAGACAAGTCTGGAAAAATCCCATTAACAGATTGAACAGCACCATTTACATTTGAAACAGGTATACTAGTTACAGCTGTAAAAGATGCCGTTCCGTTTCCAACAACATATCCAGTTAAAGTAGAATTTCCTGTTCCGCCATTTGATACTCCTAAAACTACAGTTCCGCTTATTGTTCCGTTAAAAGTTGGATTTGAAAACGTTGGTACAACGTTTAATGATGTTCCTGACATTGAAAGTGATGTTCCCAAAGTAATATTTGCAGGAGAAGAACTTGTGCTTCCAGAACCAATTAGTTTAGAGGGTGAACTTAAGTTTTCTAATTTGGAAAGTGTGATTGCACCTGGAGCAACTGTTGGAAATGTTGCCGAAGATCCTAAAAGATCTCCTGTTAATTGAATTTTTCCTAAAACTGTAGAAGTTGCATTAGGTGTTGCATTTACTATTATTTGGGAATCTACATAAGATTTATTTGCCGCAGATGTTCCGGATACTGGCGCATCTGTAAGTGTTATAACATTTCCACTGGGTACAATTATATCTTTTGAAATTATAGCACCAGTCATTGTACCACCTGCAAGAGGTAAAAACGAACCCGTAGGTATTAAACTTTCTATTTTTTGACTTGACCATAATACAGTTGGTAATGAAACCGAAGAATCATCTACAGTTAATCCAGAATCTATGGTTTGTCCTTGATTTACTCCGGAACCAAAAACAGCTAAATCTCCAGGTACTGCAGTAGGTTGTTTTGCTTGACCAGATCCTATGGAAATTGGCACGCCAGAATCAGCTATTGTTCCATCTATACCAAAAATTACTATATCGCCCGGAATACCACGGACCACTGTTATCTTGTCGTCTAAAGCGTTATTTAAATTAAATGACATTCTTTTTACTTTAGATTGAAAATAAAAATAAAAATAGTGGTTACAGTATTAATTAAGTAATTTTAAAAATGATTGTGGCTAAAATTTAATAAAAAAATTATTAAATTTTAAAGAAATTTATCCAACAATCTTTTCCAATCCTTGTATAATTAGTTTCTAACTGCATTATTTCTAACTGCATTAATATTAATACAGTATTTGCTAATGCTGTTCTATTTACAACTTCGTTTGTTATTTTTTTAATTTCGTTATAATTAAATTTAACAAAATCTTCATTAGAAATCATTGTTTTACATACAGGATCGGCAAACTTTGCCAAGTCTCAACCTTATTCTATGAAGTGCTTTTAAATTGTTATCATATTCTTTTTATAGTCAGGATCTGCAATGTATTTATATTGAAATTCTGAAAATTTTTTTGATATTAATTTATCCATTTATTTAAAAAAATTTTTTTAAATAAATGAACGTTATCCTTTGTGTTGCATAATATCCGGTCCCTCGAGTAGCGGTAATACAAACGTTCGTTATGTTCTATTTGACGTGGCCTGAGTGTTTGAGTGCTTATGTGAAAATATAAAGGAGAAATTTTATATTTTTAAAATTATAATTTTCAAGTTTATACTCTAAATAAAGAAAATGGCCGAGTGTTTAAGCAAAAAAATAAAACAAGAAGAAACAAAATTAAAGAAAAAAAATGACACCGTTTCTGATATTATATATATTATTGATAAAATTAGAGAGGATAACATTATGAAATATTCTTGTTTAGAACCTTATATTTCTTCATTAATAATTAACATAGAGAGGGGTCAGTTAAAGTTAACAAAATTAGAAAAACAATTAACTAGAGAAGAATATCTTCAACTAATGTCATATATTTTTTATGGTTGTATTTGCATAACAAAAGAAACATCTACAGTAGCTCCTACTGTAGAAAATGTAGATGAAAAAATGCACAAAAGGAATTTTGTAAAAATGAATAAATGGTTAACAAATTTAGAATCTTTTGGTAATTTAAGTAAGCAAGGAGATGTTTACAAAGGGTATTTTTTAGGAAAAGAAGTTGTTTTGAAAAAACCAAAAAAAAAATTTTTTTAGAAAATACTTTAAAAGATTATTTAATGGGATTAAATGTATTAATAGTCTAAGAATGGAGTGTCCAATGTTTGCTTATACTTTAGGTATATTAACAATAGAAACTCCAAGCGAGAGAAAAAAACTCGATGAAATATGGTTAGTAACCGAATTCATAAAAGGAAAAACTTTAAAAGAAATGTTAAAATGTAATGAATTATCATTTAAAGAATTTCTTGATATATTTGCTCAGATATTGGTTGCTTTAGAAATAGGTCAAAACAAATATAAATTTTGTCATTATGATTTGCATACAGACAATGTAATCATTGTTCCCATAACAAACAATTATACTTGTCATGTTCATGTTTACGATATTAATGTAAAGACAAAGTTTATGCCTGTAATGATTGATTATGGGATGTCGTCTAGTTCCCTTGAAAAAGATATTTCAATTGGACAACATAAAATAGAAGATAATGGAATATTTCCTTATTTATTTCCGGGATATGACCCGTATGTATTTTTGTTATTTTGCAGAGACGTTTCCAGTGTAAGTATTAAATCTGGTATAAATCACTTATTTAAATTTTATGGGGACATTGATCATATAGATTATGTTTAAAATTAAAAAATATACAGGCAGGCAAACTCCATTATTATTTTTAGAGTATATAATTAAAACCTATCCACAACTTTCTATGGATTTTACTCCTAGAACTATAATGACCAAGTCATTATTGTTTAAAACTCCGTCTATGATGATGGCACTTATTTTAAAAACAAAAAAAAAAGAAAGTATATCTTCGTGTTTTAATAATGAATTAAATAATGGATTTATTTATTTTATGTTAGAATGTACTAGAAACAAATTATGGTTTGGAAAAGATAAAAATATGTTAACTATGTCTTCTTATAAAAAAATGATATCTCATGACTTAAATTTTTTGCAAAAATTTATTTCTTTTGTGCATGCGTTTCCCGGGACTTCGTCCAACCGAGGGGAAACGACGGAGGAAAAAAATAATTGGAGTGAAAGAATTGATGACTTACAATGTGCCGTTAATTTATTATTTTTAATGAAACAACTCAAAATATATGATTTTAAACCGTACAGAGTGGATTGATAAATTTGAGGCATCAGAAATGTATTCTTGGTATAAAAGTAACAAACCATATATTGATCGCTGTCAGAGATTAAAATAAATTTAAAGAAAAGTATAATATATATAAATTAAACAATGGATAAAAAACCAACAATTGCTATATTAAAAAATGAAATTGATAAATTAAAAAGTTCCTTTGATACGGAAAAAGATGAAAAAGATACTAAAATTAATCACATACTATCTGTAGTAGAAGGATTAAGCAAATCATTATCGTTATATATTGAGGAGGATAATAAAAGTGACAAGGAAACAACCAATGAAATTGACAAAAATACAAATTTAGAAGACAAAGTTAATTGTTTAGAAGAAGATGTTCAATATTTAAAAAATGAACTTAAAAAGAAAGATGCTGATTGGCAACAGAAATTGGATTTGATTGTACATCAATTTACAAAACAATATGATAGTTTAAAATCGTCGTCGTTTTCTCGGAGAGAAAACTCGGTTTCCCAGGAAACCTCAATTTCTCAGTCAGTACAAAATCCAATACAAAATAATCCAACACCGATTTTACAAATTAAATTTGCAGCATTAACTGAATATGCTCAAAAACCTAAAAGAGGTTCGGAATTTTCCGCAGGAATTGATTTAAGAAGTGCATACGAATATCTTGTTCCTGCAAATGGAAATAAGTTAATTAAAACAGATTGGAAAATTCAATATCCAGATGGATATTTTGGAAAAATATGTTCAAGATCAGGATTATCGTTAAATCATAACCTTGAAGTAGGCGCAGGAATTGTTGACGCTTCTAATTTTTGTGTTATTTTAAATAACCTATCTACCAGAGATTATTATGTTGCTGCTGGAGATGTTATTGCAGAATTAAAATTAGGAAAGGAAAATTTGTTTACAGTACAATATATTTAAACTTTAATGATTTTTTAATCATTAAAGCTCATAAATTTGATTGATAATATTTAAAAGATAAAAAACTTTAAGAAAACGCTTAAACAAAACTTAAAATGAATTCATCATATCTTGAAGATGTTACTGGATTAGCTCAAGGATCTTCTAAAATGGTTAAAGTTAGATGTCAATCTAACGCATCTCCCGATTGCGTTTTAGAATGTGAAAGACAATATTCGGGAGTTCGTAAAAGAATTGAAAGAGATGGTAAATATATTTGTCAAAAATGTATTTGGGCAGTATCTTATCCAGAAAAAAAATACACAAATACCCAAAAAGTTACTGTAGAATGTAATTCTAAAATATCGGAAGGTTGTAGTATTAATACTACAATTTCTTATAGATTTTTAACAAAAAATCTGAAAAAAAATAATGGCGTGTATATTTGTGAATTTTGTTCTTTTAATTTTAAAGGTAGAAATAGTCCTGTTTGCAAATATAAAACTTTAGACGATGGATTTTTTACAAAAATTGATACAGAATTTAAGGCTTATTTGTTAGGATGGATTGCAAGCGATGGTTATATTTCAAATAACGGCTTTAAGATATTAAGAAAAGATACAGATGAGGATATAGTTAAAATATTAAAAGATGGAATATGTCCTGAATTACCTTTAATGCGTAAAAAAAATATTGGTGGATTTGGAGAAATGAATGGTATAGGGTTTAACGTATATTCTGCTCAAATTAGTAAAGATTTATGTAAACATTTGCAAATTAATCCTGGAAAAAAATCATTTACAGTAAAGTTTCCAAATATAGAATCAGAAGAATTAACATGGGCATTTATAAGAGGAATGTTAGATGGAGATGGTACTGTTAATAGAAATGATGAAACTACCCACAAGAGACAAAGAGGATGTGCAATTTCATCTTGTTCACCTTATATGAAACAAGGTATAGGGGAATTTTGTAAAATCAAACATTACATAAATGACAAAGTAATTGGTTTTTCAGGAACAAATGCTGTAGATTTTTTATCAAAAGTTTACGATAATGCGGATGAAAAATTAAAATTAAAACGCAAATATGATTTATATTTAGCACAATTAGACATGTGTAAACCAATTCCAAAATGTTACTTTGTTAAAACTAATATAAATGCTATACCTCCTTCAAAAAGAAGTTGTTCAGACGAAGGATATGATTTATGGTTAATTGAAATTGATAAAAAGATTAACGAAACAACTACACGATATGATACTTGCATTAAAATACAGCCGGAAGAAGGATGGCATGTAGAAATATTACCAAGAAGTTCTTTGTCAAATTCGGGTTATATGTTATCAAATAGTGTTGGATTAATAGATTCTTCTTATCGTGGAACGTTAAAAGTAACTCTCACAAAAATTGCAAATGATGCAGAAGATATAAAATTGCCCTTTAAAGCTGTGCAAATGGTCCTTAGAAAAAATGTTCATTATATTTGTGAAGAAACTGAGGAGTTAGATGATACAGAAAGAGGTGAGGGTGGTTTTGGATCAACGAATTAGGCACAAATGGATTTGGCTGGCTCAACAGGAATTAATTAATTTCTTTCATTTAAAATATAAAGGTTATTAACCTTTATATTTAATTAGGTTAGGTTAAAGAAAAACGAACCTTATTTTTTGTGTTTATTAAATTGTAATACAATGGATTGGAAGCAACTTTTCATTGGATCTTTAGATGTACTTAGAAATATTTCTAAGTATCTTTCTTACAGAGATACTGTACGATTTTTGGAATCTTTAAAAATTATTGATGTAATTGATTTTATTGATGTAATTGATTTGCTTAAGGTAGAAGACAAAAATGGTTGTGGAAACTGTGGAAATATAATAAATAATGATTTTAATACAGGATATTGTTTATCCTGTATTACTTTGCGAATCATGTCAATATCCCGAAGAAATGTGTTTTGGAATAAAAAAAGAATGTATAAATTATGATTCTGAAATTGAAAATTTAGCTAATTACATTAGTGAAATACATGGTTAAAAATCTTTTTCTTTTGTAAAACCATTTTGGTTTTACAAAAGAACCAATTTTTGTTATTTAAATAAATAAAATTTTATCATTAAAATCATGGACACTTTGTATTCTCAAATAAATTCAGAAATTAATATGAACGTACTTAAATTCTGTAGATTAATTTCTAAAAATTTTAATATTACAGAACCAAAAGAATTATATAAATTATGGGTAGATGCTCTTCCAAAAGAAGTTACAGAAGACATTGTCATTAAAAAAAAATTAATATGGAAAATAATGAAGAAATTAATTTTGAAAATAATGAATAATTTTAATAACTACAGGTTATTAAAATTTATGATACAAGTTAAAGAAAAGAATAAAACAAACAAAGGAACATGTCATTAGAAAAAGACGAAGAAGTAGTAATCTTTGAAGCATATTTAGCTGGAAGTGCTAATATTTTTAAAAATTTAATAGAATTGTTATCTCAAGTTGCTCCAATTAAAAAAAGTGACAACTCAAACAAAAGTATCAAACAAGCTTTCTTTAAAATTACAAAGAATGGTATATATATTAATATTGACCATCAAAGCGATATTTTAATTAATATATCTTTAGATGCTGATAAATTTGGAAGTTATAAATATAACTTTTCTCTTCCAGAACTGCATATTGGAATAACTTTGGATATTATCAAAGATGCTTTAAAAAATGTAAAAAAAAGTGAAGGAGTAGCTCTCTGTATTAGAAAAAAGACATTTCAAACAATGCCCAATGAAATGTCTTTTTCAATATCTTCTATGGATAATAATAATGCAAGTAGAGGATTTGTAGTTAAATTTAATATTGTTCAAAATATTAATATAAATGCGATGTTAGATGGTCAAGAATTAATAGAGATGAGAAGTAATCAGTTTTTAGGTCTTTGTAAAGATATGGGAGGCTCTAAAAAGCAAATAAAAGTAATAGTTCATAATGATTCAGTAGTATTTTCATGTAATATGGTTGATATTGCAACCAAATGGTTATCTTTTCCAATAGAAGAAGAAGTATTTCAATCTTCAATACACGAAAAGTTATATTTTTTAAATCATTTTAAATCTGAACATATTAAAACAATTACAAAACTTGCAACTTTTGATGATACAATTAAAATGTCATGTGTAGACGATTCTATTGTTTTTAAAAGTTACATTACAAGGTGTACACCGACAAAGGCAAGACATCTTCCAACTGAATATATTGGAAAAATAAATATATGGGTAAAAGCAGAACCTAAAAAAGAAATATCTGATGATGAAGATGATTTGTAAATTTGTTTTGAAATTTAACGAATATTTTCGTTAAATTTCCTTTAAAATTAAACTATATAAATTTTTATCTATATAAAAATTTATATAATAGAAGAAAATATAAGAAGAAATAATGGCGGCATCATTGATAGATGTTTGTTATGAACAGACGAGTACCAACAAATGCCGTTTGTAACCAATATCCAGGAAATGGATCAAGCAAAAAGTGGAGATTGAGTTGTTGAATAAACTTCATTATAAGTAATTTTAACAATTTTTTTGGGGGCAAAAAATATTTTAATGAACGATGTTCATTAAAATATTTTAAAATTGAACCATATAAAAAGATAGAATCTATTATTTAATTACGAT
>JACMZG010000008.1:7191091-7349096 GCA_018340805.1 Microvelia longipes
CACCTAAACGGGTTTCAAATTTCTGTCAGGGCAGCAGTTCT
This sequence comes from Microvelia longipes, assembly GCA_018340805.1. Classification (NCBI taxonomy): domain Eukaryota; kingdom Metazoa; phylum Arthropoda; class Insecta; order Hemiptera; family Veliidae; genus Microvelia; species Microvelia longipes. The sequence continues at coordinate 7,191,133 of JACMZG010000008.1, forward strand.
TTTTTAATACAGTTTTTATGAATTAGCTGTGTATTTTTGGGTTTATTTTACTTAAAATTTATAGTTAAAAATCTTAATACCAAAGAAATTTAAATAGAAATGAACTATGTATTGATTGATAAAATATCAGTGAGCGCAGTGACTTACTTAAAGGTAACGCTCCTTGTCCTTTCTATCTTGTTTTGATACGACAAGAACAAACTTAAACTACGATCAAACTGTTATGACCGTGCAATGTATTTAGGGGTAGAAGGACAACTCTTCTTTTTGAAATCATCATGCATAGCTCGTTTTAGCACAACGACAAATATGATTTTCTGATTATCCCAGATTTCTGAAGAAATAGTTCCACCAGATAATTCTTCAAAACACAACCTGTTTTGATATAATATTGCTGTTAAAAAGTGACCCGATTTCGTCGTTTTTACAGAGTTTAACTTTATTTTTTGAGAAGGAATTATCTTTGATACTTACATTATTCTCCTTTCTGGGCGCGTTGCTGTTAAAGATATCAAATCAATTATTTAAAAAATCGCCCTTCTTGAGGAGAATGGTCTTTGGTCGTCATGAGACGAAACTTAACTTTTAAAAATAAGTTAAAAAAAATCTTAGGTACCTAATTAGCAATACATTATTTTTTCTCTTTTTTGTTTAACTTTGTTGACTTAAATTTTATAAATGTATAACTTTTTTTATGCTTTTTACTTTATTTAATTAGATATAAGAGTAGATAAGCATTAGATATAAGGATTAGACTCGTGTCGCGCACAAGCCTTGAGCTATGCGACACAAATGGTCAATATATATATTTTATTTATTTATAATTTGTAATTTAACCTTGTAAACAGGTATTTATATATAAAAACGATTATTTATTTATCTATTTATTAATTTATACTTGCTTTTAATTTATATCTTTTATATCAATTTAATTTATAATTTATATTTTAATCAAATTATACCCTTTACGTGTATTTTTCTTGTCCTGTCAGAATAAATGTCTCGTCGTAAAACTAACTAAATAGGTCATGTATTGAGTCGTTTAGTTATGCACGGTGTAATTTTGTTGAGCACAGTATTTGTCTAATGAGGTTATTAGTGTGAATTAAATAAGCAATCTGTTCCTATCTCATACATATGCCTAAGACAATCTCTCGGGCCGAAGTGGTCCACGATTTTGAAGATATTGGGTGTCGAATAGGCTCTCTGTTGTGAAGCTTAAAGGTCTCTTGCGAGGCCATTCACAAGGACCAAAAGAGTGGAGGATAAAGGTTAGATTTAACCCTCTGCGATGCGCGTGGCGGAACGGTAGTGATCATGGTGTGGGGGCTTATCCGCGCATGTGTGTTACTCGATAACTTCAGTGTTATACTCGTTCAATCACTGATTTCCAATGGCTTCAACTTAGACAAAATATAATTACGGCAGAGACACCTGGGAAATGTAACAAGCAAAATGCAATGCTACATCTAGGAAATGTTATTATTCGTCATCATTGATGACTCGACGTAATATTATGTCCCACTCTGTTTAGTTATGTCCAACTCATCAGGGCACCGATAAAGCCTGAACTCGCTCTGCCCTCCACTTAAAATTACCAATTTAATATTATCAACTATTCTCGTATTTTGAGATACTCGGTTGTATCAAATGATATAACTTCAACATTTGAGATATAACTAGAACCGAATTGACGGACAGAAGACAGAATCAACTTACGTTAAGGATAAATCTTCTTATCCTGTCTCTGTCGTTGGGGTCAGTTCTAATATCTGGAAGAAAACTGCTCTCCTCACTACAAACTTCTCTCATCATTGATTTCTCTTCATCAGACCCACTGAAACGGTATCAAATCAAAAATAATACTTAATGATAAAAAATAAGTTGATTATTATCATGATTATGATATTAATCAACTGCAAGATAATGCGGGATTCTGAGCAACATTCAATATATATTTATTTCTTATATAAACTGATAGACCAAAAGCCCAGGGTTGTTTTGTTAATAAAAAGTGTTATGGCTGGAACCGGTCTCAATTTTTCGTAAATACCTTCCTGAACAAAGATCTGCAATTCTGCCAACTCGTATCGGATGGGTGTCCCAGGCAGAACGCACTTTAGGGGTCAAAGGTTCTGCCTGGGACACCCATCCGATACGAGACGGCAGAATTGCAGATCCTTGTTCAGGAAGGTATTTACAAAAAATTGAGACTGGTTCCAGCCATTACACTGTTTGTTAACTTGGGTGGTAAATTTGACCTGTAAAGTGCGTTCTGCCTGGGACACCCATCCAATACGAATCGGCAGAATTGCAGATCCTTGTTCAGGAAGGTATTTACGAAAAATTGAGACCGGTTCCGGCCATTACATTTTTTATTAACAAAACACCCCTGGGCTCTTGGTCTAATATTGATAAAGGATTATTCTCCAAACAGGAGGTTTCTTTTCCAATACACCTAATTCTGAATTATGGTTTTATTTGAAACACTTAGCTTACAGATGTTTCATAGGGGTTTATTTCTCACATACCTTTTCTACACATTTTAAAGCACTCCTCGTCTTATCTCCGCGGGCTAAGATTAACGAATTCTTCTATTTATATTATAGACAAGTTATGGTCTGCACAGGTTGTTCAACGTCTATTCAAGTAAATGTCAATATCTACTATACCTTTGATTTGAAAACAGAATGACACTACAAACCAGATTCTGGGTTTCAAATCTTACTGAGTTATGAGTACTTACTACTGTTCTATTCTAACGGCAGCTGACTTCTTTATCTGATTTACATTGCAGAACGTGAGAGAAGGGAAGGGTATAGTGTGGACTGACACAGTTGTAGGGGATACCGACATAATTATTGGATCGTTTATATATCTGATGAAGGTTCCAGATATGAAATATCCTGCCGCACCTGCCGCTCCGCATATCGCTATCAGATAAAACAATCTGCAAAAAAGGTTACATTTTAAACGGGGGAAAAGGGATTCTAGCAGGATGAAAATAGTCTCTAAGTCGCAGCTCTTCTATCGACTAGTCACAACATTTCTCTACTTCAAGTCTTAAGCGTTGTTATCTTCTTGTTTTAGGGGTATCTTCAATGACGGGTAGGGATTCCAGTGGAGCTCAGGGAATATTGATGTTGAATGTACAGTGCTTACTATCCTACCGCATGAGGTCTTAAAATAATACTATATATAGAAGGAGCAATACTGACAACACAAAACCCAGTTCACTGGTGGTCTTAAGTAATGCTGACAACCTGACAAAATAAAATGTTTTTTACGATGTTGGCAATATTTTCAGTTGCTGAATTATTGCGTTCTATATTAATTAATGATTGATTATTCATAAAAAATAATATAAATATCGGCGCATTACAATATTTTAAGCATTTTAAATTGTATTTTAACGTTTTGAATTAAAATTATGTTAATGTCCTCGTCAACTAATGTAGATTCTCGTATTTCTCCTATCCTTTTGCTATCTAGAACCGATTTTATTAAGTACTTAGCAAGGTTTTTAAGTTATTTTATTTGTTACTTAAGATCTTGTTTCATTAGTGGATATTTATAAAATAATGTTTTGTTGTTAGGGTGTTACCCCTACTTATGACCACCAGTCAACCGGCTTTCGTGTTATCAGTAGAATTACATTGTGTTTACGGTCCTGTGCTCCTTCTATAATAGTATTATTAAAAGGAGCTGGTAGAAACTGCTTCTCCAGCTCCCTCCCTCTGTTAGCACACATACACTCTGAGACAGGTAAAATCTCTCAAGATGCCTTCAAACATCTAATACGGATAATTTAGGGGAAATCTTTGTCACGGATTATTAGAGCAAGCGCAATACTTTTCCTACAGCATAAAGGAGGGAAAGTAAACTTAAATAAATTCATTAAAATATGTTAAATTTTATTTTTTTGTGTCTTTTTATATTGTTGGAAAAGAATTTAAATTGATAAATGACCTGAATCACTAGTTTCAGGAGTTTGCAAAACCTGCTGAATGTTTTTCACTATTGTGTAAGCTTGTGTGCGTCAGTGTGTCTGTGTAAGCCTGTGTGCGTCTGTGTATGCCTGAGTGTGTCTGTATGACTGTGTGTCTGTATGTGTTAGTGTCCGTTAAAAGGGGTGTAAGAATAAAATTGAAACTCACTTGTCGATCCTGCCTATTGCTGCTGATTTACTGACGTACTTCAAGCCGTGTATGGAAGTATTATTTAAATACGAGTCCAAAGTCCCTCGAATCTCTGCCATATTCTTACACTGCGGAGGTACTTAGTTCCCTACCTGTATTGAGGAATGTCTACTATACACTTGGTAACACAGGTAATTAAGTTAGAGGATTTATGTACTTGGTTCTATCCAGTGTTACCTCTAACCTAGCACAGTTCTGTAAACATTCTACGACACAACATTCTATAGTTTAGGCAACGCTTTTATTCTTTATTCTAGTAATGCGTTGCATCAAGAACTCACGTCAAAAGAATACATCAAATAAAATTATTTATTTAAAGCAAGCGAAGATAGTCTATCGAAACATTCGGACGCTATACTATTTTAAAGTAAAAAGTCAAAAAGGCTCGCTTCGCTCGCTACAATACGTATATTTATCATATTACTTAGTAAAAATGACTCGCTTCGCTCGCTAGATTGCTTATATTTATAATAATTCAAAGTTAAAATAAAGGCTCGCTTCGCTCGCTAGATTGCTTGTATTTATAATAATACAAAGTTAAAATAAAGGCTCGCTTCGCTCGCTAGATTGCGTATATTTATAATAATACATAAAACAATGCTCGCTTCGCTCGCTAGATTGATATATTTACAATAATACATAGTCAAAAAGGCTCGCTTCGCTCGCTAGAATGCCTTTATTTATAATAATAAAAAGTGTAAAAAGGCTCGCTTCGCTCGCTAGATTGCGTATATTTACAATAATACATAGTAAAAAAGGCTCGCTTCGCTTGCTAGATTGCGTATATTTATAATAATGATAGTAAAAAAGGCTTGCTTCGCTCGCTAGAATGCTAATGTTTATAATTATACATAGTAAAAAAGGCTCGCTTCGCTCGCTAGATTGATATATTTACAATAATACATAGTAAAAAAGGCTCGCTTCGCTTGCTTGATTGCGTAGATTTATATTATTGCATAGCAAAGAAAGGCTTGCTTCGCTTGCTAGAGTGTACATGTTTATAATAATGAATTGTAAAAAAGGCTCGCTTCGCTTGCTAGATTGCGTAGATTTATATTAATGCATAGCAAATAAGGCTCGCCTCGCTCGCTACAGTGTGCATGTTTATAATAATGCATAGTAAAAAAGGCTCACTTCTCTTGCTAGATTGCGTATATTTATCATAATACAACGATATATTTTCTTTTTCTACTCTTTTAAGAGCTTTAAAACGATATATAACACGATTTCGTCGCTTAAATTTTTTTCATCTGGTCCGCCATATTGGCCGCCATTTTAAAAATATTTTTTGGAATATTACCAAAAACTGTAGAGCTCTGACATATAGTTAATTTAATTTGTATAAAAGTATCTAAAGTATATTACAATAGATCTTTTTCTTTATTAAATTCTTATAAAATTAGTAAAAACTAATTATTATATTAAATTATGGCCGCCATGTTGAATTTTCGGAATTTAGTATATATCATTTTTTTGTTCTACTAATCAAGAGCTTTACAACTATATATTACTCGAGTTATTCCTTTAATTGTAAATTTTTTGAATTCATCATTTTAACCGCCATTTTTAAATTATTCAAAAAAATTTAAAATGTTGACGATAACATATATTTTCTTTTTCTACTCATTAAGAGCTTTAAAACGATATACAACATGATTTTTTCGCTCACATTTTTTTTTATCCGGTCCGCCATATTGGCTGCCATTTTGAAAATATTTTTCGGAATATTACCAAAAGCTATACAGCTCTGACACATAATTATTTTAACCTGTATACAAAATTTTATTAAAATCGGTTAATTTTTACGGCAGTTATCGTGACACGTACAAACAAACACACAAACATACAAACAAACAAACAAACATACGCGCCGTCCCAATCTTCTGAAATATAAGAACTCACTTACGTTCGTTCAACTAGTAATGCGTTGCATCAAGAACTCACGTCAAAAGAATACATAAAAAAAATTATTTATTTAAAGCCAGCGAAGATAGTCTATCAAAACATTCGGACGCTATACTATTTAAAAGTATAAAGGCTCGCTTCGCTTGCTAGTTAAGGTATCTTTAACATTTTACATAGTATAAAGGGCTCGCTTCGCTCACTAGATTGCTTATATTTATAATAATTCAAAGTTAAAAAAAAGGCTCGCTTCGCTCGCTAGATTGCTTATATTTACAATACAAAGATAAAATAAAGGCTCGCTTCGCTCGCTAGAATGCTTATATTTATAATAATACATAGAAAAAAAGGCTCGCTTAACTCGCTAGATTGCGTATATTTTTAATAATAATAGTAAAAAAGGCTCGCTTCGCTCGCTAGATTACTTGTATTTATAATAATACATAGTAAATAAGGCTCGCTTCGCTCGCTAGATTGCGTAGATTTATATTAATGCAGAGCAAAAAAGGCTCGCTTCGCTCGCTGGAGTGTACATGTTTATAATAATGCATAGTAAAAAGGCTCGCTTCGCTCGCTAGATTGCTATATTTTTAATAATACAAAGTAAAAAAAAGGCTCGCTTCGCTCGCTAGATTGCTATATTTATAATAAAAAGTGAAAAAGGCTTGCTTCGCTCGCTAGAATGCTTATATTTATAATAATACATATAAAAAGGCTCGCTTCGCTCGCTAGATTGCGTAAATTTATATTAATGCATAGTAAAAAAAGGCTCGCTTCGCTCGCTAGATTGCTATATTTTTAAATAAATACAAAGTAAAAAAAAGGCTCGCTTCGCTCGCTAGATTGCTATATTTTAATAAAAAAGTGAAAAAGGCTTGCTTCGCTCGCTAGAATGCTTATATTTATAATAATACATATAAAAAGGCTCGCTTCGCTCGCGTAGATTGCGTAAATTTATATTAATGCATAGTAAAAAAGGCTCGCTTCGCTTTGCTAGATTGCTATATTTATAAAATATAAAAAAAGGCTCTCTTCGCTCGCTAGATTGCGATATTTATAATAATGCATAGTGAAAAAAGGCTCGCTTCGCTCGCTAGGTTGCGTATATTTATCATAATACAACGATATATTACTCGAGTTATTCCTTTAAATTTAACTTTTTTTGAGTTCATTATTAACTGCCATTTTTAAATATTCAACGAATTGAATCGAAATATGTCGACCATGAAATATATATTTTCTTTTTCTACTCTTTATGAGCTTTAAAACGATATACAACACAATTTCATCGCTCAAAATTGTTTTATCCGGTCCGCCATATTGGCCGCCATTTTGAAAATATTTTTCGTAATATTACTAAAAACTGTACAGCCTTGACATATAGTTAATTTTACTTGTATAAAAGTACCTAAAGTATATTACAATCGATCTTTATCTTGTAAATTATTATAAAATTAGTAAAAACTAATTATTATATTAAATTATGGCCGCCATGTTGAATTTTTCGGAATTTAGTATATAACATTTTTTGTTCTACTAATCAAGAGCTTTACAACGATATTACTCGAGTTATTCCTTTAATTTTAAATTTTTTGAGTTCATTATTTTAGCCGCCAGTTTTAAATTATTCAACAAATTTTAAAATGTTGACCATGAAACATAAATTTTCTTTTTCTACTCTTTAAGAGCTTTAAAACGATATACAACACGATTTTTTCGCTCAAATTTTTTTTTATCCGGTCCGCCATATTGGCTGCCATTTAGAAAATATTCGGAATATTACCAAAAACTATACACTCTGACACATAATTAGTTTTACCTGTATACAAAATTTTATCAAAATCGGTCAATTTTTACGGCAGTTATCGCGACACGTACAAACAAACACACAAACACACAAACATACGCGCCGTCCCAATCTTCTGAATGTAAGAACTCACTTACGTTCGTTCAATTACTAGTAATGCGTTGCATCAAGAACTCACGTCAAAGAATACATAAAAAAATATTTATTTAAAGCAAGCGAAATGAGTTTATTAAAACATTCGGATGCTATACTATTTTAAAGTATAAACTCAAAAAGGCTCGCTTCGCTTGCTAGTTTAGGTATCTTAAACATTTACATAGTAAAAAAGGGTTCGCTTCGCTCGCTAGATTGCTTATATTAATAATAAAATATAAAGTAAGAAAGACTCGCTTCGCTCGCTAGATTGTGTAGATTTATATTAATGCATAGTTAAAAAAGGCTCGCTTCGCTCGCTTAATTGCGTATATTATAATAATTAATATATATATATTTATAATGATACATTCTTATAGAAGGCTCGCTTCGCTCGCTAGATTGCGTATATTTATATTAATGCATAGTAAAAAAGGCTCGCATCGCTCGCTAGATAGCTTATATTTATAATAAAATATATAGTAAAAAAGGCTCGCTTCGCTCGCTTTTTGCGTATATTTATAATAATAAATAGTAAAAGAAGGCTCGCTTCGCTCGCTAGATTGCGTATATATATAATGATACATAGAAAAGAAGGCTCGCTTCGCTTGCTAGATTGCTTATATTTAATATTAATGCATTGCAAAAAAAGCTCGCTTCACTCGCTAGATAGCTTATATTTATAATAATACAAAGTTAAAAATAGGCTCGCTTCGCTCGCTTTTTGCTTATATTTATAATAAAATATATTGTAAAAAAGGCTCGCTTCGCTCGCTTTTTTGCGATATTTATAATAATAAATAGTAAAAGAAGTCTCGCTTCGCTCGCTTGATTGCGTATATTTATAATGATAAATATATAATTATAATGATACATTCTTATAGAAGGCTCGCTTCGCTCGCTAGATTGCTTAGTACAAAGTAAAAAAAAGGCTCGCTTCGCTCGCTAGATTGCATGTATTTTTATTAATGCATAGTAAAAAAGGCTCGCTAGATAGCTTATATTTATAATAATAACAAGTTAAAAATAGGCTCGCTTCGCTCGCTAGATTGCTTATATTTATAATTATTGTAAAAAGGCTCGCTTCGCTCGCTTGCGAATATTTTTATTAATGCATAGAAAAAAAGGCTCGCTTAGCTTATATTTATAATAATACAAAGTTAAAAAATAGGCTCGCTTCGCTCGCAGATTGCTATATTAATAAAATATATTGTAAAAAAGCTCGCTTCGCTAGCTTTTTGCGTATATTATTATAATAAATAGTAAAAAAAGGCTCGCTTCGCTCGCTAGATTGCGTAGATTTATATTGATGCAAGTAAAAAAGGCTCGCTTCGCTCGCTAGATTGCGTATATTTATAATAATACATAGAAAAGAAGGCTCGCTTCGCTCGCTAGATTGCTTATATTTATAATAAAATATATTGTAAAAAGGCTCGCTTCGCTCGCTTTTGCTTAAAAGAAGGCTCGCTTCGCTCGCTAGATTGCTTATATTTAATAATAATGCATTGCAAAAAAGGCTCGCTTCGCTCGCTAGATTGCTTATATTTATGATAAAATATATTGTAAATAAGGCTCGCTTCGCTCGCTAGATTGCGTATTTAGAAAAAATATATTGTAAAAGGCTCGCTTTAAATTTTATTTTTTGAGTTTTATTTTAGCCGCCATTTTTAAATTATTAAAAAAATTTGAAATGTTGACCATGAAAATATTTTCTTTTTCTACTCATTAAGAGCTTTTAAACGATATACAACACGATTTTTTGCTCAAAAATTTTTTATCCGGTCCGCCATTTTGAAAATATTTTTCGGAATATTACCAAAAACTATACAGCTCTGACATATAGTTAATTTTACTTGTATAAAAGTATCTAATGTATATTACAATAGATCTTTATCTTGTAAATTCTTATAAAATTAGTAAAAACTAATTATTATATTAAATTATGGCCGCCATGTTGAATTTTTCGGAATTTAGTATATAACATTTTGTTCTACTAATCAAGAGCTTTACAACGATATATTACTCGAGTTATTCCTTTAATTTTAAATTTTTTGAGTTCATTATTTTAGCCGCCATTTTTAAATTATTCAAAAAATTTTGAAATGCTGACCATGAAACATATATTTTCTTTTTCTACTCTTTAAGAGCTTTGAAACGATATACAACACAATTTTTTCGCTCAAAAATTTTTTTTATCCGGTCCGCCATTTTGGCTGCTTTTTGAAAATATTTTTCGGAATATTACCAAAAACTATACAGCTCTGACACATAATTAGTTTTACCTGTATACAAAATTTTATCAAAATCGGTCAATTTTTACGGCAGTTATCGCGACACGTACAAACAAACACACAAACACACAAACATACAAACATACAAACAAACATACGCGCCGTCCCAATCTTCTGAATGTAAGAACTCACTTACGTTCGTTCAATTATTTAGATACATCTTTTTTTAGTTCTTGTTTAGTCGATTTAACAAATTACTTTTGAAAATAATTCACTAATGGAATAGGCGTAATAGCAGGAGTCGAACCTTGGACCATGGCCATACTCCGTTCCAAAGGTCCTTGATCAGCCCTTGATCAGCATATATATATATATATATATATTATGATATATATATATATAATATATATATAATATAATATTATATATATATATATATATATATATATATATATAATATATATAATATATATATATATATATATATATATATATATATATAATATATATATATATATATATATAATATATATATATATATATATATATATATATTATATATAATATATATAGTATATCCAGAAGACAACTCTTTAAGCTCGAATCTTTGGAACGGATACATATTCTCAAATCAAATTTGGAAGAAAAATCAACCTTGTGAGGGACACGAATCCTAATGAAGACTAGGTTGTTGTGACGTTATTAACCCGTTTTGCTGAGTCAGCAACATTTTCAGAAAATAACCAAATTTAGGCATATTGTTGACTTTATTTGTGTTCTTTGGTAAAAAACATTGAATCTATATCTGCTATGGTTTGGAGAAGAAACCAATATTTATTGCATTTATTGCAGGAATGCGCTAAAACCTTTAAAGAAAAATACCAACTAACATTAAACTAGTGCAAATAATGATGTGCACCGCCAATTTTAGAGGCATAGTTTCGTATAACTTAGTTAGTATTTATCTATAATGGTTTTAGCGTTATATGTCCTTTGAAAAATACAGAAAAGATGAGTTACGAGTAGTGCTTGACGATTGAGTAACAGCTCAAGTTACAAAGCATGAACTTGAACCTTAAGCAAGCAATAAATGGATTGTTAAGCACGGAAACACGCATTCCAAAGAAAATGCGGTCGGTTCATCTTGATATATATTGTAATGAAACAGATGAACTGACCTCAGTGTTTTCTGCATGTTTTAATCTAAATTCACTATTTGAGCTTTTTTATTTAAGATCACAACTTTTGCCTATTCTTTGAGCGTAATGATTGCTAACACCATAAATGTTGGTTCCCGCAAGGTTCCAAACAAAAATTTCTATATGAATACAGATTTTAAGCTTTGAGTATCCGTTTTTAAGATACACTTTGGCTACACTTACACAGATAAGACACAGATAGTAAACAAATAAAAAATGCACTGCACTACAGGAGTTCCTCAAGGAAGCATCTTAGAGCCCTTACTTTTTCTTATATTCATATGATCTACCAGCTTTCCTAAAAAAAGCTTGTCCCTCCTGTAAAATAATTCTTTATGCGGATGATGCATCAGTAATTGTTGTAGGTAATAGTTCTGAGGAACTAGAATTCTATTTAAATTTATTAAATGAAGCTTTTTAGAATGGTGCTATATCAACAACTAACTACTTAATGAATCTAAATGTTTTATGTTGTATTTAGCCTCTTTAAAATGTTGCGACCTTTTAATGTTTTAATTTCACTCTTCATGAATGCAAAAGTTACAAGTTTTTAAATTTCTTGGGGGTTGCAATTGATGAAAGGTTTAAGTTTAGTTCTCATGCAGATTTAGTAATAAATAAATTAAAGTTTGCTTTTTTAAAAAGGTACAACGAACAACAACTTTGCTACTTATTTATGATGGTTTAGTATATCCCTTTTTATCTTACACCATCCTTGTTTGGAGAAATAAACCAGAAACTCAAAGAGTTTTTATTTACTTAAAACAAATCATTAGAAACAATATATGAACTATCTAGCAGAACTTCCTGTTAAGAGTATTTCAAAAAACATCAAATACTTACTTTTCCATACATATATATCAGGAAAGCTTTAATATATGTTCTAAAATTTCCAAAATATTTTTAAAAACAGAATAATAATCACAGATATTCTTTGAGAAACAATGAATCATTGGTGTTACCTATCTGTAGAACAACTTTGTACAAGTCATCACCAAGAAATATGTCCATACAGTGCTATAATAAACTCCCTAGCAGTTTAAAGTGTTGCACAACAAGAGTTTTTAAAAGAAATAAAATGTTTACTAGTTAGGAATGCTATTATAACATTAATGAATTTTTAAAATCGAAAAATCAGCTACCGTCGATACTTGCTGTTTAACAGCAAGTATCGACGGTAGCTGATTCTTCAATTGCTTTTTCAACTTGCGGTAAATACAACCTTTATAAATTTATAAAACTTAAATTGTTTTATTACATTATTTTATGTATTTTTTTGTCTGTTTTATTATCTTTTACTATATGGTTTTGCTGTGTATTTACGATTTAATTATCATGACTTATTATATCCAAGAAATTGGGGTACATAATAAAGATATTTTTGATTCGATTTTGATTTTAATTATAAAACTTTATCTCTAGGAATTCTTTACTCACAATTCCACACCAAAACTGTATAAACACTTAAGACAGTTTCATATGTGAACTCTACTAACGAATCAAACGTTATCACTTAACTCGATTCATAGACCTTTTAATCGCCCTTAGCTTTTACTTATTCTAATATTGAAACTATTTATACTCTCACTTACCTTTCATACTTAAGTTTAAAAGGCAATCAAATGAAAGCGTTGTGAACCATAATACCATTAATGTTTGTCTACAAATTACTTGCTTGTATACTTATTCAAGTTAAGTTGTCAAACAAACACAAAATTGATTAGAGACTTGGGATATTGCTTCGAGTCACGCAGCCTACTAACCACATTACTTACCTCTTAATCATAATTAACTGGATCAGGTTATCGTACCATCGTTGATATTGTTATTGGTATTATTTACATTGTTCTAATTATAACCAGTTAGAGGTTGTATCAAGTAATTAAAAAATTTTTAATCTTAGTTCAGTGCAATTAGGTAAAGTTTCACTGGGAGTTGGGAATAATTTATTAACACAGCGAAACGATATGGGTTGTTTATATCGATAAAGTGAGCTCATGTATCCACACATCCGATTACACGGATACCAACTTATTTTTATACTTAGGATCAGTAGATACTTAAACGTTGCATTTGATGAATAAAGTGCATTTCTTCATCATCCTATTGTAAGGGAACGTAATAATGATACCTAACGTCCTATTGATCTTGTCCTGAGTCTTACAAGTCATGAGGGATGATCTCTGCGAGAAAGACCTCCGGTGGTAGTGACAACTGATACATTTAAACTATAAGCTAAATTGGCTATTGTTATAAACTTTGTATTTCAAACTTCTAACAAATAATAATAATAATAACTATAATAATATTTATACATGTTAGTGTAAAGCTGAAATTTATGTTGAGCCTGAAATAGTAAAGGATGTCTGACAAAAAATCTGGTAAGAGTTGCATAAATCATTTTATTACTTTATGAAAATAACAATTTAAAATATTTAAATAAGGCATTGGGGCAGTAGAAGGAGGAGATGCGGAGAGGAAACGGTTACCGACGATATGGGTGCCAAACCGCCTCCATCTGTGTGTAGTTGTTCATCAGAGCTTCGTCTCGTCCATCGTCTGAGTTCCTTGCACACCTGTAATATTGTTTATAAATACCTATGAGTACTAACCTACCTATACCTATAAGTATCAACAGAGATAGTTCCGTAAATAGCAGGCCGCGGCAGAGGAGTGACATTCTTAGTTTTGCCACTGCTTCTTTTTTATCATTGTCATAAGCACTGACGACGACCGTTTCAAATAAATGCAGCTTATATTATCCGGTAAGTAATAAAAAGGAGCGGAAGATAAATTTGATGTGCAGTTAGACGGATAATGTTACAGTAGGTTAGTAAGGATACCTGTTTAGACCATAAATGCATCTGGATTAAACAGAGCATAAGACTGTTACAGTAATTCTGAACAATGCCCACTTAGATCGGTAGTAGGGGTGGCTTATCTATCTAGGGCTTAACCCTCTCAAATTTAACCAATAAATTATAACAGACAGAGTCTTCCAAGACTTCACAGACTAAAGTAAGGGGTACCTTCTCAGATACCATATGAATAGGGCGCCAGGTTCTTTGAAATGAATCCAATTTAGGGCAAGAACCAATCCCAAACATCTCTAAAAAGTACATTACATTTAGGTCAGGAAATCTTAACTTAGAACTCAATAAATAAGCACTAATTCTTTTAGTATCATTATAATTAAGTGAATTAGCAGATAAGCATTTATTATGAAAACTCTAAAAGCTGTTAGATGGGCTTTAACCAAAGCCCTTAACTAAGACATTATATTCATTTGTCATAAAATTATATTAGAACTACTTAACCATTTATATTTTATATTATGTTTATTAATAATCCTTAAAACTTAAACTATTGATGGCTGGTTGGTGGCAACCTCCTGTGAAGCAGGTTGTCGACATGGCTTAACTTCATAGGACCAACAAAGACAGAGATACTTCCACATTTTACTTAAGCTGGTGCAAAAAAAACACCGTTCCAAAACGGTTTTAAATTAATCCAAAAAAAGTAAACAATAATCTAAAATTTCCTACAATAAACAAAAACAACTTGGCGGAGTCTTAAACCACAATCTTATAATACTTTTACCAATAAGGAATTAAAATAAAAAAAAATATTTTTTACCAAAAAAGAAATTAAAATCAAACATAACGTTAAATTTGGGCCCGAGGCCCCGGTCAAAACCGAGTCCCGGAGACACCTGAAAAGCATCGACATTCGGCGTCATCTCGTTGAGAAACGTGAGTTCACGAGAATCACTTGACATCAATACACCAATGACAGCTACGACCGTTTGCGCCTTTATTTAAAAGTATCAATTAAAACTTGGAAATATTCCTTGCTCTTAACATTTTGACCAAATTATTACAAAATTTAAAGCTCAAAATGAATATCAAGAATAACCGTAACTAGACCCTCACTATAGAAATGATTAAGATAAGTCTGCTTTAAAACTTATCGCGTCAGTAAAAGCGATTTTAGCATATGCCTCACACATTGCCAACTTGCCTTGTGAAAAACACGTGGTTTACCAGCCCTCTCCTTCTGTTACTACCTAATTTCTCAAAAGCGCATTTTCAAGGCTAAAATAACACTTGGGTTACTATATGACTTATGTCTCTTATTTATGTTAACCTTATCCTTCCAAACACAACCACTTCTCAATCTCAGGGACTTACTTGGTAGCGATAGATTTAGCAGTTCTCGCAATCCTAGCCACGTCAGTTACAACAAGTCTCGCTTCCTTCTGTCGGTTCTCTTGAGTATCAGGTAGAGTTTTTAATGTGCCAGCTATAAAAGGATACACTCTGACCCAGTCACCGCCTCCGCTGGGTGCCTCTTCCCAGTTCAAACCGTTCTCCCATTTACTATCGACTTTGTCTCGGTAAGTCTTCTTGACTTTGTCACTCCCTCTTCGTCCACAACATCCTGTAAACCCATAAGCGATGTTGGTTATTCGTTTCTAATTATTCCAAAAGTAATATAAGTAGCGAGTCAATAGCCGGTAAAATGCCAACAAAAAGAACATGAAGTCGACAGCCTGTATAGGCGTCAACAAAAAGAAAACATGAAGTCGACAGCCTGTATAGGCGTCAACAAAAAGAAAACATGAAGTCGACAGCCTGTATAAGCGTCAACAAAAAGAAAACATGAATTCGACAGCAGGTTATTTTCTTTTTAAACCTCACTTTGAATGATTTAAAAACGCCTTAAACAGAAAATTCTATTAAAATATCACTTTTACAGTTTTAGGATTAGCTCCATATTTTTCCCAAATACTTAAGGCAAAAGGTGAGGAAAACAAATTGGATGCGGGAAACCTCGTATTATTATCCTCACCAATTCAGAGCCACTTCGCTCTTCATCGGAATATGGAAATCATTTCATTGATCTTCGACATTTTCGCTGTCAAACATTTGTTTTTCCGGATATCTCAACTACACCCATAGATAAACTATATTAACACATATGGTTCACTCCCGAGTGTAGTAGGAACACTCAATTGACTAGTTTGTGTTTATGGTTTAAGTTGGGTCACTAGAGTCTTGAAGAGCGCTAGTAGTAAAAATATATTTGCTCTATTCTCTTCTAGATTGTGCTGCAGTATTTTTTAAATACAAACAGTTGCCAATCGTTTAGTAAAATAAAATAAAAGTAAAAAGATCTATGGTATGCTGTAGTATTTGCGATGTATTTTTGTTTTTCAAACTTGGGGGCCTCATCACGCGAAGCAGCACCATCGTTTTCTTAAAAAAATAACAATAATTCATTTTTAGTGTTTTAGACTTAACATTTAAATTTGCTATCTATATATAACATCTCGGTTTGGCGCAAAATTTGAAACTCTGACATTAGAGGTTCAAATCTAAAGGGGGACGACAGAATGGGTGACGTAAGAGTGAGAAATTCTTTTTTTTCACTTTTTACTAAGTTCTTGTTTTTTTAAAGTTGTTGTTTTACTTTTTATACGAAGTTCTTATAGAGCTTTCTTGGGATCACTCATCCATCGACTCCTCATCATTCTAGCGCTGAAAAGCGGATGGAAAGACTTGATTACCCTCAACAGCTCGTTGTTTGGTTAAATAAAAATAAATAAATAAAAATGTCAGAAATAAAAATAGCAGACAGATTCACGCTGTCACCACTAGACTGTACTACTTGAGCCTCCTGCATCCCATCAACTATTTTTTTTAAAAAACCTTTGAGTGAGCCATCTATGTTAATATTGTTTATCTATGACTACACCAAAATATTAATTTTAGTACAATGTTTTTACTTTCTAACATATACACACTAAGAGCTACGTTGATAATAGAACACATATGTTCTAAAACACATATGTTTGGGAAAAGTATTTGCCTCTTAAAGCATTAGTCATGGTTTATCATGCTATGGTAGAAAGTAGAATTAGTTATAGTCTAACAATTTGGGGACATGTTAATTTGGAAAACCAGTTGTTTAAGCAGAAAAAAAATTCTAAGAATAATGACTGGAGCAGGACAAAGAGATCACTGTAAGGATATATTTAAAAATTTAAAAATAATGACTGTAGTGAATTTATATATTTATACAGTATTAGTTTATGTAAAGACAAATATTCACACCTGTCCTGTGCATCTTTAAAGTGTTAACTGTGTTGTGACGTATGGCATATCCCTAGAAGTTTTTGTGGTTATTTAACTTTTACCTAAAACGATCGGCAAAAAAATTTTACATATATAAAAATGAAAATTATATCTGAAAATTTGTCCGATAAGATAAACTATAGGAGAAAAAACTCACGTCGGGCGTATGAGGTCTTGGTGGTATCCTTATCGCTGACTTTTAGATGATGTCGCAGTTCTCTAGAACTACTACCATGTCCAAAGCTGTGGCTGTGACCATGTCCATGTGATACCTTCAAATTACCATGAAACAACGAATTAATAGAGTAAGTTATAAAACTGAAGAGAAATACTTGCAGTATATCGTTATTAGGGAGGTCGTCTGGAATAAAGACCGCGATGCATCAATTCCATATCTCATAAGATGAAGTTCATGATATAACTATAGACCATAATGTTTCCAAAACTTCAAGTATAAACACACTGAACTAGCACTAACTGCGCATGCTAACAATTTAGTACATAAACTGCGCTTGCTTATGATCCAGAGCGCCAACTGCGCTTGTTTTGAATGCGCAGGAAACCTACCTTCCAAAGGACTATATTATTGTTTTATTCAACATTATTAATTGTTTAATAGTATTAAATTACGTTAGTTTTTTATTCATTGTTTTCATTAATGCTAAAATAAAAGAAAAAAATAAATAACGAATTAAATGTTTAAATTATTACATTGTATTGTATTATATAAATTAAATACCGATAATCACCGCTTATATAAACCTATCTTACATTTTTCGGCTCTCAGTAAACTAGGGTTTCTAGATAAAAATTTGAGATTATGGACTTTAGTAAGTAGTAGGAATTTGTGTGTTCTGTCTATTCGGCGCGCACAGGGTGAGGGTTAGGGTGCTCTTACATGAGCTAATTTGGCATAGCATACAATTTAGATCGAATTTTAGACATCACATCGAAATTTAGATCGAAGTTTAGACATCACATCGAAATGTAGATCGAATTTTAGACATTACATCGAAATTTAGATCGAATTTTAGACATTACATCGAAATTAAGATCGAATTTTAGACATCAGATCGAATTTATTTAGGCATCACATCGAAATTTAGATCGAATTTTAGACATCAAATCAAAATTTCGAAATTTAGATCGAATTTTACACATCACATCGAAATTTAGACGAAGTTAATGAATAAATGTATCGAAAGTACATTTATACTTCTCGAGACCATCATAATCAAACAAAGTAGCCTGGGATCAGTGTCAAAGAACTTCATTTCGTGGGGGGGGGGGGTTGGTTGGCTTTAATGTTTAAATGAAAATAAAATTTAAAGAAAATAAAAATAAAAAACTTATTGACAGTCCTGAGCAGGGGGGGTTAACTTAAATGAGGAAAAGTTTGGATTCGATTATCGCAAGCTACTAAAAATAGCGCTGCGGCGGACCGGTGCGGACAACTCATGAACTAACCCCAATAGCTTTCCAAAAATGACTGATTATATTTTTATATTTAAATTCATGAATACCATGACAATTCTTGGTTATGACAGCTACATTTATTATTATTATAAAATTGATTGTTTTCTGTATGTATTTTTCACAAAAACGGTTCGCCGTTGCATGTTCTATATTTCCAAAATTCAGAAACTAAAAGTAAATAGAAACCTCTTTAAAACTTCCAGAGAACGCTAATGATGGCAGATAAGTATATTTCATTTAATTAATTTATTGATTTAGTCGATTTTATTAGGTAATTACATTTAATCACATGTGCGCATCTCGCCGATGTAATTAAAATACAGGCTGCATTAAATGCCAAAATCTATCTTTTAGCACGTGTAAAACTTTAGCCATTATTTCATTATTACCTGATTGAATCAATTAAATTAATAAATTACTTGAATGAAAAACTTAAAAATAATCACAAGTGTTCTGTGTAAGATTAAAGTGGTAGGGTTAGTTAGAAGTATAACTATACAAAGTATAAAAATTAAATTTCAAACTGACTGTGGGCATAAAGCGGGAAATTAAGACACGCCCACTCAATTGAAAGGTAGGTCCGCCGCAGCGCTAGCGTCGTCCGGAATCCAAATTTTCCCACCATTGAGTCGACAGTCTTACTGTTTAAGTATCTATAGTCTCTGGTCCTGAGACAACATTATCTTGACATTTAGCAGAACAAACGTCTTTCGATATTTTTTTATCCGAGTGGATATGATTTGTAATATTTTTTTTTCAAATGAACATTTTTCTATTTTATTTTATCTATGTTCTAATGTCTCGTGTTTTGGACCGAGTTTGATCAAATTGAACACACAGTCAGCGGGCAGACTGAGCTAATCTTAATTCTAATATTATTACTTATTTTTTTGTAATTCATTATTTTATTTTCCTAGCTATTATTTAATTTATTTTTGATTAACCAAAAATGTCTAGTATATTTCAATAAAATTTAGTTTTTATTGAAAACTACAAGGCCAGTTTTCCTCGGGAGCTGATAAATTTTATTTCTCCTTTGATCCATAAATAACTAATGCATAACTTCCATGTGATCTTGATCAAACCAAATTGTCAATTCTATAAATCATTAGTATAGTCTACAAATTAAAAATTATCGTTTCAGATCAATGTTCTTCATATCCTCCCAACCTTAACATCGATCTCAGTCTCTCATGAGTTACGATAAAGGACTAAGATCTCTGTGGGCATGTTAATACCTTGTGAACCCAAGTTGTTGTTTTCCAGCCGCTAAGTAAGGTTAGGTAAGTAAGATAATTGACAAGTAACGAACGGTACCTTATTCAGTACTTTCGTATGCGGTGTTTGAATCTGATTCTTCCATCTATTTTTAATTTTTATAATTGCAACAGCTGTTCTAGCTGTATTAGAGAAACTGGACGAGTCGTTGCTAAGGTCTTGTTCTTTATCGTCATCTTCTAAGAATTGATCTGACCAGTCGAGAATACTAAGTCCAGTGTTGCACATAGGAAGCCCGAGCAGGTCTAGAAGATCGTGTAGCATTGGTTTCTTAATGGCTGGGTCGAGATCACAATCCCAGCAGAGAGCCGGACTGTTGTTGACCTGATGCAAATTAATAAGTCATTATTAATGAACAATTAATGTCACAAAGTGCTGCCACAAAACCAAAAATGTTTAATTTGACATGTGGTCCAATTAAATTAAATAGAGGATGTGGAAGAGCAGGGTGCACCCTGAACATCTCCCTTTTTTTGTTAGAAAATCTTATATTATAAATAATAGACTAATACAAACCATTGTATTTATACTCTAACAGGAAATAAATGATTTTTATTTTATTTTTATTTTATTTTATCTTGTTCAGGAAGGTATTTACGAAAAATTGAGACCGGTTTCAGCCATTACACTTTTTATTAACAAAACACCCCTGGGCTCTTGGTCTAATAGGAACTCATTTCTTTACTTAAAATATCGCCTGAAAATGTCTCAAGAGGAATGGGCATGTCAGATACTCGTGTTGATTTTCTCTCAGACTGCTAATGATTATAGTGGTGATAAGTAGAGGTGATTGATCACTTTGTGAGAAAGCCTGTCTTTATACCCTTCTTACTAAAGCACTGATTTCAGAGAAAATGCACTTAGCTTGTACGCCACTGCACCAAAATTGTTTAATATTAGCTGAGTCAGTTATGACAGTTCAAAAAAATGTTTTCCAGAAAGTCCATCAAGACCGGAAGATTTATTTTTTTGTACCAAGTTTCAACTTTCTAGCATAAACACACTAAGGGGTCTTACACTTAATGGCAGGAAATTCGGTAAAAAACACTCAGGGTATCATAAACATTTGAAACGGAAAAATCAGGTCTCATCTTGATTTCTGATTTGTATTTTTAACACAATCTGCCTCCGTAGCCGTGATCGTTTAGTACTGGACTTCGGCACCGGAGGTCCGGGGTTCACAGCCCGGGCTATGCTCTCAGTTTATTATGAATAGAATTTGTTCTAAAAATAACTTTCGGACAAACTTTAGCTTCACTTTGAGCATAGTAGATGTGACCCACCCGAGATGGTTCCCGCAGGGAGAATACCCTGAAGGGCCGAAAGGCTCTAAAACGGGCATTATTATTATTATTATTTTTAACACAATACTTTTCTAAAAACCTGAGGTATAAATAACGAATAGAAAAAATAGGGCTTATAAATTTTATGAAAACATTAAAAACAATATCACTCTGTTCTATTGTAAATTTAATAATTTTATAATTAATAATTATTACATTTACTAATAAAGGATGGAATTTACCTCGATAAGCCAAGGCTTAAGGTAGGAGTCGATGAGGATATCGAAACCGTAGAACTCGAAGGAGTTGGTCGTGCTGGGTACACCAGATAACTGACTTGCTATGGTGAGAACCACAATGTTGGCAATCTTTTGCCACAATAACCAATCGTCCAATCCATTCTGTTCCATGTACATTCGTAACTGCCGTAAACTCCATTTACAACCTTCCAAACATAAACGTGCTATTAAAATCTTGAGAAATATGATAATTAATAGCCTTGTAGGTACCTAATTAGGCCAGTAATCCTTGTATGTATTAATACGTCTTTAACTAGGGTACTTGTATGATCAAATTACGGACAACTGAATAGTCAAAAGCTATTCGACATATATTTGAAACAATTTTTCTAAAAAATCTTATCATTATTTTTAGATTATTCAAAAAAGTGTTTTTCAGAGGTAGGGAGTTAAGTCCACTTTATTTCCTTTTGTTTAGAACGTGAAAAGCAAAATTTGTATTCACTAAAGTGATGCAGAATTAAGGGGTCAGTGGTAGAGACAGTGTTCCGACTCCTACTCTTTTCCAAGGTGATATGTACCAGCTCTCAATCAAGGCAAGTCTAGTTCAACTACTATACCGCAAGTCAGCCCCACTTTTTCTTACATTGTTAATATTTACAAAGTTTTCTGCAGTATGAATCATGTGAATCGGTATGAATCGGTATCATCATATTTCTGGAGGATGAGAAGGAGACGACGAAGGCAAAGAAAATCAATGGTGGTGTGGGGCCACTGGATCTGTAACAGCATAGATCTGTAAAAGACATGATGTTAGTGGGCGATAAACCAACCAACTCCAATACAACGTTTGTACGTACCTCACGTTACCAGAATATAATTCGGTCACCCTTTTAAGTACTGACTACGCCTTACTCAGCTTAATTCTTAGTTCCTCTACTTATGAGAACAAGGTTCAACGCGCGGTCAAAGTGTTAAGAAACAAAGTTACTTACCTTGACCAACTTTATCCTTAAGTTCTAAATATCCAGGCGAATGTTTATTAATTGAAGAATTAGTTAAATGAGCGCATCTGTTGTCTAATTCAGCTAGACTGAACTTATTAGTCCCAAATCTTGCTAAACCTTCCTTGTAGATGTAAACAGTTAGTGGGTGGAAGGATGGCACGCACACGTACAGTCTCAGATCAAATTTATAGCCTCCTATCAGCAGTGGATTCTTGATGTACTCTTGAACTACACAGCTGTACCTATCACACATCAACTCCGTTGCTTTCTGTAAACGGAAAACACAATTATGTATAAAGACAAGTTTTAAGGATAATAATTAATCTAAAGGATTATAAACCTTGTCTAGCAGTTTATGGCGTCTGACACCATTTTTTGTTAAAGATAATGCTAGGCTTGCCAACACATTTTTAAAGACAAAACTTATCTGCTTGATTGGGTTGGGGGAGGCTTAAATTTGGGTAACTTAAAAATCAGCGGATTACTGTACGCGAATATTTAGTTAGTTTTTAAAATTGTTACTTACGTTAAATGTTTAGTTTTGACCCGGCAACACTGAATGGTCAAGTATGTGATAAATGTTCGAAATTCTTTTAATCTTTTATGAAAACTAAAATTAAAAAGATTAAAACAAATGTTGTAAAAAATTCCCTAATATACTCTTTTCAAAGTTGCGTTGAAATCAAAAGTTATGCTAAATTCTCTTAGTGGAAATAGCATATCGTTTACTTTAAAGGGTAATCTCTGCCAAAGCATTATTGGCGGCGACCAAAAATAGCCCAGACATCTCCTAAAATCCATACACCTATTACTATAACATGAAGTGACGTCATAACTTTTACGTGTAGCACTTAATATTATAGCAGTATAATTTATCAAATATCATTCAACTAACGCGTAGCTCACATAGTTGGATTCTTTATGCTAACTCCCTAAGATAAAAGACAATTTTGCTATAAGCTATGGCCCGTATTCAAAGAAATTTCCCTAACATTTTCCTAACATTCTCTTTAAGGGTTCCTTAAGGAGAATGTTAGGAAAATGTTAGGTCTCCTTAAGGAGAATGTTAGGTTTAGGTAAGGAAAATGTTTTTAAGCCACGAAATTTAAATGATCGTTCCCGTGTTTAAAAGTGGGGAAAAACATGGTTTTCGTAGCTTAAAAACATTTTCCTAACATTCTCATTAAGGGTTCCTTAAGGAAAATGTTAGGAAAATGTCTTTGAATACGGGCCCCAAGGGTAGGCATTTCGTGGCTAATTTATAGAAGGGCAATGTCTGCACGACGAGTCTAATCTGGTAACAACACGTGTTCCACTGCAACACTGAGATATCATTCTCTTGGAACTATGAGGAACAAAATTATATTTACTAAATAAAGCTTTCGTTAAAGAAACCCAAGTTTATTTAAGGTTATAGTTATACTCGTATTGTGAATATCTGACTTAACTTTAACCTAGGTCTACTGGATGAACGTACTTTTGTCATGTATTCAATTATTTATATTTATTAGTTTTGTTTATAACAGAGTGGTTAGGTTTGACAGTTGTCATAGTTACGAATGTGTTAATAAAATCAGTCTTATGTCTGACTTTGTAATAAACTTAATGTGTTTCTTAATTAAGTAATAAGTTTAAGTAGATATTTAAGATGGTGTCAGGTAAAAACTTTTAATATTATCTGGGTTTTAAGAATAACCTGAAGTATTAATTTCAGAACATGGAAGGGTTAACAACTCTAAGAGGGCCAGACCATTTGATGTTCGACTCAAATGTCCATCAAAATTGGAAGAAATGGAAACGAGTGTGGCTCATGTAAAAAGAGTTATACAGATAGAATGGTTAGGGATAAAATAATATTATCCCTTACAGACAAAAAACTACAAAATAATTTAATTAAAGAAAATAATGTCTCGCTAGAGAAGGTTATTGAGTCGTGTCAAGTGGAAGAAGCGAGTAAAGCGTACTCAAAAACTTTAAATAAGGTTTCAAATATAACTGAAGAAAACGTTCATGTTATTAGACACAAAAAGCAGGCTCGACAGGAATCGCGTCCTGGAGGTTCAAGAGAAGGTCATGATTATACGAAAAAATTGGGAAACGAAGACTTTAATAACGCAAAGGATGTCTATTTATGTAAAAAATGTCAATCCCGTCACAGACCGAGAAGCTGTCCTGCTTATGGGTACAAATGTAGTCTCTGTAACCAGTTCGATCATTTTAAAATTGGATGTCCCACTCGTAAGTTAAACTATAAAAATTGTAACAATTTAGAGATTGATTTAAATGAATCAGATACTTCATCTGATGAAGTGTCAGACTGTAAGTATGACAAAGCAGCAGTGAGTGCTTTATGTGTCGGTTCTATTAATGATAGTAATAAAGCTTGGTATCATAACCTTAATATTAATGGACGGGATGTTGCTTTTAAAATAGACAGTGGAAGTGACACAAATGTCCTTCCTTTAAAAGATTTTACTAAGTTAAAACTTAATAAACGTATTTTGAAAGAAACAAATAAGATTTTGGTTGCCTATGGGGGGCATAACTTAGTTCCTGAAGGGGTAGCTAAAATTAACTGTAGTTCCATAAAGGGTCCTGTAGAATTAGAGTTCACAGTGGTTGATGTTAAGTCAGTTCCTCTGTTAGGAATAGAATCTTGTGTAGCTCTTGGGTTAATAAAAAAGAGTAAACATGTAAATAATTTAGATCTAAAATCAGGGTCGAATGAATTAGAAAAATATAAGTTTATTAAAAATAATGCTAATTTGTTTGAGGGATTAGGAAAAATGCCGTACCAATATAAAATAAAAATAGACAAGAATGCAGTCCCTGTTGTTAAACCTCCAAGAAGAATTCCAGAAATTTTAAAACCTCGATTAAAAGAAAGCTTAGATTTATTGGAAAATCTATATAAATAAAATTCAAATGTCGCTACCGATGTTCCCTCTAAACTCGAGAACGACAGGACGAATTTTCACGAAAGTTTTTTACAAAATTAATCCACAGTGATGGGAAGGTTTGAGCAGAGTCTTAAGATGATTAGGGGCATCTAAAGTGGTCTACAGGGGCATCGAAATATTTAAAAAATCATGGCCTTTTTGGAGAGCATAAAATCATGCATGTCTAGAGCTATTATTTTAGAGCAGTACATTTACAATATTTTGATGGTAAAAATTTTGATTTTAGAGCTATAATAAGCTTTTTAGGGCAGTAAATAACTTTGAATAAAGTAATGAATATAACTGACAATGGCCTCGGAATAAGTCTATAAAATTATGTCTATAAGTAACTTACGAACAGGAAATAATAGTTGTACGAGTCTCAAAATCTTTAGGTGTAGTTAAAATAACTTTAAAGGACTTCAGATTTTTTTGTAAATATTATCATTTTATTGACTTTAAAACACGGATTCCCAGTGATTTTGTTAAAACTTGGTATAAAGACTAATTTGTAGATGCACTGATTTACAGGCTATGTGCTATAAGCAGACAAATGGTAAAAGTTGTGCACAGGGGCATAAATTATTAGTTTACTTGATTTTGATTACATTTAGTATAAAGACTATTTAGAGGATGCACTGATTTACTGGATATGTAGTACTATAAGCAGATAAAAGAAAATTGTGGTGCACAGGGGCATAAGTAATTAGTTTACTTGATTTTGATTAGATTTAGTAATAGTATATTTAGAGGTGGACTGATTTACTGGCTGTAGTACTATAAGCAGATAAAAGAAAATTGTGGTGCACAGGGGCATAAGTTATTAGTTTACTTGATTTTGATTAGATTTAGTATAGTATATTTAGAGGTGGACTGATTTACTGGCTATGTAGTACTATAAGCAGATAAAAGAAATTGTGGTGCACAGGGGCATAAGTTATTAGTTTACTTGATTTTGATTAGATTTAGTATAGTATATTTAGAGGGTGGACTGATTTACTGGCTATGTAGTACTATAAGCAGATAAAAGAAAATTGTGGTGCACAGGGGCATAAGTTATTAGTTTACTTGATTTTGATTAGATTTAGTATAGTATATTTAGAGGGTGGACTGATTTACTGGCTATGTAGTACTATAAGCAGAAAAAGGAAATTGTGGTGGACAGGGGCATAAGTTAATTAGTTTACTTGATTTTGATTAGATTTAGTATAGTATATTTAGAGGGTGGACTGATTTACTGGCTATGTAGTACTATAAGCAGATAAAAGAAAATTGTGGTGCACAGGGGCATAAGTTATTAGTTTACTTGATTTTGATTAGATTTAGTATAGTATATTTAGAGGGTGGACTGATTTACTGGCTATGTAGTACTATAAGCAGATAAAAGAAAATTGTGGTGCACAGGGGCATAAGTTATTAGTTTACTTGATTTTGATTAGATTTAGTATAGTATATTTAGAGGGTGGACTGATTTACTGCTATGTAGTACTATAAGCAGATAAAAGAAAATTGTGGTGCACAGGGGCATAGTTATTAGTTTACTTGATTTTGATTAGATTTAGTATAGTATATTTAGAGGGTGGACTGATTTACTGGCTAGTAGTACTATAAGCAGATAAAAGAAATTAATAATAATAATGATATATTTATTGTCTTAAAACACTACATGTTTTTAACAAAGCAATAAGCAATGATTAAAAGAAAAGAAATTGTGGTGCACAGGGGCATAAGTTATTAGTTTACTTGATTTTGATTAGATTTAGTATAGTATATTTAGAGGGTGGACTGATTTACTGGCTATGTATACTAAGCAGATAAAAGAAAATTAATAATAATAATGATATATTTATTTGCATGATTTTTTAAAAAGGGGCGTCGAATACAATTCATTGAAAATTGAGGTGCACAGGGGCATAAGTTATTAGTTTACTTGATTTTGATTAGATTTAGTATAGTATATTTAGAGGGTGGACTGATTTACTGGCTATGTAGTACTATAAGAAAAGAAATTAATAATAATGAATATTTATTTGTCTTAAAACAATACTGTTTTTAACAGGGCGTCGTGCACAAAAGAAAATTGTGGTGCACAGGGGCATAAGTTATTAGTTTACATGATTTTGATTAGGTTTAGTATAGTATATTTAGAGGGTGGACTGATTTACTGGCTATGTAGTACTATAAGCAGATAAAAGAAAATTGTGGTGCACAGGGGCATAAGTTATTAGTTTACTTGATTTTGATTAGATTTAGTATAGTATATTTAGAGGGTGGACTGATTTACTGGCTATGTAGTACTATAAGCAGACAAAAGAAAATTGTGGTGCACAGAGGCATAAGTTATTAGTTTACTTGATTTTGATTAGATTTAGTATAGTATATTTAGAGGGTGGACTGATTTACTGGCTACGTAGTACTATAAGCAGATAAAAGAAAATTAATAATAATAATGATATATTTATTTGTCTTAAAACACATACATGTTTTTAACAAAGGGGCGTCGAATAAATTCAAATAAGATAATGATAAAATTAAATGACAAAAGAAAATTGTGGTGCACAGGGGCATAAGTTATTAGTTTACATGATTTTGATTAGTTTAGTATAGTTATTTAGAGGGTGGGCTGATTTACTGGCTATGTAGTACTATAAGCAGATAAAAGAAAATTGTGGTGCACAGGGGCATAAGTTTTAGTTTACTTGATTTTGATTAGATTTAGTATAGTATATTTAGAGGGTGGACTGATTTCTGGCTAGTAGTACTATAGCAGATAAAAGAAAATTGTGGTGCACAGGGCATAAGTTATTAGTTTACATGATTTTGATTAGGTTTAGTATAGTATATTTAGAGGGTGGACTGATTTACTGGCTATGTAGTACTATAAGCAGATAAAAGAAAATTGTGGTGCACAGGGGCATAAGTTATTAGTTTACTTGATTTTCATTATATTTAGTATAGTATATTTATAGGGTGCACTGATTTACTGGCTATGTAGTACTATAAGCAGATAAAAGAAAATTGTGGTGCACAGGGGCATAAGTTATTAGTTTACTTGATTTTGATTAGGTTTAGTATAGTATATTTAGAGGGTGGACTGATTTACTGGCTATGTAGTACTATAAGCAGATAAAAGAAATCGTATAAAAAATTATGTACTTCTTTAACGCCCGTGCGAAGCACGGGTATCCCTGCTAGTAGTAAAATAATTAAAAAAAGTGAATGAACCAACAGAGTGGGTTCATGATTTAATGATCGTTGAGAAGCCAAATAAAATGTTAAGACTCTGTCTTTCTCCATTAGAGCTGAACAAAGTAATAAAACGAGAACACTATGCTATTCCCCTATCGAGGAATTAAAAGTAAACTAGCAGGTAAAACTGTTTATACAGTTCTGGACATGAAAGATGGTTTCTTTCAAATTCCTTTAGACAAAGAATCTAGTTTTCTCTGTACATTTAACTCTCCTTTTGGGAGGTACAGATATTTAAGAATGCCGATGGGTCTCTCTAGTGCTCCAGAAGTGTTTCAAAGAGAAAATACTCGAATATTTGGTGATATTGAAGGAGTAAGTGTCTTTTTTGATGATATAATAATTGCTGGGAAAAACAATGCTGATCATGACAATATTTTAGAAAAAGTTCTGGATAGAGCAAGAAAGTACAACATAAAATTTAATAAAGATAAAGTTCAGTTTAAAGTTGACGTTGTCAAATATCTTGGATCTTGTTTTTCAAGGAAAGGAGTTCACTGTGATCCTAAGAAAATAGAAACTATTCTTAATTTAGAAGCTCCTACTTCTAAAAAGGAACTACAGAGATTCTTAGGAGCAGTTACATTTTTACACAAATTCATACCTAATTTATCTAAATTTAATGAACCTTTGAGGGGATTATTGAAGAAAAAATCTGTTTGGAACTGGAATGCAGAACACCAGAAATCCTTTGATACGTTAAAAACACTGATATCTAAGACTCCTGTCTTACAACTTTTTGATCCTTGTAAACCTATATGCATTCAAACTGATGCAAGTAATTCGGGTTTAGGAGCTTGCTTGCTTCAAAATGGAGCTCCTGTATGTTTTCTATCTCGAAGTTTATCAAACGCAGAAAAAAATTATTCAACTATAGAAAAAGAATTGGCGGCTATATGCTTTGCTGTGAACCGATTACATCAGTTTATTTATGGACAAAAAATAGAAGTAAATACAGATCATAAGCCATTGGTTAATCTAATGGCAAAAGAAATACATAAAAGCAGTCCAAGATTACAAAGAATGAGATTGCAACTATTAAAATATGAAATGAATGTAAAATATTTGCCAGGTAGTTTAATGTATGTTCCGGATTTTTTATCAAGGATTCCAAATTCTGATGTACCTGAGGATGATCCTACCATGTTAGAAATAGTACATTCAGTATCCTTGGAAGACTATTTAGCTATAACTCCTGAGCGAATAAAGCAACTTCAAGAAGAAACACTTTTGGACCAAACTTTAACAAAAATTATTCAGCACGTTGATAATAATTGGGCAAATAGTAAACAAACAAATTTTGGACTAGATGAGAAACACTATTTTAAACTGAGGGATCAGTTACAAGTACGAGAAAATTTATTATTCCTTGATGAAAAAGTTGTAGTTCCCACTGCATTACGACAGCACATATTAAAATGTGTACACGGTGCCCATTTTGGCATTGGTAAATCAAAAGCCAGAGCAAGACTTTGTGTTTATTGGCCAAAAATTAATGAGGATATTGAAAATTACGTTTCATCTTGTCTTGTGTGTGGAACTTATCAAAAGGCGAATGTCAAAGAAACATTAATATCTTCAAAATTACCAGCTTATTCCATTCCAGAAAGTTGCGATGATATTGTGAATACAACGGAAAAAATATTTAGTCTTAATTGATGCTTACTCTAGATGGATTGAAATTGAATCTATTAAGTCAAAATCTTCAGGGGATGTTTTACAGGTCTTAGAAAAAATATTTAGTACTCACGGAATCCCGCTAGAGTTGCGAGCGGATAATAATCCTTTTAATAGTTGGGAAATTGAAAAATTTGCAAATCAGTTAGGCTTCAAAGTAATAACTTCTAGTCCAAATTATCCCCAATCCAACGGATTGGCTGAAAGGGCTGTGGGTATAGCTAAATCATTACTTAAGAAAAATCAAAATCTAAATTTGTCTCTTTTAGAATACCGTAGCACTCCTTTATCTGGTTGTAATTATTCTCCAAGCCAGTTGCTAATGTCTAGATGTCTAAGAAACCAACTTCCTACTAACTTAACTCTCCTTCAGCCTAAAGTTATTGATCCTGCTTTAATTGAAAGTTTTCATAATAATAAAACGAGTACATCTGAGAAATATTATGATAGAACTGCTAGAGATAGATCTCCTTTTTGGCCTGAGCAGAAGGTTTGGTACGCCAAGAAAGGATTATGGCATCAAGGACAAGTACTGGAAAAAACTAACCTTCCCAGATCATATGTAGTCAAGGATAGCGAAACTGAAATTCCATTTAGACGAACAAGTAGACATTTAAGAAAGGCTCAGTCATCAGAAAATGTAGAGAAAGCCTCACCAACAACATTTCAACAACCCACCTTCAGTAAAAGAATAAATTGGATTACAATAATCCCCCAGCCTCCTGATGATTTTACAGATATTGTGGAACCAGAATCATTTCAAGATTGTACTGATGCTGAAACTGAAACCAATTCAATTTCTACCAATTCCAGTGATCAAGATAGTAAGAATTTGAGTGATCTTGAGCCTGAGGAGTCCGAGGCAAGGACAGTCCACTCAGAACCCCAACATGCTCAATTAGAGAGTATTTCTGAGTCATCTACAACTACAGCTGATAAGCTACCAACCGAGAATGACCCAGCTACTACAACAAGGAGTGGAAGAATTACTAAGCAACCTAAAAGATTTAAGGATTACTATATGTAATCGCTTAAGGCAGAGGTGTCATGTATTCAATTATTTATATTTATTAGTTTTGTTTATAACAGAGTGGTTAGGTTTGACAGTTGTCATAGTTACGAATGTGTTAATAAAATCAGTTTATGTCTGACTTTGTAATAAACTTATGTGTTTCTTAATTAAGTAATAAGTTAAGTAGATATTTAAGACTTTTTTGAAGAATGACACTAGTAAAGATCCATCTTTTCTATAAAAGCTTAAATACCCAAACTGTCTAGGATGGGAACCTGATTGTTTTAGAATTTGTGATTGAACCCGGGCTGTCTTAGATATAAACATGCAGAACTGATCCATACACACAGATGGATTTGAAGACAACGAATAAATGGGATACGCATCTATACAAGTATAGGAAGTAAGGTTGGAGGTAAGGCTAATTCAAGGAATGCCCACTCAGCTCTATAACAAATATTGAGCTAAAAGCAATGAAGAAGGCTGTTATTTATGTAATAGGAAATAGCAAGAGAGGCTATTATTTTTTCAAGTCAGTAATAAATTTATATTAATTCATATGCGTCAGCAAGTAAGGATGGTAGATAATTGCTTCTCTCACTTGCGGTAAATAGATGGAAGCTAATTCTTCTATTGCTTCTCTCACTTGCGGTAATTATAACCTCTTAAACATACTAATTTCACCCTGATCACGAAGTGTTCATGCGTGATTTATCCCCTCCTCTTTATTATTATCACAAGATCCACGAAGGGTTCCTATTAAAATTATCACCTCTCCCTTATAATTATCACTACAGACACAAATGGTTCATATGTAACTTATCATCTCACCCTTATTATCATAACTACAATTTATCATACTACGATTTATCACCTCTTCCTTATAATTATCACTACAGACACAAATGGTTCATATGTAACTTATCATCTCGCCCTTATTATCATAACTACAATTTATCATACAACGATTTATCACCTCTCCTTTATAATTATCATTCAAGACACAAATGGTTCATATGTAACTTATCATCTCGCCCTTATTATCATAACTAAAATTTATCATACTACGATTTATCACCTCTCCTTATAATTATCATTCAAGACACAAATGGTTCATATGTAACTTATCATCACGCCCTTATTATCATAACTA
This sequence comes from Microvelia longipes, assembly GCA_018340805.1. NCBI lineage: Eukaryota > Metazoa > Arthropoda > Insecta > Hemiptera > Veliidae > Microvelia > Microvelia longipes. The sequence continues at coordinate 7,224,053 of JACMZG010000008.1, forward strand.
CAATTTATCATACAACGATTTATCACCTCGTCCTTATAATTACCACTTCAACCACAAATTATCAACTCTTTTTAAACCACAAATTTGAAACTTTTTTTTATCATTATATAACTTTTAGTATAAATTATATGAGTGAAGAAGGTGAAGTATGATGATTACCCTAAAGACAGTGATGCCTCGACCCTGGGACCTTCCAACTGGCTTGCAGATCCATATGGTGTCATCGTGACTACGACGCAGGTGAGAGCACTGCGTCACTAGCTTGGTATAGTCAATTGGAAGTATGAATGTAGTCGGGCTGAAAACAATCAATAGCTCTAAATACAAGAGTACAAACAGAAGAAAAGTCACACGTTTGACTGTTCCAAATCTAACTATTCTGCCTTGTGTATTCAGAATAATACAGCGTATAATAACTATTGTGATGTATTATTTATTAATATCTTACATCCAGAATTAATATTATATAATTATTGCGTATCATAGCCTACTCTGAAAAAACAACAGATTGGATCACTTTGTGTATTACATAATATATAAAAATTAAATAATAATAATTATATAATATTAATACTGGATATAACATACTAATATATAATACACCACAATAGTTACTGTGCGCTTGCAAAATAATGCAAAATATGGAAATAAATATGCGAAATAAAATAAAATATGCGAAATACTGGCATTTATTTCCTATATTAACTGTTTAGCGAATTTTCTTTGAAAAAAAATCTTTAATAGGATAAAATTAACTGAAAAACTAAAAAAAAAAACAAAATTAAAAAAAAAATTTGCTTCCGAACAAAAGGGAACCATTCGAATTTTTAAGATTTTTAGCGGGGGCTATTTATGAAGTCCCCCACTCTGGATAAATAGACAATAATGCCATCTGTATAACAAATATAATTTAAAGCAGTGAAAGATGGAGTGCAAAATATCAACCCTGTCTCTTGCAGTATATTATTCATCAATTCACTATCCACGATCAATGATGAATCTATTTTATAGTCCATTGAAATACATTTTTATCATTGATAAGAGGGCACCAATGAGACAGTTCTTTGTTTTACGGTACTATATTATCACTATACTATATTATCACGGTACTATATATATCACTCATACCTGGGCATATTCATGTAAAGATAACAACAGTTAGGATATTTTAACTACGTTATGGAAGTAAATAAAGCGAAGAAATTCAAAGAGCAAAAATGTTACTAAGAGTCGCAAAATTTAAAATGCATTTCTGTCATGCTCTAACTAACACACTTAACAAACATAATTATTAAATTACAAATTTAATCAAAAGAAAAATAAGCAATTAATTAATTTACAAAAATATAACAGGGAAGTGATAAGCAAAATGGAAAGGAATGAAATTGAAATTGATTAATTAAAAGGATTGAAATTGAAATTTATTAATTAAAAGGATTGAAATTGATTAATTAAAAGGATTGAAATTGAAATTGATTAATTAAAAGGATTGAAATTGAATTTTATTCCTTTCCATTTTGCTTATTACTTCCCTGTTATATTTTTGTCAATTAATTAATTGCTTATTTTTCTCTTTTTTAAATTTGAAATTTAATAATTATGTTTGTTAAGTATGTTAGTTAGAGTATGATAGAAACGCATTTTGATTTTTGCGACTCTTATTAACTTTTTTGCTCTTTGAATTTCTTCGCTTTATTTACTTCCAAAACGTAGTTTGAATATCCTAACAGTTGTTATCTTTACATGAATATACCCAGGTATAGGTGAAATATACACAGTCTTATAACAAGTCTTATTTGTGCTCTCTTATCAATGATCTTAATACATGGAGACCAATACCTCATATGAGTGAAATATACACAGTCTTATAACAGTCTTTGCCCTCTTTTTATGATCTTAATACATGGAGACCAATACCTCATATGAGTGAAATATACACAGTCTTATAACAGTCTTTGCCCTCTTATCAATGATCTTTAATACATGGAGACCATACTCATATGAGTGAAATATACACAGTCTTATAACAAGTCTTATTTGTGCTCTCTTATCAATGATCTTAATACATGGAGACCAATACCTCATATGAGTGAAATAACACAGTCTTATAACAGTCTTATGCCCTCTTATTAATGATCTTAATACATGGAGACCAATACCTCATATGAGTGAAATATACACAGTCTTATAACAGTCTTATGCCCTCTTATCAATGATCTTAATACATGGAGACCAATACCTCATATGAGTGAAATATAACAGTCTTATAACTCTTATATCAATGATCTTAATACATGGAGACCAATACCTCATATGAGTGAATATACACAGTCTTATAACAGTCTTATGCCCTCTTATTATGATCTTAATACATGGAGACCAATACCTCATATGAGTGAAATATACACAGTCTTATAACAGTCTTATGCCCTCTTATTAATGATCTTAATACATGGAGACCAATACCTCAATCTATAAAGTTTATGTTTGATGATCAATACATGGAGACCAATACCTCATATGAGAAATATACACAGTCTTATAACAATCTTATTTGTGCTCTCTATCAATGATCTTAATACATGGAGACCAATACCTCATATGAGTGAAATATACACAGTCTTATAACAGTCTTATGCCCTCTTATTAATGATCTTAATACATGGAGACCAATACCTCATATGAGTGAAATATACACAGTCTTATAACAGTCTTATGCCCTCTTATCAATGATCTTAATACATGGAGACCAATACCTCATATGAGTGAAATATACACAGTCTTATAACAAGTCTTATTTGTGCTCTCTTATCAATGATCTTAATACATGGAGACCAATACCTCATATGAGTGAAATATACACAGTCTTATAACAGTCTTATGCCCTCTTATTAATGATCTTAATACATGGAGACCAATACCTCATATGAGTGAAATATACACAGTCTATAACAGTCTTATGCCCTCTTAAAATGATCTTAATACATGGAGACCAATACCTCAATCTATAAAGTTTTATGTTTTTGATGATCTTAATACATGGAGACCAATACCTCATATGAGTGAAATATACACAGTCTTATTACAGTCTTATGCCCTCTTATTAATGATCTTAATACATGGAGACCAATACCTCATATGAGTGAAATATACACAGTCTTATAACAGTCTTATGCCCTCTTATTAATTATCTTAATACATGGAGACCAATACCTCAATCTATAAAGTTTTATGTTTTTGATGATCTTAATATGATCTACTGATAAAATGATCACATGGAGACCAATACCTCAATCTATAAAGTTTTATGTTTTTGATGATCTTAATACATGATGATCTACATGATACAATGATCTTAATACATGGAGACCAATACCCTTAATCTATTAAGTTTTATGTTTTTGATGATCTTAATACATGATGATCTACATGATACAATGATCTTAATACATGGAGACCAATACCTTTAATCTATTAAGTTTATGTTTTGATGATCTTAATACATGATGATCTACATGATACAATGATCCTAATACATGGAGACCAATACCTCAATCTATAAAGTTTTATGTTTTTGATCGTTTTTCATTAAAATTGAGGAAAGAATTTCCCAGGGTATAATAATTCAATATATGCTGTCAATATCCATGATGTGAATCAGCGAATTTATGTTAAAAAGTTGTGAAACAAAACCTTTGCTACTAAGTTACATTCAAGCGAAGATGCTAAAGTATCAGCAAAGTAATCTCAAAGTTGGGAAATTGTTTTTCTACAGTTAAACATTGTAACTGTAAAGAACGAAAGAATAGAAAGGAATAGTCATTATGACCAGGACACTTTAGAGCATGAAAATACTAAGCAATGGTGCTCCGTCCCTTACGTTGGAATTTTATCGCAGCGTTTAGGTAGTGTTTTGAAGAGTAGTAACTTGAATGTAAGCTTCAGCAATCGCAAGACTTTAAAAACCTACCTTAGTAATGTTAAGGACCCTATCCCTTTGGAATCGCGTAGTGGGGTGTATAAAGTCCAATGTGGGGAGTGCCAAGCTGAGTACTTAGGCCAGACTGGTAGGAAACTAAGCACCAGACTTTCTGAACATCTTAAACGTGCTTCCAGCAAGTTCTACATACACCTCATCACTGACAACCACGTGAATGCTCCGCATAAAACTTGCATATTGCATTACGGAGATAAAGGTCGTAAGTTAAACTTTTTAGAAAACTTAGAGATATTTAGAAGTCAAGACACTGTTGGGGATTTAAACTTAAACGAGAGAGGGGAGAGAACGCCGATAAACCAACCAGTATGTGTCTTATTACAAGCCTGCTCAAACCTCTATCTTAAATTTGTTCAACTAATAATTCATTCTATCTTTTATTCTCTGCTCAACGGTAAATTTATTTTATTTATTATGTTTAACTTCATTTCTGTTCTTATTTGTATACTTGTATTTTTATTTATTTATTTTTTCTTTCTAAGTGGGGTTTTTTAATTTATTTTTTTGTCTTATTTGTTTAATAGGCACTGATGATGACCTCTTGTTAGGTCGAAAGTGCTCTGCTTTATTGTAAATAAATATCATAAACTGTGGAGAGACTTTCTATTCTTTCGTTCTTTACGATGGACTCCATTTATGCTCATTTTAAAACATCATTTTAAAACATTCGTAACTGTAAGTTCTTGAACAAGATGAATTTCTTAAAGGACTGACCTGAATTCATAGAGAGATCCGAAGAGGGCTCGCATTGTTTTGAGTGATCTTGCTAAATGGTCCTTCCTACATATTGACTGAGCTTCTGGTATTCTATTGACAAACTGACCAACACCAAACCATTTCAGTTAATAAATAAAAGAGAAAATTTTAATATTCCTATTTTTAATGAATGTTGTTTTTAACAAAGTGTTTTAATGAGGTACTTGCAGGTTTTTGCATTGCTCTACTAACTTAAAGGATATCATGAAAAAAGAAGTAGAAACTTTAAGAAGACTCTTTTAAAATTCCGGTCAGATTAAATTAAATGTAAAAAAAATGATGGGTAAAAGAAATGTTTGTCCATAACAACAAACCGTTTATTTAAATAAATTAATTAATTACAATATGATTTTAAAACTATTTTTAAACTAAAACAAGAAAAATAAACGTTAGTAAGAGGGTATTCACAATTTAATCAAGAAAAAAATTATCAATTATCCAAACCGAATTACTGCCAAAACAAGAATTTTCTAAAAGCTGAGAAAACTCCCCCCCCACATTTTATTAAATTTCCCTCCTCTCCAATTTTATTTCTACCAACTTATTCGATTTAAATATAATGATGGATACTCACCTGCCAGGATTTCAGTGCCTTGGAATTTGGTGCTGATATGCAGGATGTTTTCCACCATAGATTCCATTTATCTTTTAGACCAGCTTCTTCCTTACATTCCACCCATCCGCGTTCTGAGAAAACCTGATCAACATAAAAAAAAAATACAATATTATAAAATGCAAGATTACCCACGGCATAACAGCTAAATTCTAACGCGAAGGTCCGCATGTCGGGCAAATCTCGGGTGCTGAATTGAATGAAATCGGTTCGAGGTCAATTCGCCCTTTCTAAGTGACCAAAAAGTCAAATACAAATAAAATAAATAAAACTGAGAGTTGAATGAAAGTGTTTGATACGTACACCCAGGTACAGCCAAGGTACCTAGGTCCGAAATCTGGCAAAGACGATAATTTTTTCTCGTTTTTTTTACATTATATAAATTTATAATTAAAAAACAATTTTGGCTCAGTGGTCCACATGTCGGGCGAATTTCCTTTGGAATGCGTGTTTCCGTGCCTAACAATTAATTTCTTGCTCCAACAGTTACACGATAATCAACCGCTACTTAGAAGTCATTTTGTCTGTATTTTTCAAAATAAATGCGCTAAAATCTTTAAAAAAAGCCAACTGATCATTAAAATAATGCTAATAATGGTGTGCAATGCCAATTTTAGAGCCATAGGTTTGTATAGCCAACAGGATGCGCATTTCCTTTGAAAAATTCAGAAGAAATGAGATGTGAGTAGTGCTTGATAATTGAGTAACTGCTCAAGTTATAAATCATAAACCGGAACCTTAGGCAAGAAATGGATTGTTTAGCACGGAAACACGCATTTCAAAGGAAATTCACCCAACATGCGGACAACCGCGCCAGCATTCTCTGTATTTTTGAACGAAAGTAAGTGAGTTCTTATATTACAGAAAATTGGGACAGCGCGTATGTTTGTTTGTGTGTTTGTTTGTACGTGTCGCGATAACTGTCGTAAAAATGGACGGATTTTAATAAAATTTTGTATACAGGTAAAACTAACTATGTGTCAGAGCTGTATAGTTTTTGGTAATATTCCGGAAAATATTTTTAAAATGGCAGCCAATATGGCAGACCGGATCGTGTTGCATATCGTTTTAAACCTCTTAAAGAGTAAGAAAAGATTATATATGTTTCATCGTCAAAATTTTAAAATATTTTACAAAATTTAAAAATGGCGGCAAAAATAATGAACTCAAAAAAATTAATTTTAAAGGAATAACTCGAGTAATATATCGTTGAAAAGCTCTTGAGTAGTAGAACAAAACATGTTATATACAAAATTCCGATAAATTCAACATGGCGGCCATAATTGTAAATAAAAATTTATTTTTACAAATTTTATAAGTATTTACATGAGAAAGATCAATTGTAATATACTTTAGATAATTGTATACATGTAAAATTGACTATGTGTCAAAGCTGAATAGCTTTGTATTATTATAAATATACGTAATGTAGCGAGCGAAGCGAGCCTTTTATACTATGTAAAATGTTAAAGATACCTAAGCTAGCAAGCGAGCGAACCTTTTTGACTTTATACTTTAAGTAGTATAGCGTCCGTATGTTTTGATAGACTATCTCGCTTGCTTTAAATAAATAATTTTATTTGATGTTTCTTTTGACGTGAGTTCTTGATGCAACGCCATTACTATCTTGTTGGTTGGTATAAACTATGCCTTTATAAATGGTAGTGAACACCATTATTTCAGTATATACATACGTATATATATATATATATATATATATATATATATATATTATATATATATATATATATATATATATACATAAAAGTTTTGCTAAACAAATTTTTTGTGGTCATGGACGGATTTTGGTCGTGGTCAGGTTCGAAACCAGCTATATCGCCTGTCCAATTAGCAATTTTTTTCCAATGGAATTTCGCTTAAAATTAGACAGTTTAAACATAGGTTATATGTGTTAACCATTTTCAGGTTGCAGAGTTTAATTCAAAGTTATGAGAGGGGAAAATCCAAATACCTTTGAGACCTCTCTTGCTATTCTTCTAACCTTAATGTTGTTTAGTTCATACATAAACACTTCGTGTCGGCAAGGTTAGGCGTGAAGATTGAAAAAAACTTTTAGGTAAATTCATGTTTCTGGTTGGTTAAAAAGATGTATGCAAATTACGTAAAAAATTAACCAATCAACTTGTTCACATCATTGTTTAATATCCAGACCCTGATATACTCTTTTGCGCTCACCTTTTTTACTAACTGTATATTGTGTGATTTTCAATTCTTCTTTACATGAAACATTTAAAGCTTTTTCATTCTTTACATGAAAGAATTCCTTGCCAAGCACGAGCTAACATACCCCAACATGATACATGTTGCAGTTCTTTTTAATAAAAACATACACACATCCTAACATTCAACATATCGTGAGAGCACTAATAATCTAAATACTTGTTCTACAAGCACCTTAATCTAAATACTTGTTCCACAAGCCCCTCAATCTAAATACTTGTTCCACAAGCACCTCAATCTAAATACTTGTTTCACAAGCACCTCAATCTAAATACTTGTTCCACAAGCACCTCTATCTAAATACTTGTTCCACAATCACCTTAATCTAAATACTTGTTCCCCACAATCACCTTAATCTAAATACTTGTCCTACAAGCACCTCAATCTAAATACTTGTTCCACAAGCAACTTAATCTAAATACTTGTTCCACAAGCGCTACAATCTTAACTTTTATTTACTGAATGTATCAAACCATTTTATATAATAAGTATATTGATAGAAAAAGACAAAAAAGAAAACAGAAGCAGACGGAAAATAAATTACAAATCCAATACTTTCTCTATAAAATTAGATCTTTTCTGTCCCCCCCCCCCCCTCTTTTAATTGTAGTATTTATTTGTCACATTACGTTATTATTTTTACTTTTCCTCATTGGTACCGTAGGTATATAAGAAAAGTATTGTGGTTGCAAAAAATCCAAAAAATCATAAAACGCGGCAAAATTATGCGATCAGATTGAGATTTGTCACGCATGTAGCTATGTATAAGACTTACATATGCGCCAAGTTTAATCTCATTATCAGCATTAGTTCAATTTTTATCAAATGACTTGTGTACGTTTTTTTAAATTGTAAAAACTGCTTTAGTTCTTGAAAAAGAACCCTCGCTGCAGAGGGGAGATCTGCGCTTGTAATACTAACTTAAATATTAATTTACTTAAAAAGGAAAGATTTTTTACATTCTTAATATTAATAAATATAACAAATAGCACTTATTGACCATACGTATAGAAAAATAGTAAAAAGCTTTCGACCTAATCATACGGTCGAAAGCTTAAATGTTGTTTTATTTATTATGACCAAAACCTCATAACTTTTTCTATATTAATAAATATGAAAATAGTCTAAAATAATAATAAATAGTGCATTTGAAGAGGGTTATTGTATAATTATAAATGAAAAAGTTAAAATTAAAACAAAATAATATGGTGAAGGAGTTAGTTATTATTTAGAATGTGGTGAGTAAGGTTAGTGGGTTAGTATTTTTGTTAGTGGGTTAATAGTTATGTACATTAAAATATTAAACATCGATGAATTTTTGGTGAGTATGCGTATTTTGGAGATTATTCTATACTGTCCACTAAGTATTCCTTAATTATTTTTTTAAAATGGTCAGTTTTAGTTATTTGTTTAAGTTGTGTGTTTCGTGCTCTACAGTCGATAATGTGTGTTTTCCGGTCTGTATTCTGTTCAGGCAAGTTTAGTCAAATAGTTGTTGAATCGGCAGTATTTTCATTTTCATGTTCTGTTATTTTCTTTTTCAGCATAGTTTTAATTATTTATTTTGTGCTATAATGACCTGTTTTTTTGCTATGTCTGTGGCTGCTCCCCGCCACAATCCCAAGTATATCTATGATTTTGGTTAGATCGTAAAGGTTAAGCAGCATGAGGCATGGTAAGTGCTGTATGGGTGACGCTGAAAATGAAACGGATGTATTTACTATCTGAGGACGATGCATGGAGGATGAGCGTAGCGAAACCGATGTGATGAGGAAAAGTTCCGAGGTACCCTGTACCCGATTTTGTTATTTACGGTTAAAAGTCAATATCCACGTTTAGTAACCATATCTAACCACCACCAACCAAAAGTAATTTAGAGTGCTTATAAAACACTGTTATATAAGCACTCTAAAGTAATCATTTTCAACTAAAGCGAGCTAGCAATAACACAACATATACCATGCTAAATCTCATATTGTTATTATAAGTTGGATATTTATGGTAATTGACGTTTACTAGAGGTTACCAATGGTGATTGGTCGTGGCTGCTTTGACATCTAAACTTAAAATAAACCTAAAAAATCAAACTTTAACGTTGAGGGGAGGGGCAAAAATATCAATGATAGAAATTGTTACAGAATATATTTATTTGAAATTAATTGTCAAAATACGCAACTGCAAAGGTCTACTTGAGAGCTTTTAGTATTTATGCTATTTAAAAAATATATTTCTTACTTCTATGAAGATTTTAGTTTCATGACTAAATAGATTATGACATCCAATACATATTTATCTAGGGTTTGAAATTGTTTGGAAATATTTGCTTTGTTATAATATAAGAACTCTGAAAATATCTTCAACGATTGTTTATGAGAAAAAACGCAATGTAGGTTAGGGAGGAAAGAATTGATAAAAGATTGTTCTGAAGAAAGTTTGAAAATAATATTATTGATTATACTAGATTTTAGACATCATTATAAAATTTAATATTGGGTTGTCATTTGTAAGAAGATGCTGACGAGGATATTATTCTGCGACTCTATCCTTACAGTTTAGTCTCTTGTTTTAGAACATTATGTACTAAATAAGTTACAAAAAGAGATTTTTTTGAAAGGTTCAGTGCTTTTTGTCTGGGAGTCCGGATGTGTTTATTTCGTCAAAAGTGGCAAAAACAAATTAACTTTAGAACTAACGAAGGCATGTAGTAATGAAAACCGCCAACCTGTTTTCTCTGTTTTGCGCGCAATGCCGACGTATAAAACTTCGAAATTTCGTCGTAAGAAGCTGTCAATATTTTATAGGTTCTTTACGCAGTAAGAAATGCCATATTCCTTTCTAAGCCAAAGAGAGCAATCTTTTTATGTTCTATATAAATAAATAAATTTGTGTGGTACTTTATATAAAATAGAATATAACAAAAAGGAAGTTACACAGTAAATCATTTAGAGTATGCGTGGAGAATAATATCATAAATTTAAGAATTAAGTTTAATGGACTGTGAGAAATCTTAATTAGGAAAAGTAATAATGAAGACAGGAGTCCTAGTTTTTGTTAGTTTAATTTATTTCATCAGAGCTTTCGCACAAGTGATGCTTGCCATCCTCAGTGAATCTAATAACAAGTAAACAAAACCATGTTGTTTTTAAATAACATTTTTTTCTTTTCATAATAGTTGTTATGTTTTACCCACTTTTTATAAATTAACTTTTGGTTTGATGCTCTTAACTACTGTTTCACATATGTGGTGTTGTAACTATATTACTTATTGTAAGTTTGGGCTATGATTATTTTGATATTAACTTTTGGTTTGATGCTCTTAACTACTGTTTCACATATATATGTGGTGTTGTAACTATATTACTTATTTAAGTTTGGGCTATGATTATTTTTATATTAACTTTGGTTTGATGCTCTTAACTGTTGTTTCACATATGTGGTGGTGTAACTATATTACTTATTGTAAGTTTGGGCTATGATTATTTGAATATTAACTTTTGGTTTGATGCTCTTCTACTGTTTCACATATGTGGTGTTGTAACTATATTACTTATTGTAAGTTTGGGCTATGATTATTTTAATATTAACTTTTGGTTTGATGCTCTTAACTACTGTTTCACATATGTGGTGGTGTAACTATATTAATTATTGTAAGTTTGGGCTAATGATTATTTTATTAACTTGCATTTGTTTTGAATTGTTTTTTGCCTTGTTTGGTATGTATTTTTTATTTCTGTTTTTTGTAATTGGTTTATGCTTTTGTTTACGTGTTATTAGATTCACTGAGGATGCTAAGCATCGCTTGTGCGAAAGCTCTGATACAAGGTTAAGATATAATAGTCTTATGGAGTGAATGTTGACCAAATAACAAAGATGTGACAAGTCAGCAGCCCTGGAAAACACGAGACCGCCAGTTTTTGTACTTAACTACAGTCATACTTAAGGTTATACCTAAGTATGCCTGTAAGTACCCTAACTTAAGGTTATACATGTTGACATAATTTCCTATTATCATTCCCGCAGGGGAATCTATGAAAAATGTACACGGGAAAAAACACAGAAAAAAGTACACAGGAAAAACATACTGGAAAAAAAGTAGATGGAAAAAAACACACGGAAAACACAACGGAAAAATACAGGGAAAAAAGTACACAGAAAAAAATTACTCGGAAAAAAGTACAACGGAAAAAAGTACACCTGGCCATTACCTCATAATATAACCTTGTTTAAAGGATATCAATGTCACATTAAGATATCTACGTACACAGAAAATTCTACGTACACCTTATCACAGAAAAACACGTGAACGCGCCGCATAAAGCTTGCATAATTCATTACGGAGATAAAGGTCGTAAGTTGAACTTTTTGGAGAACTTGGAAATATTTAGAAGCCAGGACACTGTTGGTGATCTTAATTTGAACGAAAGAGGGGAGCGAACGCCGCTTATCAATGCGCTACTACGGGCGCCTCACCCTGCATTTAAAACTACCTTTTTAACACTTATCTCGGCTCAACGGTAATATTTCTATTTATCCATTTTTTACTTAATTTATTTATTTATATTTTATGGATTTATTTTTATTTATTTATATTTTATTTATCACTCCATTTCTGTAATTTATCTGTTTTCTTTGGTATAATTTTGTAATTTTATGTATTAGTTTGTTTTGACATTTTTTGTCTTATTTGTTTAATAGGCACTGATGATGACCTCTTGTTAGGTCGAAAGCGCTCTGCTTTACGTTTAATAAAATCTTTAACTGTGGAGAGACTTTTTATTCTTTCGTTCTGTTAAGATATCTATGTCACTAATCCTTTGACAAAATTATATGCTTATATCATGAGTGACCTTAAATAGTTTCATTGTCAGCTTAAGTGAATTGCACGCACAAGATCGTATTTAATTTTCATTCCATGCACATTAAATACAGCTTAAAAACATAGAAATATAAAGTCGATAAAAACGACTTTATCTTATAACTGGCTTCATTTGGAAATGAGTTTGACTAATATAAATATATTCATGCTAAATTAGATTAAATAATAATATTATAATTATTGTATTATTTTACGAGAAAACAAATTTGATATTTTTATCATAATAATTTGTGCAGATGTTTTCTGCGGGTAAAATCTTTAATATTAAGTCGTAACCTCATAAGGGTTGTCGGTGCTTGGCACTTTAAAACAGACATGATTAGAGAAAAGAAGTTGGGGTATAAAAAAATTGCTACTAGGTCTGGGATTGCGTGTCGCTCTTACGACGTCTGCTCTTAATGGTTAGAGACCCCACGCGGGCTCTCCCTAACCTACCTAATTGGCCTGGACCTATCTTAATATAACTTTTACGCTCTATGATACTGAAAAAAACTTTTCTTCAAATCTTAAAATTAAGGTTTAACTAAGTAAATTAACTTAGCTTGCATGCTTAAGTTTCCATTCCATAGTTGTGACTTCCCTTTGTTTTATTTATTAACGGATTTGATACTTTATAAATATATATATATATATATATATATATATATATAATATATATATATATATATATATATATATATATATATATATATATATATATATATATATATATATATTAGGATTAGCTAGGTTTGCGGGCCTTTGCGCTAGAATTTTACAATATTATGGTATATTCATAATAATTTATATTTTTGCCTGTCTTTTACATTTATTAATCGACCTGTACGTTTAATATACTTAATAGGCTTCCGCGGTTGTTGTCATGAATATTTAGGTCTCCCGGTCAATGTAGATATAGAATCCGACGTTTCGCTTCCTCGGTGGGAGGCATCTTCAGATTTTAACTAACACAAATATAATAATAATAATATAAATATTTGGCCCATTAAAATACAGAGTGCCCCTCGATAGCACACTTAACTGGAAAGCTCATATAATGAACTAAGCAATAGACTTTCTTCTACTATATACTTGCTACGTAAACTTAGTTTAACTTTAAATACTGATACTATGCGCATTGTCATTCACGTATGCTGTATTGTATTAACAAATGGGGAGCAACCCCCGTAGCTAACATTATTTTAATTTTGCAAGAAAAGGCTATCCGTATCATAAATAGTGCTAAACATGACGCTAAGTGCAAATAACATTTTATTGAAAATAAATTTTATTTTTTCATTCAGCCTACATTTTTTCATTGCTGGTGTTAATGAAATTCTTCTGGTCTTTTTCTTCTGGTGTTAATTTTGGTTCTTCATATCAATTATATGAAGAACCAAAATTATGGCACTAGATATATTTTCTCTTGTATGCTCAATAATTCACACCAGTCCCCAAATTTTAATTGTATGAGGTGTTTTAATAATTTACCCGCTTCAGTAGTTGAACTTCCACCCAAAACTTGTTCAATTGTAATTCCACCAAAAAACGCATTAAACATTGTTGCTTGAGATAGCCTACTATAATATTAACGAGTTTTTATCTAATAACTTAGTATCCCCACCATAGATGTTTAGTGTTTCTCGAGTAATGTTAAATCATGTTTTAATGTTTTTTTTTATTTTCAATCAAGTTGGTTATTCAAACTTGATTGAACAAGTTTGTAATTGAACAATCAAGTTGATTGTGTTTAAACTAGCCGGTTCCTCACGGTAAGATTATTGACCGCACCAAAAAAAGGTAATAGTTTCCTAGGGTTTTCCAAACACGACAGAACGATGAAAAATATATCGATCGTGTGTCATTTTGTGGTGTAACGCATTTATTTAAATCAACCTGGGTAATCGCGTAGGGTAGACTTGCGTTTCTCTTTTATTTTCAATTATACTTGATTTAAATGCATGCATACACGAATAAAATCAACTAAACAGTGGAGACTTTATAAGACTTGGTCTGTCTTGTGTCTATCTCACCTAGATTCAAGTATACGCTCACGAAACAATGCGTTTGGGTTTACTTGCGGTTGTAGCGCGTGTAAGAAGAATAGAAAGATCTTTCAAAGTTCGCGTGATAGCGTTATCACAACATGTTCTGATGAAATCTTAGTATACCACTTTACATGAAGCATTACAGTTTTAACTAAGGTTGCCTCCCGCCCAAAATATAGTTTTCTTTTATATTTTTGGAAAAACTTACGATAATTTGAATATTAAGTTAAATTTTTAATTGGTGCTCAATTAGTCATCAAATACTAATGGCAATATTTGTTCATAGAGATGTGTTTTGTGTATATTCGTGTTTAATTGCATTATAGCTGTTATACAAATTGTGTCATAATCAAAGCTTTAATAAATAGAAATATTTATAAAACTTCGTTATAAGTAATCCTTGTCTCCTAAAGGTAGCTCTAATCAACTTTTGTCTTTCTGTCTTTGTTGCTTATTTTTATAGAGATATTATTGCTAGAAGGGCTCTATAGATTAAGTTTTGAAACATCGAAAAGTAACCTGACACCTTCGCTAGTAAATAAAATCAAATAATCAGTACAAAATTACAGTATTATTACAGTAAATTACACAGTAGAACGTTAAAAATACAAGTCAAACCACAAAAAATAAGCGGGAAGCCGAAATGAATTGATTTATTATAATATTACCTTCTTAGAATAATACTATATATAGAAGGAGCACAGGGCCGTAAACACAATGTAATTCCACTGATAACACGAAAGCCGGTTGACTGGTGCAACTAAGTAATGCTGCCAACCTGACAACAAAACATTATTTTAAATATTTGTCATAAGTATCTATTAATGAAGAAAGATCGAAAGAACAAATATAGTAACTTAAAACACCTGCTGAGTATTTAATAAAACCGGTCTTAGATGGCAAAAGGGTGGCGGAATACAAGAATCTACATTTAGTTGACGAGGACTACTTTTTATATATAATTTTAATAAATACGTTAAACTACAATTTAAAATGCTTTTAATATTGTAATGCACCGATATTTATATTAGTATTTTATGAATAATCAATCATTAATTAATAATAGAACATAATAATTTAGCAACCGGAAGTATTGCCAACTTTTTTTTAGAAAATTGTATATTGTTAGGGTGGCAGCATTACTTAGTTGCACCAGTGAACCGACTTTCGTGTTATCAGTAGTGCTCCTTCTATATATAGTATTATTCTAAGATTACCTTACTCTTAAAGAAGGTTGCAAAGAGGTTACAAAGATCCTCTGAGAGCCCCAAAAAGATGTTTCAGACCTCTCAATGTATTGTGATAGGCTATGCCCCTTCTAGTATGTATCTCTATTCAAATTTCATTGCATAATTAGGTTTTATGAATGCTTAATCATGCCTGTTTTTATAGCCATTCTTTATTTATATATAAAATATAACCTATATTGTGAGGCGTATTATAAAAATAGTTATTTATGCCATAAGGCTGAGAAGTGTGTCTTTATGTCACGGCAATTAGATTTACCGACGAGCGAAGCGAGTCGGGAAAAATTGCCAAGACATAAAGACATTCTCAGCCGGATGGCATACACTATTTTTTTTGAGGTAGCACTCATAAAATAAACTGCGCTATATACTTAATTGAAAAAAAAAACATACATCCCATTAACTCCATATTATCGTCGTCATTGAAGTTATCCATAGCTTCACACTTTTAATCAAAAATGTAAAAGCTTTACAAATAAACACACAAAAATTGTTAATTAGAACACCTTTTAAAAACGAAAAAAAATTAGTCATAGAAAAAAAAAGGTTTTACACAGATTGTTTTTTTGAACACGCTACATTACAGTAATGGCGGCAATATATGAATTACTTTTACGTCCTAGGAATTTTTTTACATTCATTATTGTCCTCGGAGGTGAAAAGTACTAAATAATCTCCTATAACAATAATGATTGGCTTCTCGTCCTAAAAACGGTCCAGTAAAGTGCTCAATTACGTACTACCTCAAAAAAATAAATTTATTACGTGGCATCAGTTACAATTTGACCACACTGTCATATTATTATATAATTATGAAACTAAGTTGAAAAACTAAAGCTAAGTAAATAAAAGATGATAAAGCGCAATATACAATGAACAATTAACAGTGCACTAAAAGATGCACAATAAATTATTAAAACAAATAAAATTAAATTAAAAAAAACTCTCTTTATGATCGATTTGTCTTTAATATAACCAATAAAAAAATTATATTTTATTTTTTAGAGACTTGATATCAATTTTTTTTAAATTACAGAGTGGATTTTTAATCAGTTTTATTACTCCGGCATTCAGCACGGCCTTCCATAGAGTGCCGTATTTCAGTAAAGTATTTTTTTCTTTAAAACATTAATTAACTATTTTATTGTATAAGTGACATTTATAATTTGTATTTTAATTTTCTGAAATAAATTCATTTAAAAAAAGTTTGATATCTGAACACTTTTTCGTTCAGTAGAGTTGTAGAGAGAGGCAGATGATTATAGAGCTGAATCCCTGTGCTGAAAATGATGTCTTTCAGTCTTTTGAAGTCGAAATCTGTGGGTACTTAACTGGTATTTATCTATTTTTTTTTCTTTTTTTTTTAAACAATATTTCCTTTATTTAATATAAAAAATTATAATGGCAACAAACTTCTTTAAAACTAAAATATAAACCTATATTTAAAATTCAAGATAAAAAAAAATAATAATAAACAGATGCAAATAATTAGTGAAAAAGATAAAATATATAGGCTTAATAGATAAAATAAAAGTAAAATAAATTTTATATAAATATATAGAAGCCTTTTTTTAACTGTATGTGTGTTTTTTTTAATGTTTTTTTTTTTTTTAAAGAAGTATGTGTGCTTGTAGTGGAAATGTACTCTTCACTTTAAGGCATTAGCCTTGCGCCGCAAAGAGGTGATGTTTTTTACTCTTTATATTTGTGAATTGTCTAAAAATATTGTTTTTATGTTATATTATTATAATTGTGAGTGTTTTATTTATTTGTTTGTATGTTATTATTTAATTGTTTTATTTTTTTATATTGTTATTGAATGAACGTAAGTGAGTTCTTACATTTCAGAAGATTGGGACGGCGCGTTTGTTTGTGTGTTTGTTTTTACGTGTCGCGATAACTGCCGTAAAAATTGACCGATTTTGATAAAATTTTGTATACAGGTAAAACTAATTATGTGTCAGAGCTGTATAGTTTTTGGTAATATTCCGAAAAATATTTTCAAAATGGCAGCCAAAATGGCGGACCGGATAAAAAAAAATTTTGAGCGAAAAAATCGTGTTGTATATCGTTTTAAAGCTCTTAAAGAGTAGAAAAAGAAAATATATGTTTCATGGTCAAAATTTAAAAATTTTTTGGAAAATTTAAAAATGGCGGCTAAAATAATGACCCAAAAATTTTAAAATTGAAGGAATAACTCGAGTAATATATCGTTGTAAAGCTCTTGATTAGTAGAACAAAAAATGTTATATACTAAATTCCGAAAAATTCAACATGGCGGCCATAATTTAATATAATAATTAGTTTTTACTAATTTTATAAGAATTTACAAGATAAAGATCTATTGTAATATACTTTAGATACTTTTATACAAGTAAAATTAACTATATGTCAGAGCTGTATAGTTTTTGGTAATATTCCGAAAAATATATTCAAAATGGCGGCCAATATGGCGGACCGGATAAAAAAGTTTTGAGCAAAAAATCGTGTTGTATATCGTTTAAAAGCTCTTAAAGAGTAGAAAAAGAAAATATATTTTTCATGGTCAACATTTCAAATTTTTATTAATTTAAAAATGGCGGCTAAAATAATAAACTCAAAAAAATAAAATTTAAAGCGAGCCTTCTTTTACCCTTTATTATTATAAATATACGCGAGCCTTTTTTGATATGCATTAATATTAAATATAAGCAATCTAGCGAGCGAAGCGAGCCTATTTTTAACGTTGTATTATAACAAATAAAAGCAATCTAGCGAGCGAAGCGAGCCTTATTTACTATGCATTAATATTAAATATAAGCAATCTAGCATGCGAAGCGAGCCTTTTTTACAATATATTTTATTATAAATATAAGCAAACTAGCGAGCGAAGCGAGCCTTGAGAATAGAATGGATAGAATTGATGATTTTCCTTAGGATTTTTGACTGGAGGGTTTGGAGGCGTTGATAGTTGGATCTTATCCAACTAATAATCCCTTATTGATCATCCTAATCTTCTAGTACAACTCCTTTCCTCTAAAACCCTACCGGACAATCCTGTCAGAGGTCTGAGGCGGCAGTAGCCCAGAGATAAATTAAACCCGCTATAACATGACCTCTCCCTGAAGGTATTGCGAATACCTTCAGGTATCCCTCCACGAACAAATAAGTCTTAGGCTATAAAATGCATATTCTTAAGTCCTTGGCTGTTGGAGGCCAAAAAAAGAAAAATGATATTTTTTTCTTATTTTATTTTTTTTTTCTTATAAATTATTATTATTATTATTTATTTATCTTATTATTATTATTTTTCTTTACAATTTATTTACCACTATATTTTTACTAATTTTAATTATTCCCTTAGTGCGATCACTGAATGTTTCTCTACCAAGCCTCTCAAACCACTAAAACCATTTAACTCAAATACTTGTAACAATCATAATTGTTGTTGTATTAATCAATAAAATATGTTAAAACATTTCTTGTTTGGTAGTTATGAAAGACGTCATGTTGGTTTAGTCCAGTTTTAGTTCCATGTACTCTAAATATTGAAGACAAGCTAGAGAGAATATAGATAAAATATGTTTACTTTTGAAAGTATAAGAATATAGATAACATAATATAAAGTTAGAGTTACTATAGTTTATATATCTTTATACGTTTCATGATATGATTTGCTACTGACTGCTCCTTCGCACGAGCAAGTGCTAAGAATAAAACTCTAGATGTAAATTGCTGTAGGATTTATTGCTCTTTAGATAAGTGTCTATAGCCAGATTCACAGATATGGCAAATCATAATACTATTCTATTGATTTAAAATTACAAATAGGCACAAACTGAAATTTCACAGCTATATTTAGCCGAATAAATAAATAATAAATAAATATGCCGTTTTAGGGTCTTTCGGCCCATCAGGGTATTCACCCTGCAGGAACAACCTGAGGTGGGTAGCATCTATTACACTCTAAGAATTATTTAAAGTTGGCGAAATCTTTTTAATACAAATACTATTCATAAAATCTTAGAGCATAGCCCGGGCTGCGAACCCCGGACCTCCGGTGCCGAAATCGAACGCCTTTACGATCACGGCCACGGAGGCAGATATATTGAGCCGAATGAGTTTATTAAAAGCATTCAGTATGTTCAAATGAGTAGGACACCAGTGACACTAGCTTTTTTCTTTAGATATAATATGTATGTATGGATGTCTGTTTGAATTGATTGATGTGCACTGTTAATGTAAACATGATACGGGTGTTTGAATAGTTGTGCACTGTTAATGTAAACTTGGTACGGGTGTTTGAATAGTTGTGCACTGTTAATGTAAACATGGTACGGATTTTGGGATAGATGAGCACTGTTCATGTAAACATGGTACGGGTGTTTGTATAGTTGTGCACTGTTAATGTAAACATGGTACGGGTGTTTGAATAGATGTGCACTGTTCATGTAAACATGATACGGGTGTTTGAATAGATGTGCATTGTTTATGTAAACGTGGTACGGGTTTTTGGATAGATGTGCAGTGTTTATGTAAACATGGTACAGGTGTTTAGATAGATGTGCACTGTTCATGTAAACATGGTAAAGGTGTTTAGATAGATGTGCACTGTTCATGTAAACATGGTACAGGTGTTTAGATAGATGTGCACTGTTCATGTAAACATGGTACAGGTGTTTAGATAGATGTGCACTGTTCATGTAAACATGGTACAGGTGTTCTGATAGATGTGCACTGTTCATGTAAACATGGTACAGGTGTTTAGATAGATGTGCACTGTTCATGTAAACATGGTACGGGTCTTGGTGTCATGAATCTTATTATTAGAATGTTTCCTCCTCAATGCTTCTTGAATGAGTTAGGGATGTAAATGAACAAGTAATACTGAACAGTGTTGTCATATTGAAGTTAACTAATTTTTAAATTAGTAGTGGATTAGTTAATTGAAGAATTAACTATGAACTATCACTATGGTTGACAGCGTAGAGATATTATTACTAGAGGTACTTATTGGTTGAAGTTTGAAACATCGAAAAAATAAC
Organism: Microvelia longipes; assembly: GCA_018340805.1. Classification (NCBI taxonomy): domain Eukaryota; kingdom Metazoa; phylum Arthropoda; class Insecta; order Hemiptera; family Veliidae; genus Microvelia; species Microvelia longipes. The sequence continues at coordinate 7,244,834 of JACMZG010000008.1, forward strand.
CTGACCACCTTCACTTAAAATATAATCAAATAATCAGTACAAAATTACAATAACGTATATAGTAGAAGGTTAAAAATACAAAAAAACACAAACAATGTGCGGGAAGCCGAAATCAATTGATTTATTATTGCCTTAACTTAATCTTGAAGAAGGTTTCAATGAGGTTATACAGAACTCCTGAGAGCCCTAAAGAGATGTTTCAGGCCTCCCAATGTATTAATTAGGTTTTGCCTCCTCTAGTATATATCTCTATGGTTGGTAGGGTAACTTGTTGACATTTCTTATGAACTCAAATAAAAAGAAAACTTATTATTATGGTTTATATTGAAATCTCAGGTTCTAGTCTTACAAACGGCAAACACATTGAAAAGTCAAGTAAGAAATCATAAAAACGTCAAACATAAAAATCACTTTATCTATTCGAATCTTCGTTTAGTTGCGAGTTTTGTAAAACATCGATGAAAAACTTTGCCTACACAGTACATCTGTTTGCATTGACTGGCACGCACTTACAAACTTCCATACAACCTGATTTCCGTCAAAGTTTGTCTTGGAAAAACAACTGTCCCTATCCCTGACTTAGTTTTAAAACTTGACATCACCGAATTATGTCATTTGTTTAATGTTAACGATTTTATTGAACTTTTATTTCTGTGTGCCTTGTCTGACGAAACAATTCTCTGTACTTGCTTCTTACTAAGAAATAATACAGTTTTTTTGAGGTAGTACGTAATTGGGCACTTTATTGGACCGTTTTTAGGATGAGAAGCCAATCATTATTGTTATAGGAGGTTATTTAGTACTTTTCACCTCCGAGGACAATAATGAATGTAAAAAAACTCCTAGGACGTAAAAATAATTCATATATTGCCGCCATTACTGTAATGTAGCGTGTTCAAAAAACAATCTGTGTTAAACCTTCATGAGTTTTCTTTAAAAACGTTCATTTTGTTTCTGTTTTTGTTCGTAGACTATTTTTTTTTTCGTTTTTAAAAGGTGTTCTTATTGACAATTTTTGTGTGTTTATTTGTAAAGCTTTTACATTTTTGAGTAAAAGTGTAAAAATATGGATGAATTCAATGACGACGATAATATGGAGTTGATTGGACGTTTGTTTTTTTATTCAATTAAGTATATAGCGATGTTTATTTAATGAGTACTACCTCAAAAAAAATAGTGTGTGCCATCCGGCTGAGAATGTCTTTATGTCTTGGCAATTTTTCCCGACTCGCTTCGCTCGTTGGTAAATCTAATTATAATAATAATAATACCCGTTTAGAGCCTTGAGGCTCATCAGGAATAACCCCTGCGGGAACCACCTCGGGAGGTAGTAGTAACTGTCAAACTCAAAGTGAATTCTAAAGTTGGCGATAATTTATCTAAACAATAATCTTCTATAAACTGAGAGCGTAACCTGGGATGCGAACCTCAGACCTACGTGGGTGTCAAAGGTCAGTGTAAAGACTAACGCCTTAACGTCCTCGGCCACGGAGGCGGCTCGGTAAATCTAATTGCCGTGACATAAAGCACACTTCTCAGCCTTATGGCATAAATAACTATTATCTATAGTTTGTATAATTGAAACAAGACACTTTCGGCTTCTTGCTCACTCCATGGTTGTTGTCCTTTAACAGTTCGTCATGTTACTAGTTTATATAAGTGATGGCATACTGCCACGATATAAGCCAATTTACAATTTATTGGTAAAAAACGAGATTTTATCGATATATGTTGTTACCGCCTTGGCGGTTTCTGCACATAAGTTTAAAACCTGTTTATTTATTGTCTTTTAAATTGTCTAGTTGATATATATTTTTATTCTGTCATGTCCTGTCATAGTTAGTTAATTTCAAGGTTTAGCAGTCAGGGAAAACTAGTGTCCCTTATAGTTCTTTGACGTGAAGTTAAATAGTTATTGTATGTTAATAAACTTCTCAGTCTAAAGACTATATACCTTGTTCTTATTTACTGCAGCAACAGTCAAAGAACTATAGAATAAAATCAGTTAGTAGTTTATAGAAGATCGCAAATATGTCGTTGGGTGCAGATTCGGACAGTCGTAGAAGAACCAGGAACATGGCCCGAGCTGAAGCTAGGAACGCTGACCTTAAAGGTATTAAAGACTTGATTAATAGCCTTAGTAGTAAGCAAAATGAGTTCATTCAGCTAAAACAGAATTATGCTGCCTTAGGAATGCAGAGTGCTTCCTTAAGCGAACTTAAGATCCTAGTGGACGAATTTTGTATTAAAGTAGATCACTTTGTTATGACTTATTCGGACACCGAAGTAGAAACCATGAATAACTTGTGCGACATCAGACAAGATTTAGAAGAATGGTTTCGTACTGAGTCGGTCATGTTAAAATCGGTGAGCGAACGGACCAAACCTACATCAGTGGCTCCTAGCTCGCAAGAAGCTGCCGAAATTCAACAGCTCGGTGCAAAACTCATTAGTTCTTCACCCGTTCGTCCAAAATCCATTAAGTCTGACGTATCGGCTGTCACCGCTAGAACAAATCGCACGGCAAATAGCACCAGGTCGCGCGTGTCTAACGTAAGTAGCCTAGCATCTAAATTAGCCGCCCAACTCGAGACATTAGAAAAAGAGAAATTGCTGCACCAGAAAAAAATAGAAATAGACCTAGAATTAGAAAAAACTATATTAGTAAAAAAAGTTCTACAAAATCCTGAATTAAACTCGCAGGAATTAGAAGCAGTTGTAAATACAATGAGAGCCTGTGCGTTACAGCCATCGGTGCACCAGAATACACCAGAGCTGCCAGTAGTTAAACCGAGTACGTCAATGGTTAACGATTTAAACGTCATCAGAAGTCACAACAACCGCGACGCGAATGATTTAAATAACATCAGAAATCAGATCGAGAGCGACGTAACACGGCAACCTACACCACTACCTACACTACAAGTTCAATCATCCGGTCATCTCACACCACCAGTACCAGCACCTAGATCTCATCGCAGTACTCAGGAAGTTATTCGAGATCAACAAAGAATAAACCCCCTAGAACCCGAAAAACCCCTACCTCTGATATCATTCCTAGATTCCCGTCCCCCCATAACCTATTCCCAACCCTCTAACCAGGTTTACCAACCTTACCAGCGACCCTCCCAAGGGCCGCCAGATACAGCAACTATCAGGTCAAATTTTAATAATAATTTAACGTCTTTTACTAATCCTGTCATTGATCCGTTTATTTTGATGTCAAAAATTCAAATGCTAAATTCTTTAGTACCATTCATTTTTAAGGGCGATTACGTTGACTTTCCAATTTTTAGAGATCAGATAAGAACCTATTTAGAGGACAGTGTCTTACCTGATCACGATAAAGTAATATTTTTATCCAAATTTTTAGGTGGCGAAGCTTTGAAGGTTTTTCAGGATAACTTTGGGTTAAATTTTGCAGATAGTTTAGCTCTATTAGAAAGCAGATTTGGGAATCCAGCAGCAGTAACGGAGGCATGGACTAACAAACTAGTGGATGGTCCAACCTTATCTTTAAACGATGGTAAAGGATTATGTGAATATGCAGAAGCGCTTTCCACGGCTAGTAGAGTATTGTCACCAGAGGCTCGACAAGAGATAAGCGCCAAAGTGTGTTTAAAGAAAATGGTATCGCGTTTATCACAGCGCTATTTGCAGGGGTGGGTGAAATTTATAGAGCATAAACAAGGCCAAGAGTCTATTGATGATTTAGCTAAATTTGTAGCAGATATAGCTGAACAGATGAATCATCCTGTTTATGGTTCGATCGTGAACAAAAGTTGTTCGACGAAAGATAATAGTTATCCAAGCCAAATTCGTTTACAGCTAAAGGCAGACGAAATGTTTCTTTGCCTAGTAGTAGTAGTAACGCTGTAAATCAAGGGATGAGAACCAAGATAGACCCGTGTGCTTATTGTAAGAGTAGTCACTCGATACAAGCATGTCCAGAATTGCAAAAACAAAATTCTGAGAATATAAAACAATTTATTTATAGTGAGAATCTATGTTTTAGTTGTTTAGCGAAAAATCATAGAAGTAAGGAGTGCAAAAACAGAGCAAAATGCACTATTATAGGTTGCGGTAGAACGCATCCTGTAAGTATCCACAGTATATATGAGAAGTAAACGAGGAAGAGCTAGCTCCCCTCACGCCAAACCATCTGATCTATCTAAAATGAGCTGTACCACCTGTTTCTGGTTCTTTTTGAGGCGAAAGAGCCTCGAGAAGAAAAGATGGAGGCAGGTGCAGAGTTTATCAGAGGAGTTCTGGGGCAGGTGGAGGAGAGAGTACCTACAATCACTCCAGCAACGAGTAAAATGGACCTCCACTAGGAGAAACCTTAGTGTGGGAGATATAGTTTTCTGTAAATCCGAGTTTCCCCTCGAAATTCATGGCCCCTAGCCATGATAGTTGCTGTATCCCCTGGGGAGGATGGTTTGGTAAGGACGGTGAAGCTCCGTTTCGCCAAAGGTGGCGAAAAGGAGCGACTGGCCAGGGCAGTAGTTCTCTTAGATGAAGCGCCAAAGGCGCTAGGCTAGGCCGGGAGTGTTACCGCCTTGGCGGTTTCTGCACATAAGTTTAAAACCTGTTTATTTATTGTCTTTTAAATTGTCCAGTTGATATATATTTTTATTCTGTCATGTCCTGTCATAGTTAGTTAATTTCAAGGTTTAGCAGTCAGAGAAAACTAGTGTCCCTTATAGTTCTTTGACGTGAAGTTAAATAGTTATTGTATGTTAATAAACTTCTCAGTCTAAAGACTATATACCTTGTTCTTATTTACTGCAGCAACATTTTTTTAAACAAGTTCTTTATTGGCAAAAGTATACAATATTTATTTTGTGTTAACCGGAGCCATATTTTATTTATTGATTTGGGGTGATTTGTGCCTCTTTATTTTATTTTATTTATTAATTTTGGTATTAAATTTTGTTATTTTTTGGGGTGTGAGGGGGTTTGTTTGGGTTAAGGATAATTTCCAATTTTTTGGTTTGGGTATTTTGATTTTTTTTTTGCAGGATTTGCAAAAATGATATTTTTGATGGTGTTTTGAATATGTTTGTATTGTAAAGGGATTTTACAGGAGTGTCAAAGAGGGTTTCCTATGCAGTTTGTGGACTGACTTTTGATGAATCAACCTGGCATTTGCCTGTAAAATTGAGGGAAACCACAGAAAACCTCAATTAGGTTGATCGGACACGCGGGTCCTGGGTGTAAAGGTTATATTTTTTTTTTTATTTTTATTTTTTACGTTTGGGGGTTTAGTTGATAGGGTTCGTTTTCTTGATTTTTTGAGGCTAAGGGGAATAGTTTATTTTATTTACGAATTAAAGTGTATTTATTATATTTTTTTAATTTTGAGAAGAGTAGAGTCTTGATTTTTTCAGTCTAGTCTTGGATGTCTTGAATTTTGACTTTCTGATATAATTTTGATAGTTCTGTCTTGTATTTGGGACAGTCTAGTAGAATATGTTCTACGGTCTCGTCTATTGTGGGGCAGGTGTGACATACTGGGGAGTCACTTAATCCTATCTTGTAATGGTATTGTATGCATCTCGCATGTTGACTTCTTAATCGGTTAATTTTTACTATATCTCCTCTTGTTAATCTTGATTTCCAGAACCATGGTTTGGCAGGAACTTTCTTGATGATTTCTTTGAAAGTTTTACCTTTTTCAGGTTCTTCGTGGAGTTTGATATTGAAGTCTTCTAACATTTTCTTTTTTGATATTGATATTATATCTCTTGCTGGTATTTTATATTCTGATGGTGTTGCTGGATTTTTCGCAAGATGATCAGCTTCTTCGTTTCCTTGGATTCCTGAATGTGCTTTCACCCATATAAAATCAATTTCCTTCTTCATTCTTGTTAATTCGCTTATTTCTTGCAGGATATGCATGCATATGTGATCTATTTTGTTAGATAGTGTTATGTCGGAAAGTTTTTTAAGGATTCCTTGATTGTCGCAAGCAATAGTGTATTTGTTTTGATTATTTTGTAATGATTTTATGTATGTGAGTGTTTGCAAGATTGCTAAGCTTTCTAATGTGAATATGTTAGTGTACTGCGGGCATAAAAAACTTTGACCAATTTTCAGTTGTAAATCGTAATATGAGTAACCAGTTTTATCTTGTTGTTTTGATCCGTCAGTGAAAATTACGTAAGTGGTTTGTGGATGTAGGTTGTATAGTTGGTCTTGAAAAGTTACGTTGTTGTAAGGATAAGAAAGTTTTGGTATGTTTATAGAAATTGTTTGGTGGATGTGTTCAAAAGAAGTTTGATGGATTGGAAGTAATTTATTTTGGTATATACTTTGGTTGAGGTAAGGTTGTAGGAATTGGTAGCTATTTATAAGTATTGGGGGTGATTTATGTCGCCAATATCGATGATTATTATTTATTTTATTGGTCAAATTGTCAATAGTTGTCAATAAAGGGGATTGCTGAGAGTATAATTTTATAATGTGTTTGTCACTTAAATATTGTCTTCGTATGGTCTTTCCAAGTCAGTTTTTGGTCTATAAAGAGCCCTAAAAATCTAACTGTTCTTTTTCTTTTTATTCTTATATTGCCAAAATTAATTTCATCATCTAAAAGGACATTGTTGCATCTTGTAAAGATGCAACATTCAGATTTGTCTTGGGACAGTTCTAACCCAGTGAGTCTTGTCCATTCTTGAATTTGTCTAAGTGAGTTAGTTAGGTCAGTAATCATGTCATTTATTTTTTTGTTTATGGTGTATATAAGTATATCGTCAGCAAATTGAAGTATTTTTACAGGAAGGGTGATAATTTCTTCCAGGTCAGAAGTATGTATTATGTATAAAACTGGGCTTAAGATGGCCCCTTGAGGGACACCTCGTCTTGTTGTTCTACGTCCAATAGTTTTTCCATTAACTCGAAAAATAAGGATTCTGTCGGTAATTAATTTAATTATAAAACTTGCTGTTTGTTGTGGTATATCTAATCGTAACAGTTTGTGGTAAAGTACAGTTAAATCTACGTTATCATAAGCTCCTGTAATGTCTAGTAAAAGAGATAATACTGATTTTTGTTGAGTAAATGCACTATGTATGTCATTGGTTATCGATATATGTTAATCGATAAAATCAGAACTAATATTGACAATACATTTTCATAAGTCTATTTATCATGATGGTGCCCGTTTAGAGCCTTGCGGCTCAACAGGGATAACCCCAGCGGGAACCACCTTGGGTGGTAGTAGCAACCGTTACGCTCAGAGTGTAGTCTAAAGTTGGCGATAATTTATCTAAATAATTATCTTCTACAAACTGAGAGCGCAACCTAGGTTGCGAACTCCAGACCTCCGTGGATGTCAAAGGTCAGTGTAAAGACTAACGCCTTAACTACCTCGGCCACGGAGGCGGCCCTATTTATCATACATAGAAGTATATGTGTATACATGTTCAGCCCAAATATGTGTTATTATTATGGGTTATTGATGTCACACATATTTCAAAAGCAATAGGGTTCAGGATAATAATGAGGTCGGTTATTGTACTAAGTTTTATTTTGATTCAAGAAAGGGTTTAAAAGTTATCGTGTCCCATAGACACGTCTAGGGACAAAATCTCGTATATATATATTATATTATATATATATATATATATATATATATATATATATATATATATATATATATATATATATATATATATATATCTATAATTTATATATATATATATATATTATTATATTATATATATATATATATATATATATATATATATATATATATATATATATAATATAATATATATATATATATATATATATATATATATATATATATATATATATATATATATATATATATATATATATATATATATATATATATACACGAGGTCTGTCCCATAAATTCGTATAAAATAATTATTTAGATCTTAGCAGGAATTGGAGAGACGAGACAGTAAGCTTCCCACTCCACTAACAACCTAAGCAAGCCTGAGCTAGGTGGACAGCGCCTCATGAGTCATCAGTCAGTATCTACAGTCAGGTGGTCCGACCCCTTCTATTAATATATATATATATATATATATATATATATATATATATATATATATATATATATAATATATATATATATATGTATATATATATATATATATATATTGTGTGTGTGTTGTGTGTGTGTGTGTGTATGTGTGTTTGTGTGTGTGTGTGTCAACCTGTTTTTATTTATAAATTTAAAAAAAATATATGTGTTAGTTCAGTAAGTCCCTCCTCTCAAAACAACGACCCCTATCCCTCACTCCCACCCTCTGGAGCTAACAAGTATTTAAATTTTTAAGTAACTTCAGTCGTTAACTTACGAACTTAACAACTTAATAGCATTAAATCTTTTATCATAAAAAGTTTAAAAATTAAATATTTACGAAACACTGAATTTGCCTCAATTTTTCACTTAAATTATTAAAGGAAATTGAGAATGATATAATTTTATATCGATTACTGAGATGGCGTTGCTTTATTGTAAGTTTGAAACGAAGTTGAGTACTTAATACTTGTTTACTTTTTACTTTGCATTTTCTTCCAATTTATTAATTTTTAATAATTTATTCATATTATTAGTGATTGATTTAATTTTGTGTAAATTAAATTATTATTTTTTTTAGGAATACAGGCATTAATATCCTATGATACGTTGAAAGAAGCGAATAATGCGATAAATTTGTGATACAAATATTTCAAAATGGAAACTTGCAAAGATAAAATTAATAGATTTTTGTCTAAATTAGGTGTTCATAACCTTCCATTTTCAGTATATAAACATGAGAATGTTAATTCAAGTTATAAGCCGCTGAAATTTCTTAGAAGTTTCTTAGATACAATGGGAATTAGAACGAAATACCAGGATGAAAATTTCGATGAGAAGCTACGAAGATGGGCTCAGTTCATTTGGACGAACATCAGCATTTTGCTGATGAATTTGTGCTATATGTATTCGCTTACAAGCAACAGATACGATCAACTTTACAGCGCTTTCTTCTGTATTTATTTCGCTGAGACGTTTTTGATATTTATATATTTGTATTATTTATCACCGTATTTACAGCAATATATTTATGAATGCGATTCTAATTATAATAGATTTGAGAAAACTGAAATGATAATTTATTTTAAAAATGCTGATAAGAGATGTGTTGTACCGATAATAATGGTAATGGCGTCGTGGCAAGGTGTTACTGCATTTCTGTTTTTAAAATCAGCGCTTCAAAAATTATTTCCAGACACGTCCATTTTCGGAGTTGGGATATTACTGCCGTGGCTGATTACGGATGAATATCCGGATTATTTTTGGACGTTGTTCATTTTCATCTACATCATGACGTACCGATCTGTTCATATCTTCTGCCTGACCGAAGTCCTAATCCTTACGTATACCTATCATATCCACGCTCTGGCTGATGTCATTGAATACCAAATGGATCGAATCAGAATTAAATATGAACAATGCGGTAACGAAAGTCTAAACAAAGACGTCGAGTGTTTGATAATAAACTGTGTGAAATGCCACAATTCCATTCTGAGGTAAATTCTTATTGTTAGTAAATTTGTAATTAACATTGTTGGTAATACATTACCCTTTTTACTTTCCCTTCCCTTCTTGTACAGAAGGTATATAGAGGAAAAGTATTGGTTTCACTCAAAAAATTTTAACCCGATATTTCACTTGAATTATCCATTTTAGGTGTTTTTAGGACCATCTGAACCGATTTCAGATGGAATAAATGGGCATAATTTATATTATTCCAAAAATAGGAATAAATATAAAAACCTCCGATCAAAATCTACTAATTAGTTAAAAAGTTATAAGCGAACTTAATTATTAATTAGTGCGACACTTTTGTTAGACGTAAAAGTTTGTTTATATTTGTCAACGTTACAAATTTCCGCGAAAAATTCAAATAATTTAATAAACTCTAGGCCACTGGTAACCATCCTATTCTGAGGACGAGCGAAGCGAGTCCGAATTTAAAAAACCCTAGGCCATTTGTTAACCATCCTATCCTGAGAACGAGCAAAGCGAGTCCGAAGGGTGAGGATAAGTTCCGTGGTAGGTACTCGATTTTTTACACTTTAACCCATAGGATCATTTTAGCATGCCCACTTTACCGAGAACCCCTAGAGTTTATGCATAAACTCTAGGGGTAGGCCCACACTAAAATTAGGAAAGACCTCGGTACTTCAACCCGTAGGGTCATTTTAGCGTGCCCACTTTACCGAGAACCCCTAGAGTTTATGCCCACACTAAAATTAGGAAAGACCTCGGTACTTCAGAGACAGACGTCAGCAGATGAACCCATTCCCATAGCTCTGTCCTAAATGCCAAAGTTCTAAAGAACGCAAAGAGGTTTCGTCCAGAACAGCATTTTGCAACAACAGCATTCCTTATCACTTACAGTATTATTATCACTTACGGTGATAATAATGAGACCAAAGACGCCGGTAAATCCGAGTTCACACTTTCATAGTGCTCGGTCCGAAGATTTAGTATTTTTCCGATCCTTCACAGGCTCGGAGAAACTCTAATTGTTTATAGTCGTAAATTTGATGTTCTTAATATAGATGTTGCGCAACTTGCAAGATCAACCCAGATAAATCTTCAAACAAAAAAAGTTCTCATTTACAAACAACTTAATCTTATGGATTAAAATATATGACACTCTGCCCTCTTTTGTTTCGGCGAGGTTCTCACGGTTTTCTCTGATCCGCTTCATTTGATTAATAAGCACCGCCCGACGTTTGGTCCAACGACTAATTTTCTGGACCCTTAAGGTAACATCGTACAACTTTTTCCGCACTATAGGGCCCATCTCATAGACGATGAAATGTTGCACTTCTTTCTTTCCGAGATAGTGGAAACCATCTTCCAAACATTTTATTCTACGGCGTTACACCAGTAAGTCTTAGTGGACATATAGGCCATCATGATTCAAGATTTTTGTCCCAATTATCATGGTGATCGTCCACATAGTGTAAAAGCATATCGGCCAAGGTTGGGGTTAACCGCTCAGCTGACCCTTTGAGTTGTAGATGGTAAGGGCTAGTCCTGGTTTTTATCATGATCAACTGCTCAGCTAGTTCTGAAAACAGTTGTGACTCACATTGTTGAACGTAATCTGTATAAACTACATATGGGACACCATAGATGGCAATATATTCTTTAAAAATACATTAGCAACAGTTGGCTCCAATATTCTGAAAAGCATCACCTACTGAAATAATAATTGGCTACATTCTTTTGCTGAGTTGTCTCAGATAAAGGGCCTAAAATGTCCATTGTAGCACGTTGGAATGGGAACCCAGTTATTTACAAGCGCTTCCTGTTTTGCTTCCTTCCTTGTATCACAATACCGGCACGAACCTACCCCTTCTTCTATCTACAACAAATACCCTAGCCTTTTGGGCGAATGAACGAAAGAATCCAGTTGTTTCACACATTTTTTCAACAGCTTTGTTGTTTCCTGGATCTGTTGTTATGCCATCTCCACTTACAATATGCCCTAGGCAGCTTATATTGTTCTTAATCAAATAAAATTTATTTGGCTGGAGTTAGGTAACCTTACGTTAACCTTACGCAACCCGCATCCGGATAAATACTTCTCTAAAACGTTTTATGCGCTTTTCAATGACACGAACTAAATCACTACATTTACTAAGTATACCATAGCTACTCGCCACTATAATCCGCTTAGCACAATTGAAAGCTGAAACGTGGCAGGAGTATTAGCCCAAAGGGCATAACCATGAACTGTTAAATCCCGTCACGTATTACAAAAGCTTTGTAGGTAAATTTAGCTTTCGATAATTAATACAATATTATCGATTATTTATACAAACTATTAAACTAGTATGAGCCGCACATTAAAGCTGATTTGGTATAATATGGTACGAGCCGCACATTAAAGGTACGCCGCACATTAAAGCTGATTTGGTATAATATGGTACGAGCCGCACATAAAGCTGATTTATAATATGAGCCGCACATTAAAGCTGATTGTATAATATGATACGAGCCGCACATAAAGCTGATTTGGTATAATATGGTACGACCGCACATTAAAGCTGATTTTGTATAAATATGGTACGAGCCGCACATTAAAGCTGATTTGGTATAATATGATACGAGCCGCACATTAAAGCTGATTTGGTATGATATGGTACGAGCCGCACATTAAAGCTGATTTGTATAATATGGTACGAGCCGCACATTAAGTGATTTGGTATAATATGGTACGAGCCGCACATTAAAGCTGATTTGGTATAATATGGTACGAGCCGCACATTAAAGCTGATTTGGTATAATATGGTACGGCCGCACATTAAAGCTGATTTGATATTACGAGCCGCACATTTACGATGGTACGAGCCCACATTAAAGCTGATTTGGTTAATATGGTACGAGCCGCACATTAAGCTGATTTGGTATAATATGTACGAGCGCACATTAAAGCTGATTTGGTATAATAGGTACGAGCCGCACATTAAAGTGATTTGGTATAATATGGTACGAGCCGCACCATGTAAAGCTGGTATAATTTAGCGCCGCACATTAAAGCTGATTTGGTATAATATGGTACGAGCCGCACATTAAAGCTGATTTGGTATAATATGGTACGAGCTGCACATTAAAGCTGATTTGGTATAATATGTACGATCTGCACATTAAAGCTGATTTGGTATAATATGGTACGAGCCGCACATTAAGTGATTTGGTTTAATATGGTACGAGCCGACATTTAAGCTGATTTGGTATAATATGGTACGAGCCGCACATTAAAGCTGATTTGGTATAATATGGTACGAGCCGCACATTAAAGCTGATTTGGTATAATATGGTACGAGCCGCACATTAAAGCTGATTGGTATAATATGGTACGAGCGCACATTAAAGCTGATATAATATGGTGCGAGCCGCACATTAAAGCTAATTTCTTGCTTACATTTTCAACTTTGCCCTATGCATTTCCAAGGAATTGCTCAGTATACAAAGTTCCAATATTGCCATTTATTGGTAGTTATAAACATGCATGGTGTAAATATAACGATCAAAATTATCACCGTTGTTCAGTTTTGAAGCTGAGAACCCTAGCTTTGAGTGTTTGAGGGCTCTTATCGACTCCGGACCGGTTATATCCAGTTCATAGCTTCAAAATACATCCAAATCAACACCCAATTTGAATTTCTTTTGTCTGCCCTACACTATAACGTATTTTTTTCAGGATAGTCAAGTGTATGAATAATACGATGAGTTTCATATCATCAGCTGTGTTTCTGTTTTCTACTGTAACGTGTTGCCTCGGACTTTGGAAAGTATCCCAGGTAATGAATGCAAATTAAATTGCTTTATTTCCCGCAAAGAGTGAGTATTTTTCAATGTTTATGATAGCTATCATGCGTGAGCATTGCTGCAAGATCATCATTTAATCTTATATAAGAGTTCACAGCTGACTCAGTCGGTTAGATCTTTGGGATTTTTGCGCGTGACATATATCTTAACTTTACGTTTATAATAAAGGTAATGCGGGTTTTAGTCTGGCATACAAAGTGTTTGCAATTATTCCTAGTTACATTCAGAAGCAATAGGTGCAGGTATAATTAATGATTTGAAATGGAGATCTCAATAAATTAATTGAAAAACATATAAAATTATAAATTCTTGAAAAGTGTAAGACATTTATCAGTCATTACTTGATTGCTGAGAGAGAGGGGCCATTTTTACAAAGCCTGATGAGTAGCTAATTGTGGTGGCTTAAATCCCAACTCCCTTTGGTCATAGACCTCTCAAGAAGAAAAAAGGACAGTTACCGTCCCAACCGTGATACGGACCCAGGGCGAACAGGCATTTCAGTAAAGCTGAGAAGTTATAAAGCGATGCTACTTAAAGCACCCGGCTATTTTGCAACTTAGTCATAGTTACATTCTAGAATAATTCTTTCATTCTCGTTCGCAGGATAATAACGAAGGAAGGGTGGAATTTGGTTTCTTTGGGTCCATGGTCCTAGCCTACACGTGGCCGTCTGTATTGGCGTATTTTAGTTCTGAGATTGAATCCACTGTGAGTATGCTGTTTTGATTTTTCATCATTATTTTAACTTTTCCTTATTTGTACCGTAGATATTTAGAAAATGGATAAATTTAGACGTTTTTAAAGGACTTCTTAGTGGATTTTTACAAAGTAGTCTGTTCGTAGTCAGCTTGTATTTATTTAACCTTAAGCTTGATAAAGCTCGATAGAAAACTTCAATTAAGAGACAAGAAACGTTTATTATAACTATCGTTAGTAAAATAATTATACCGTGATCGTTTTACGTTGGCATGTGGAAATCAAGAGTCAAAGTAAGCGTTGGATTGAAGACGGCGTCGGTTGCAATAACCCAGGTTCAATCCGCCCTAGGTATTGCGGGTTTTAGTATGTTTAACAAAGCTCACTGGTGGATGGAATTACTTTAGGCAGATTTCATGTCTGTCTTTTAATTTAACGTTTGGTTAGGTCCGAGACGTTACTTCTCTATTAACTTAGGGACTTTACTGTTTTCCATCATCTCTTCGTCGTGGTGACAAAATATTGAAGCCTTCCTACTTATTTTAGCCATCTTATTTTGGGCTTGTCATCTAAGCAACCACTGGTCATCCACTAATTCACTCAGGTGAATTAAATGAAAAGCCAAATGTAAGTGTTATTATCGTAGTTCCCAGTGGTTAAGCGTGACAGTTCAAACTTAATTCAAATATTAACCTTTAGGCCTAGTTGGCAATAATTTCATAAAACAGAAAAATGATCGAATCGATTTGAAATGTAATAATCCAAGAGCCGAACCTGAAAAAATGTGACTCATTTTGTGCTTCTTGAAACCAATTTTTTTTTAAATATACCTTAAATTATGAAGAAAAAAACATAGTCTGCCTAACCAGAGTGGAGCCCTTCATAAGATTGCGCATGCTCAAAATTTAATAGAATCGCTCACATTTAAGTTTTCTTGAAATAAATGGTTCCCTGTGGGTTGTGTGCAAAACATGACTAAAACCTTTTTAAAGGTGATAACCTGTTAAAGGTGGTAACCTGTGGTAACCTGTATCATCAAAATTGGATGATAAAATTGGATCTTAAACACTTAAAAACTTGTTAATTTATGCAAAAGTCAGCGAATTTCTATGAAAAAATATTGACATTTTGTTTATTTTTTGGCTATGAAACAATGTTCATAACTTTAGTTGTTGTTATTCGATTTTGACGAAAAAAAAACTCGTTTAATAGGAAATTTTATCAGCTTTAATAAATGTTCTCTTCATGTTTTGCACATGACCTACAGGGAACCATTGTTGCAAGAAAACTGAAATTTGAGCGATTTTATAAAATTTTAAGCATGCGCAGTCATATGAAGGGCTCCACTCTGGATAGGCAGACTATACTTTTCTTTATAATAAGGTATATTTTCAGAAAAAATTTGGCTTGAAGTAATACAAAATGACTCACATTTTTTAGGCCTGGCTTTTGGACTATTAGAGGCACATAGTCCTACATAAAACCAACAAATATTCATAACATAAGTTTAACAAACTTTTTTAATATTTAAATTATAAGCGCTAGTGGATTTTTACCATAAGGATGTAAATAAAAGTCTATCCACAAATAAATTTCAACCAATGTAATGATGACAAAACCGGCTTTCAACCTAATACAGGTCATCCTCAGTGCCGGTGAGAAGAAGCTAATTTTTCCTCTTGAGGAGTCTGCATCCAGTCTCAAATCTAACAACAAGACTCAAGAGGAAAAATTAGCTTCTTCTCACCGGCACTGAGGATGACCTGTATTAGGTTGAAAGCCGGTTTTGTCATCATTACATTGGTTGAAATTTATTTGTGGATAGACTTTTATTTACATCCTTAAACTTTTTTAACAAACTTAACAATTAAGTTAGCAAATAAGTTTTGTCTTATTACCAGCACAGTTCAGCTTTTATTGAAACACAAGTTCGTTTATTAAAAAAATCGAAAAATTATCCAATTGAATTAGTTATAATTTGACATGAGTGTATGTTTTATGTGCTTAAACATAAATAAATATACTTAGATTCACATTAATGCTACTAGTATAATCATGGTTATTTCAGATCACTAATGTTTAGCAACATCGAGCTAGGTTAATGCGTGGATGGGTTACTATTGGTTTTTCAATAATTTCAGAGTAATATAATTATTAATCTCCACAAATAAGCGTGATTATGCAGTATCTTGGTCTACTCGCCAAGCGTCGCTAACTATAATCTCAGAAGCCTACTTGAGCCCATCATTCCGTCTATCATATTATCAGGCACAAACAGGAGCGCTAAACACACCTGATGTTTATCACTTAGCAAACATTATTGTATCCAATCCAAGATTGAAAAATTTTAAATAGTATTCTTGATGAAAATTTTTATTTTTTTAGTCAGATCGGCTGAGAAAAGCGCTGCTGAGTATCAACTTGCACGACATGAATCCCTCACTCAAGAAAACTTTAATTATTTACATGATAGCTGTTAACAAAGACATTAGAGTTGCTTATAGGAATGTGTTCTTCATCAATCTAAAGCAGCTTGTTCCGGTGAGTGCATGTGAGCATAGAGATGTTATTACTAGAGAGGCCCTATATGTTAAATTTTGAAACAACGAAAAAGTAACCTGACCGCCTTCGCTATATTATATAATATATATATATATATATATATATATATATATATATATTATATATATATATATATATATAAATATATATATATATATATATATATATATTATATATATATATAATATATACATATATATATATATATAAATCAAATAATCAGTACAACATTACAATAACTTATATAGAAAAACGTTAATATACAAATCAAAACACAAAACAATGTGCGGAAAACCGAAATAAATATATTAATTATAACCTTGACTCGATCATAAAAGAGGTTTCAATGAGGTTACCCGAAGCCCCTGAGAGCCCCAAAAAGATGTTTCAGGCCTCTTAATGTATTTAGATAGGCTATGCCCCCTCTAGTATATGAGGCTTATTCATTCATGCTAAAATCTGTTATTTTGATAGCCGAAAGCTATCATTTAGCACACAAAAGCGAATGTAGAAAGACTTTCTATGTTTAGTTGAGAGCTTCTAAATTTGATCGTGAGCTAGCTTCAGGCTGCAACGTACCCTAATCAGAATCTAAAAAAGTCCTTGGAAGCTTTTAACACTGTCTCGGTTAAATTAGAGCGGACTGACCAAGATTCGTTCAAAACAGCAGCGTTCCTGTTCGTTATATCGAAATATAACCTAATATACTATAACGGTCAATAGGTAACAAACATAATACAGCCCTCTTGAATTTTTTCATTGCACTTGAAAGACATTCCAGTCTTTGTCTACACGAACAGATTTCTTACAATGTAACCTTACACTATAAAAATCAGGTAGCTGAAAAACTTTTACTAGCGAGAAAGGTCTACTATACTCTAAGAGTGACCATCTTGTTGTTTATTTCCCAGAGATTTATTCAGTTCTTCTAATCAAACATAGATAATATTTAGTTGACGAAATTTGTCTTGAAGAGAAATTCCAAGTTCTGCGGCTTTACCCCAGTAAGAATATAAAGGGCTCGAAACTCAGTCCTACTCCCTTACATGCATAATCTGTCGTCTCTATGAGGTTACGAAAATCTCTTGTCTTCACATTCACGGTCTTGGGTTTGTGGACTACGGTCAGTGACGTTGAAAACTCCCAGATTGTATGCAACCTTTTTTTCAGCTCTTGAAATAAGTATAATTGTGAAAGCTTGAGACAACGAAAAAATGGGCTACATTTTTCTCAACAATCATAATAAAATCCAACCATATAGTATATTTTAACAACCATACAAAGGTTCTTTAAGGATCTTCAGGGAACCATAGATTCAAATTTTTCTGAGTCTTGGCTTTGATTTTCCGACCACCTAATTGTAGAACGAGAGCTCAATCACTATCACTGGTGCTAGTGATGATGTCCCCTCAAGAAACAAGGGCTTAATTGTACATACTACAAATTTTACCTCCCAAAGCTTTATAATATCCCTTTATATAAAACATTCCCGCCCAAAAATTTTCCTTATGTAGAATGCCTTCCTCTTTGGACACCCTTATCACTGGAAAGCTAATCTATGTACATCAATTCATGGCACTCTGTTGTGATTCTAGCTGCTCTTAACATCAGCCGTACACGATATATTCTTTGTTTCAGGTTCTACAATGGACTTACTCTTACTACACTCTATTGAGAGCTATCAAAACTAACGACAGCGTATATACTCCGAAGCGAGGGTTTTATTAAGTGATATTTTAATTTCATTCTTGATGATAAATTAGTTTCACTAAAAATCAAAATCCAGAAATCAGTATTAATAGTAGCTCATTATATTTAAATAGCATGACTTAGTATTCCACATAAACGTCCGGTATGATGCATTTATTTTTAAGGATATTTTAAAAGCGTGAATAATGCTCCCGCTTAAGTAAAATAGCGTCATTTATTGACTAATTAAAGACTCCTATTAAAGACAAAGAAACATTTTCTCTCCGATTACCCGTTAACTATTTGAATTTATTATATGATAATAAAGCATTAACAGGTTTTATTTATCTTTTAATGTACCTTGTACCTTATAATAAATATATTACATTAAATTTGACATACTTCTACTTTATTATTCTATTACGTTTTTCGAGTTCCAAATCTGTCCCTAGCTCAGCTTCCAATTGAGAGTAGAAGTTAGGCTCTTGGCTGACCCAGGCTCTGATCGAAAATTGAGGTTAGCTCTTGGCTGACCCAGGCTCTGATCAAGAATTGAGGTTAGCTCTTGGCTGACCCAGGCTCTGATCGAGAATTGAGGTTAGCTCTTGGCTGACCCAGGCTCTGATCGAGAATTGAGGTTAGCTCTTGGCAGACCCAGCCTCTGATCGTGAATTGAGGTTAGGCTCTTGGCTGACCCAGCCTCTGATCGAGAATTTTGGTTAATCTTTTGGCAGGCCCAGCTTCAGATCTATAAAAACCCCGGAACTATTAGCTATAAGATCAAACTAGCCTTTTTGTGCAAACCCTAATCGTTTTGAAGTTCCTTTTGTGCTAACAAAAGAAGTAGGAGGATATCCTTTACTAGATCTTTTTAGGATAAAGTATTATCTAGAGAGAATATGGGTATTTGTGGAGTGTCATCTACTTGCTTTTTTTTTAAAACTCATGTTCTGCAGTTCATCGTTTTAATCAAGGAAGTTCTCTACTTGATTATTTTTACAACAGGATATTTGTACAACTTTAACTAGTAAAACCCCGCAGAAAGGTATTTACTAGTGCTGCGATCCTCCAAAGAAACTTGGTTAGGGTAACCCGCAATACAAGCCACTTATTTGCTTTACTAGGCATGCTTAATTTTTAACCCATGAGAACTGAGCCAGGCACAGATGTTATACAGGTTTTTGTCCAACTTATTTAAACTAGCTCTAAAATAATAAAAGCGACAAAGTTGCAGCTCTTAAACTTGGATCAAATTATCCAATTTGTATAATTTAGTTAGGTATTATACCTACATTTTTTATAGTTTTCAAATTGGACAATTTAAGTGATTATTAAGCAATTTATACATCTATTTTCAAATATCTTCGTAAGTATAGTTTTACATGAGAAGTATAATAAGTTGTGATTAGCTCAGACCGTAATATTAGTTTTCCTTTTCTCGTCAAACTATTATTGTTTCAAATTACAATTGTCTTATTGGTTTAGTAGAACATTATTTGCTGATTCATGTTGAGTGACTCCACTTTTTCCACTACATTTAATAACAGCTACAAAAGTTACTTATCTAATATAATTAAAAATTATTATTACAATATTGAGTGACTCCACTTTTTCCACTACATTTAATAACTTAAACAGCTACAAAAGTTACTTATCTCACATAATTAAAAATTATTATTACGATAAACCATGAAAACACTATGGTTTATAATTTACAAACTTAAAAGCAACATTTATAATCTATCATAAATTGTTATTATAATTCAATAAATTACATTTCCACAGCATACATGATATTTATATTTCGTAATTCACTTAAGAGAAGAGATTTAATATAATAATCTATTTTGGAATTCGTATCTGGAGAGACTTGTTGTTTTATTCATTTTAGTATTTCATGAATTAAATTTAACAAATTCCTGTATTTTTTTTTTAAATAATAACTCACCATTTTATAAACCGCATTGCATAACCTCGCATTATATGGACTTACGTTTAAAGTTTAAAGGGCACTAGGCGATATTAATTATATTTCTCGTTTCATATATTTAATTTATTTGTATATATTTGGAAATAATGGTTTGCTTGATAGATAAAAGTAAAGAATTGTTATCAAAAGTAGAACTTTCAGTTCTTAAAGACCGAAATCAAGGCGACCGTCCACTAAAAGGTGTAAGGAATATGTTACAGACCCTTGGAATCAAAATTAATTACCAGAATGAAAATAAAATGGAAAAGATATTCAGGTGGTCTCAGATGGTGTGGAGCAATGTATGTTTCATTCTGATGAACCTGTGTTACTATTACTCCCTCGCCAGTGATAAGTACGATAAACTCTACAGCGCCTATTACTGCTTCTACTTTTCAGAAACATATTTTCTGTTTCTCTATCTGTATTTAGTGTCAAAACACTTGCAAATGTACATAAAAGAATGCGATAACAATCACGCAAATTTGAAAGGGACAGAGATGATTAAATTTATGAGAAAGGCTGAATCGATTTGCTCCAAGCTGTTGGTAATGGTTAACATATCCTGGCAAGGTGTAACATTTTTATTATTTTTAAAAGTCGCTGTCCAAAGGTTGTTCCCTGACAATGCTTTTAAGGGGTTTGTGATACCTTGGGCCGTTTTAGATGAAAACCCAAATAATTTTTGGCTAATAATATCAGCTTTGTACATCCTAACTTACAGAGTGATAATGATATTTTGTATCACTCAAGCTATTATCATATCCTACACATATCACATTCATGCGCTTGCCGAGGCTATAGAATATCAGATGAAGCAAATAAAGATAAATCATAGCGGTTTATGTCCTCGGGATAATTTACAAGTAGAACTCATGTTGAAAACCTGTATTCAAAGCCATTCTTCTATATTAAGGTAAGGATAGTTTTACTTTTCAAAGAATCAGCTACCATCGATACTTGCTGTTGGATGTAAATATCCCTGGACTGGTTTCGGCATAATGCCATCATCAGCAGGTGGGGCAACACTCGAGCTCTCAACTAATAAAGTTATATCAGTGATTAACTTCTAGTCTCAATGAGCACCGTAGCCCTCTGAAGATGCTCGTCGTGCTCATTGAGACTAGGGCCCGTATTCAAAGACGTTTCCTAACTTTTTCCTAACATTTTCCTAACTTTTTCCTAACATTCTCCTAACTTTTTCCTAACATTTTCCTAACTTTTTCCTAACATTTTCCTAACTCCTAACATTCTCCTAACATTTTCCTAACGTTCTCCCATCGTGTTTTAAAAGTTTTTTAGAGGCTTCGCATGATTTTATTTAGTAAGAACCTAAGGTAGTTATGTCAAAAAGTGATACTATTGTAAGTAACATAATATATCGCAAAATATCAATGTTATTAACTTATTACCTGGATTTACGACACACTTTGTCATAAACAACAATGCAGCCTTGCTTTGGTGAATGTTAAATATATTAGAAACTTTATTTACATATGTTTTCAGTAAACAGTAGAGTTAATACAAATACAATGTTCAATTATTGTAACAGCTTTCATAAATAAAGCAGTATCAAGCATAGAGATATATCACTAGAGGGGCCCTATTGGTTAAATTTTGTAACATCGAAAAAGTAACCTGATCACATCGATTATCATTATCATCAAATAAACATAACAAAAAAAAACAGTAAATTATATAGTAGAATGTTTAAAATACAAATCACAACACAAACAATCTGCGGGAAGCCGAAAACAATTGATTAATTATAACCTTAAACTCCCTCTTAGAGGAGGTTTCAATGAGGTTACACAGAGCCCATGAGAGCCCCACTAAAAATGTTTCAGGCCTCTCAATGTATTAAGATAGGCTATGCCCCCTCTAGTATATATCTCTATGGTATCAAGCGTTTCAAGTTTGAACGTGGACCAGGTTGTACGAATCCAAAGGTGTCTAAATGAAGACCTGTTAATCAGTGCAACACTGTTTTCATTTTGCTAAATCATTTACACAATTTTGTTTTTCGTATTTTGTCATCAAATTCATTTTTGTTTGTGTAAAATCTTTTTGGTATAATAATGGCTGAATTATTCACACCGGGCCAACTGAATTTCCTCTTTAAATCAATAGCCCGCCACAAACAGACCATAGAAAATAAAAAATCTAATTGTGTGCGGCCGAAGAAAAGAAAAAGGCTTGGGCGGAGGTGTTAAAAGAATTTCAGGGTAAACTTTCTAATAGTAAGGTAAGTGGATTAATAGTAATTTATATTATGTAAATTTATGTAGATAGTTATTAATACGACAAAGGTGTCGTAAATCCAGGTAATAAAGTTAATAACATTGATATTTTGCGATATATTACGTTACTTACAATGGTATCACTTTTTGACTTAACTACCTTAAGTTTTCCTACCTTAAGGTTCTTACTAAAAAAAATCATGCGAACCCTCTAAATGACTTTTAAAACACGGGAGCGATCATTTAAATTTCGTGGCTTAAAAACATTTCCCTACCTAAACCTAAGGTGAGTGTTAGGAGAATGTTAGGAGTTAGGAAAATTTTAGGAAAATGTTAGGAGAATGTTAGGAAAATGTTAGGAAAAAGTTAGGTGTTAGGAGAATGTTAGGAAAATGTTAGGAAAAAGTTAGGAGAATGTTAGGAAAATGTTAGGAAAAAGTTAGGAAAATGTTAGGAAAACGTCTTTGAATACGGGCCTAGAAGTTAATCACTGGTATAACTTTATTAGTTGAGAGCTCGAGTGTTGCCCCGCCTGCTGATGATGGCATTATGCCGAAACCGGTCCAGGGATATTTATATCCAACAGCAAGTATCGACGGTAGCTGATTCTTCGATTGCTTCTTCAACTTGCGGTAAATACAACCTTTTTAGTTTTACTTTTCTTAATTTATACCATGTATATAGGAAAAGTATTTTGTTTGCAAAAAAGAAACCGAAACAGGGATTTCACCTGTTTGAGGTTTTCTTAAGACCCTCTGAGAGGTTTTCATTAGGTTGCTTGTCTTTATGTGTGTGTATGTGTGCTTTATCATCGTAGCTTACAGTGTGTTTATGCTAGAGTGTTAAAACTTGGTACCACAATCAATCATTAGAGAGATCAGAGAGAGATCATTAGAGCTTGTAGTTGGGCTATCTGGCATATATATGTTATATAACGTCATTGACCGGAAGTAATGACTCAGCAAAAATTTATAAAACTCAAAAACGTTTTGATCGATTTGAAATCAAGCACTTATGTAATCATAAATAAGACCATTAAATGTGCCAAGTTTCTACGCATCACACTTTGTTCAATTTTTATTAAATGAATTTTACACTTTTTTAAAAAATCGTTTAGAATACACAAAATAATTGAAGTCAATTTTGGTAAAACTGTACACTTTTAGATGAAATTGAGTACCAGTGGAGTCGTTCATTATGTGGTGTCTTACACGGCTCACCGAGCTTTTACCGTCTAAGAAGAAGAAGTAGTTATTGGTGGTTTTATTAATTTTATTTGTGTCATGGTTTATTAATTTCATCTTTACTTTAAGGCACTGATGATGGCCTCATGCTAGGTTGAAAGCGCTTTTCCAATAAAATATTTTTGTGGAGAGACTTTTCTTTCACCCATAAACTGTACACTGTTCCTTTACACAATAATTAAGTATACTGAGGCCCGTATTCAAAGACATTACTTAAACCTAAACTTTTTCCTTTAGGGTTCCTTAAGGAAATTTAGGTTTACAGTTTAGGTAAGGAAAATGTAGGTCTCCTTAAGGAAGCCTTAAAGCCCTTAAAGAAATGTTAGGTTTTACAGTTTAGGTGAGGAAAATGTTAGGTTAGTCTCCTTAAGGAAGCCTTAAAGACCCCTTAAAAGAAAATGTTTAGGTTTACAGTTTAGGTGAGGAATTTAGGTCTCCTTAAGGAAGCCTTAAAGACCTTAAGAAATGTTAGGTTTACAGTTTAGGTGAGGAAAATGTTAGGTCTCCTTAAGGAAGCCTTAAAGACCCCTTAAAGAAAATGTTAGGTTTACAGTTTAGGTGAGGAAAATGTTAGGTCTCCTTAAGGAAGCCTTAAAGACCCCTTAAAGAAAATGTTAGGTTTACAGTTTAGGTGAGGAAATGTAGGTCTCCTTAAGGAAGCCTTAAAGACTCCTTAAAGAAATTGTTAGGTTTAGGTAAGTAAAATGTCTTTGCATACGGGCCTAAGTTTTATTTTAATTATAGTTATTATATCTACGGTTTTTGTTAGATCATACAAGTTGGGATAAAAAATGAATGCATTTACTGTCTGACGCCGAGCGAAGTGAGTCTGAAGAAGTGTTCTTGTATCAATTTGATGATTTTTATATTCATCAGAGCGAAGGGAATCCGATGTGATAAGGAAACGTTTTGAGGTACCCCGTACCCGATTTTTCATTATTTACAAGGCAAATGTTTTATGGTATAGACCAAGAGCCCAGGGGTGTTTTGTTAATAAAAGTGAATGGCTGGAACCGGTCTCAATTTTTTCGTAAATACCTTCCTGAACAAGGATCTGCAATTCTGCCGACTCGTATCGGATGGGTGTCCCAGGCAGAATGCACTTTAGGGGTCAAATGTTCTGCCTGGGACACCCATCCGATACGAGTCGGCAGAATTGCAGATCCTTGTTCAGGAAGGTATTTACGAAAAATTGAGACCGGCTCCAGCCATGACACTTTTTATTAACTTGGGTGGTAAATTTGACCCCTAAAGTGCGTTCTGCCTGGGACACCCATCCGATACGAGTCGGCAGAATTGCAGATCCTTGTTCAGGAAGGTATTTACGAAAAATTGAGACCGGTTCCAGCCATTACATTTTTTATTAACAAAACACCCCTGGGCTCTTGGTCTAGTAAGTTTGATGTCTAATCCTCAAGCTCATAGGCTCGACGAGGAGTATTAACATGTAACACTAATATGCATATTTTTTTACATACGACCGATTTTTAAAAATACGAGTTGTCGTCACAATACGTATAAGTGGCGAGAGAAACCTAGTCATGGAACTTGGTATATTGGATATGGTGCATCTGATACCTACAGCAATATTCGACATCCACGATTAATCCATTCTTTATATCATTATTTTGATTGTAAAACTTCATTTTTGCGGATAGAATGTATGGATTGAGAGAATCTTTTCATCAAGACGTTGAGCTGTATCTCTTTTAAATTATTTTTAATATTGATAGTCCAATAACGGGATAATAAAAAAATGAATTAATGTGGCGACGTTTCGTCCAAGCTGGCCATAATCATGCCTAAAAGAAATATATTTAATAACAAAAATATAACCAAAATATAATTTAAAGAATTAGAACTACTCAACCAACCAAAATATATCTAAAACACAATAGTTACTTTTAAAAAGAAAAAGCAAAATCCACCCTGTTGTAAATATAGGGTTCTAACAAAAAATAATTAAAAGTTAAATAAGGCATATTAAAAAAACTAGCAAACAAGAAATAAAACAATAGATAAATTAGAAAGGAGAGAGAGGGGCAAAAAGGGAGGCAAATTCAAAAAATTAGAAAATAAAATAAGTACAATGTGTACAAAAATTAAATTAGAATGATAAGAAATTACTGTATATAAATAAAAATAATTATGAGTAATAAAAGTTTAGAAAAATAAAATAATAAAAAGGAGAGGGAAAATGATAACAGAGATAATAATTCATAGTTAGTAAAAATTTTAGATATTTTTTGCTTGGTTGAGTAGTTCTAATTCTTTAAATTATATTTTTGGTTATATTTTTGTTAATTAAATATATTTCTTTTTAGGCATGATTATGGCCAGCTTGGCCCAAACGTCGCCACATTAATTCATTTTTTACCATCCCGTTTTTGGACTATCAACATTAAAATAGTTATTTATGCAACAAGGGATGAAAGTAAGTTTTACAGCTCAAGTTAAAGTTTCGTCCTAAGGCAGCGCCGAAGGAGGAAACTTCATTAGCTCACGAGGCCGGTAGGCCGAGGGTGATAAACTAGTTAGCTCCCAAGGCTTGTCGAGAGAGTTAACTAACGTTTTGGCTCCCGAGGCTTGACGAGGGAGATAATACGAGAGCTGAAAACTTTCATCCCTTGTTGCATATTAAATTTTATCAACGACTAGAGAACTAATACTAACAATTATTAATATATTCTTCAGCTCCTTAATTGTTATTGTGTTAGTTTAGTTTATTCTTACCATGTCAATTACTCTGATGTAGAGAGAGTAAAGCCTCTATTTCCACATTATTTTATTGTAAGCTGTCAATAGAATAATGTGTAATACTATATTTGTAATTTAAACATTAGCGTGTGAATATTGTATATTCTACCCGTACTACCAACATTTCCTATAAAAATTTCCTAAAATTCCTAAAAATTTTACTAAAAAAATCTGTCAAGTTGGCAACACTTTCACTTTTCCTCCATAGGGAGTAAAAGTACATTTACAGTGTGAGATAACAAGACTGTAAGTAGAACTTACAATACAAGGAGTAGATAAAGAATCTTTTCAATAAAAATAATCCGTATCACAAGGTCTCCGCTTAAATTATTATCTATGGAATGTAAATCACGATAAGACTTTATGATTGTAAATGACATTTACAGTCGGCCTATGTCTAGACTGCTTATCTCTCCCTTAGGATGTCCAAGACAGCCATGGAGTCAGGTAAAGAGAATGTAAAGTATAGTTTAGATACAAGGAGTAGAGAAAGCATGTTTCCCTCATTCGATGCATAAATTTTCAGGATAGTAGAGTGTATGAATAACACAATAAGTTTCATCACATCAGCTGTGTTTTTATTCTCCACTGTGACTTGCTGCCTCGGACTTTGGAAAATATCTCAGGTAAATACATTTCACAGCAACAATTATCCACCGAATGTCTAGTCCTGTTTCTAGAGTAAAAGAGAGAGAAATCCTTAGAGTAAAGAACCAAAACAGCTGGACAACACGTGTTGCATATTACTTGGTAATGGCGTTTACCAAGTTCCCATAACAGCGCACCCAGTCGTTATATCAAATCATGGACTAATAAGACAGTATAACCAATGAAGTTCCTTGTTTGGAATTCAAATCGGAACCAGTGATTCGTCAGAAATGTACAGGTAAATACAGAAATATATTTTAAAACATGAAGTTGTCTAGTGGCCACATGGTGTAGAGGTCAACATATATTTTTCCGTTTTTGTTAAGATCTCGACAACAAATTTTAGAAGCAGTAAACATAATATAATCTTTTCTCCTCTGTTTTTCAAGAGATATTAATTCTTTTTTTCCTATTATTATTTCTTACACTGATTTAGAATTTCTAAAACTTTTAAATTTTCAGGGCGGATAGGCCATTTCTATGCCATATTTATACAATTTTTATTAATTAGTGCATACAATTAGTTTTTTAAATAATTAAATTAATTATTAAAATCTAGGAATTATTTTCAAGAACTAGAGAGATATAAAAAGTAATACTATTTGTCAGTTTTATATTTTTGAAACGTTTTAATATAATGAACAAAAGCGCAAGAGAACTTAGAACAATCAGGGAAGACCTGAAACAAGATGGACAGGGGACAGAACTAATGGAACTGAGAACAATCAGGGAAGCCTTGAAACAGGATAGGCAGGGGACAGAACTGACAACAATCAGGAAAGACCTGAAACAGGATAGGCAGGGGACAGAACTGACAACAATCAGGGAAGACCTGAAACAGGATAGGAAGGGGACAGAACTGACGGAACTGACAACAATCAGGGAAGACCTGAAACAGGATAGGCAGGGGACAGAACTGACAACAATCAGGGAAGACCTGAAACAGGATAGGCAGGGGACAACAGAACTGACAACAATCAGGAAAGACCTAAACAGGTAGGTAGGGGACAGAACTGACGGAACTGAAGAACAATCAGGGAAGACCTAAAACAAATGGGCAGGGGACAGAACTAACGGAACTTGAGAACAATCAGGGAAGACCTAAAGAATAGGCAGGGACAGAACTGACAACAATCAGGGAAGACCTGAAACAGGATAGGCAGGGGACAACAGAACTGAGAACAATCAGGGAAGACCTAAAACAGGATAGGTAGGGGACAGAACTGACGGAACTGAGAACAATCAGGGAAGACCTAAAACAGGATAGGTAGGGGACAGAACTGACGGAACTGACAACAATCAGGGAAGACCTGAAACAAGATGGGCAGGGGACAGAACTAACGGAACTGACAACAATCAGGGAAGACCTGAAACAGGATAGGCAGGGGACAACTGAACTGACAACAATCAGGGAAGACCTAAAACAGGATAGGTAGGGGACAGAACTGACGGAACTGAGAACAATCAGGGAAGACCTAAAACAGGATAGGTAGGGGACAGAACTGACGGAACTGACAACAATCAGGGAAGACCTGAAACAAGATGGGCAGGGGACAGAACTAACGGAACTGAGAACAATCAGGAAACCTAAAACAGGATAGGTAGGGGACAGAACTGACGGAACTGAGAACAATCAGGGAAGACCTAAAACAGGATAGGTAGGGGACAGAACTGACGGAACTGACAACAATTAGGGAAACCTGAAACAAGATGGGCAGGGGACAGAAACACGAACTGACAACAATCAGGGAAGACCTGAAACAGGATAGGCAGGGGACAACAGAACTGACAACAATCAGGGAAGACCTAAAACAGGATAGGTAGGGACAGAACTGACGGAACTGAGAACAATCAGGGAAGACCTAAAACAGGATAGGTAGGGGACAGAACTGACGGAACTGACAACAATCAGGGAAAGACCTGAAACAAGATGGGCAGGGACAGAACTAACGGAACTGAGAACAATCAGGGAGACCTAAAACGGATAGGTGGGGACAGAACTGACGGAACTGAGAACAATCAGGGAAGACCTAAAACAGGATAAGGTAGGGGACAGAACTGACGGAACTGACAACAATCAGGGAAGACCTGAAACAAGATGGGCAGGGGACAGAACTAACGGAACTGAGAACAATCAGGGAAGACCTGAAAAAAGATAGGCAGGGGACAGAACTGACAACAATCAGGGAAGACCTGAAACAAGATGGACAGGGGACAGAACTAACGGAACTGAGAACAATCAGGGAAGACCTAAAACAGGATAGGTAGGGGACAGAACTGACGGAACTGACAACAATCAGGGAAGACCTGAAACAAATGGGCAGGGGACAGAACTGCGGAACTGAGAACAATCAAGGAAGACCTGAAAAAAGATAGGCAGGGGACAGAACTGACAGAACTGAGAACAAACAGTCCCTGCCTTTACACAAGCCTTCAACTCTCTTACCTCTAAGCAAGCCGTTAACTTCCTTGCCTCCACAAAAGCCTTCAACTCCTCTGCCTCTACAATGCCTTTAACACCCCTGCCTCCATACAAGGCTTCAACTCCCCTGCCTCCATACAAGCCTTTAACTTCCCTGACTCCACAAAAGTCTTCAACTTCCCTACCTACAAACAAGGCTTCAACTTCCTTGCCCCTACAAAAGCCTTCAACTCCCTTGTCTCCACAATGCTTTTAACTCCCCTACCTCCAAACAAGCCTTCAACTCCCCTGTCTTCACAAAAGCCTTCAATTCCTCTGCCTCCAAACAAGCCTTTAACTCCCCTGCCTCCAAAAAAGCCTTTAACTCCCCTGCCTCTACACAAGCGTTTCCTCTGATTTATAGTGGCGGAGTAAATTCGTCTTGGAAAACCATGGAGTGTTTTAAACAATATTAAAGCACTTATATAGTCATATTTTTACAGACAACATACCCTAACATGCTCGTTATTCTTATTACCTCACTTATTACCCATATTATGTTAGGAAATCCTTAATGTTGCCTTTTTGATGTTTCCAGGATAATAATGAAGGCCGGGTAGAATTTGGTTTCTTAGGTTCCATAGGCCTCGCTTACACTTGGCCTTCCGTACTGGCTTGGTTCAGTTCAGAAATAGAGACAACTGTAAGTACTTAAAATTCATATATTTATATGAATTCTCTTAAAGTGAGGTCCTTGATCACTTTAGAAAGCCAGTCACCTCATATTTTCTCTGTGTAAATAATTCCAGTAAAATCACGACTCAAAAATCCCAAATTTAAGCTAACATTTCACGAAATATCACAATTCTGAAAGCAATTAGCTCATTTAGTTTACGAAGCTTACGACTAATATGGGTGTCACGTGAAATGGCTTTCGTCTTGTATTTACAGTTCACTCCACTAATAATTCTGTATTTTTTTCTATTATTGCGTTAATCGAGAGTAATACCTATCTTCCATAATCTTTATACTTCTCTATTATTTATTTTCCAGTCGGATCGGTTGAGAAAAGCACCTCTTAACCTAAGTTGGTACAATATGAATCCATCGCTAAGGAAAACATTACTTGTGTACATGATAGCTGTTAATAAAGATATTAGAGTAGCTTACAGGAGTGTTTTCCCAACTAACCTCAAACAGCTTGGACCGGTGAGTACTATATGAATTCATCGCTAAAGAAAATATTACTCAATATAATTGTGCGAGAGATACCAAGGAAATGTAACAAGCAAAATGCAATGCTACATCTGGGAATTGTTCCATCATTCGACATTCGTCATACTTGATGGCTCGACATAATGTCATGTCCCACTCTGTTTCGTTACGTCTAACTCATCAGGGCGCCGACAGAGCCTGAAAAATGTTACTCGATTGTATGGTAGCTGATAAGAAAGATATTATAGTAGCCTATAGAATTGTTTTCCTACTAATCTTAAACAACTTAAATAGGTAAGTACGATATAAAACAATTCACTAGCATTACTGTCTACTATAGATAAATGTTACCACATTGGTCACTAAGCTAGGTAGCCTATTATATCTAATTCAAATTTAGTAACGAACATAGCTGTTAGGTCTCAGTAATTCATACTTAACAAACCAACAATATCAGTTATTTAGTTATGTAATCGGCCAATCACGTGATTTGTTAAGTGATCGGCCGTGTTACCAAAAAACGTTACATATACGTTTCTAGTGATGTTTATGTTTAATTAATAAAACTATTGTACTGACAATTTTGTTTTTGAATAGTGTAAAATGTTTCATTACAGGTTCTACAGTGGACCTACTCTTACTTCACTCTTCTAAGAGCTATGAAATCTAACGAAAGTGTTTTGAAGCACTAAGCAAGGCACTCATCATATTATATTAGATTTAGCTCTGTAAGCTACTAATACCTAATAAATGTAATCGATAGTTTATATTTTTCGCCCTTAAAATGTAAAATCCACCTAATTCATATTCTAAAATATCTTCGGACTCGCTAAGCTCGCCCACAAACACGACGGAACCATAGCGAGGTGATGTGTTTCTAATAATACAATTAGATTTAAAAAAAACTTCCAAGTGAAAAGAAAAGCATTTGGGAATAAAAGTCCGAAGGCCTCTTGTCTGCTTATGCATTATTTACAGTCTAGCTTTTTAAAATTAAGTAGTAAAAAGCTTACTTAAAAGCCTCATAATATTATTAAATATTTTATGCATGTTGAAATGTTCCATGCTATTTTAAATTCAAAAAATACATCACACCTAATCATTTTAAATTACTCACACCTGAAATATTCTCACGTGAGCCCTTTAAAACCAGGTAGCTTTAAATAAGGAAAATTATATTATTAATAAATTATCATTTTCGAATAAAATATGTCTTAATAATAAGAAATTGTAAAATAACAAATACATTAAATGTGTCAAAAATCAAGAACTTGATGGAGAAAGCAAATTACACGAGATTCAAAATAAAATTACCAACATTTTACAAACCCTTGTAAATTGATGTAATTTACTCAATCTATGATGTAATATTATAGTAATACAAAATTTATGTGATAAGTTTTATAGATAGTATAATCAATCTCATTATTAATAATTTAAAACTGTATTATTTTTATCTGAACTAATAGGAATGAATTGCGCAAACTTATTCTCGTTAAACACATTTCTATGAGTTTGCTATTATCATAGTAAACTATTATCAAACTTTTTTTATTATCATTCTATTATCAGTTTACTCTCACTTTCAATGTAGTAAGGTGTCTAAAAATTACTTAGTCATAATTTATTTTAAAAATAAATTATTAAGATAAAAACCTTTTTTTTATTTGATAATTTTAGGCTTAAATTAATTGTTGTTTTAATAAAATTGATCTGTTGAATTCTGAAGATTGATAAATTGGCAAATGTGTGCGCAACTATAATTCATAACATAATTTATGTAGTACATTAATAAAAAATTTCAAATAAACTTGGTTAATAAAAATATTAATTTTAAATAAGAACTCATTTATGAAAGAAAAATAATAAATAAACTTGAATAATTTTATTCAAGCTTATTTATAAATTAAATTAATTTATTAATAAATTATCAATAATATATTTATAATAAGTGTACTAAACAAATTTGAAGTGTATAATATTTAAAAATTTTAAATTTTAAGAAGAATGTGTAAATATAATCAATTGGATTAATTTTTGAATAATGGTTGATTGTAAAGATAGATTAAATAATTTTTTATCTACTTTTGGGTTTTCATATCGTAATGAAAGTTATTCGCGGTACAAGCGGCCAGTTGAAAAATTAAGAACTATGTTGAAAACTCTCGGGATCAGGGTCAAGTACCAAAATGAAGACACAGATGAAAAAATCTATAGATGGACTCAGATGGTGTGGAGTAATGTTTGTTTTATTTTGATGAATGCCAACTACTTTTATTCTTTTGCCAGCGATAAATACGATAAACTATTTACAGCGTTTTTCATAGCTTATTTTTCAGAAGCATACATATTATTTATTTACTTGTATTTCGTATCAAAGTACTTACAATTGTATATTCAAGAATCTGATAGTAACTATAAAAAGTTTAAAAATACCAGTATGATTCATTTTATTGAAAAAGCTGAGAAGACATGCTCAAAATTAATAATTATGATAAATATATCTTGGCAAGGTGTTACAGTTTTGTTATTTTTAAAGGTGGCCATGCAGAGGTTATTTCCTAACAATGGTTTTTCAGGCGTCGGATTCGCCATACCATGGGCTGTTTTGGATGAAAACCCTGCTAATTATTGGGTGATAATATCAACACTATACATACTGACATACAGAGTTATTATGATGTTCTGCGTCACCCAAGCCATCATAATATCCTACACTTATCATATCCATGCTCTTGTTGATGCCATCGAATATCAGATGCAACGGATAAAGATTCTTTATACAGACACCGATTCACAAATTCACAATCAAGTTGAAATTATATTGAAAAACTGCATTAAAACACACTGTTCTGTATTAAGGTAAGTTTATGATTTTTAAATTTATAACAACTGCTTTAGGCGCTCATTCGTTTTAAAATGCGACAGTGCTTACTCTGCAAGAGGGCTGGATATTTAACTGGCTCTTCTGTGTTAATTGTGTAGTACGAAATTACATTTTTATTTACCGAATTCTCAACATTTCTGGTTCTTGATTTATTTACAGGATAGTACACTGTATGAATAATACAATCAGTTTCATCACTTCAGCTGTTTTCTTATTCTCAACTGTAAATTGTTGCCTCGGTTTATGGAAACTATCTCAGGTAACTGTTTTAACTTATGTATATTACATTATAGTTACATAGTAGTTTTAATGGTCTCACTGGGAGTCTTGAGTCCGAGATTTGCGGATGATACTATGTATGCAGTTAAGAAGAACCTTGATGAAATAGTTAATAAATATATGATATTGTAAGCACGCAAATGACTGGCTTATAGTAAACGAATTAACTTTAAATAAGTCGAAAACCCAAATTTTAACTTACACAGATTTTACAAAAATAATAATAATAATATAAACATTTCGCCTATTAAAATACTTAAAGTTTCCCTTGATAGCATACTTAACTTGCAAGCTCATGTTAATGAGTAAAGCAGTAAACTTTCATCTATTTTATGTTTGCTACGCAAACTTAGTTTAACTTTAGTTATTGATACTATGCGCATTTTCATTCACGTATGCTGTATTGTATGATAAATAGGGAGCAGCCCCCGTAGCCAACAGTATTTTTATATAATGTTAAACATGACTCTAAGTGCAAACAATATTTTATTGAAAATAAAATTTTAACTTTTCATTCAGCCTATATTTTTTCATTGCTGTTGTTCGTTAAAGCAAACTATGGTGAGGGGGAGTTTAATTATGTTAAGAGCCACATTTATGGCACTAGCTATATTGCTAACATCAATATTCCCACTTGTAGGCTCAAAAAATCACATCAGGTCCCCAAATTGTAATGGAACAAGGCGTTTCAATAAATTAATGGCTTCAATAGTTCAACTTCCACTCAGAAATTTCAAAAAAAGCATTAAATCATTTTTGCTTGGGAAAACCTTCTTATATGTTAACGATTTTTTTGCTGATTACTTTGTAATAATGTAACCTTAAGTATTTAAGTAAATAAATCAATAAAAATTTATTGTAATCAACAAGTGGCCATCCTTGCCAATTGCTTCCACTTGTCTAAATATCCGCAATTGGATTTTGTGGATATTTAGAAAACAATTCCACCAAAACGCAAAATGTTTAAACAAATAATAATAAGAAAGTGTTTAGCTTACACATTTCTTACACGAGTGTAAGGCTTTCACATTTCTTACACGAGTGTAAGGCTTACACATTTCTTACACGAGTGTATGGCTTACACATTTCTTACACGAGTGTAAGGCTTACACATTTCTTACACGAGTGTATGACTTACACATTTCTTACACGAGTGTAAGGAAAGTTGCTTGAATTAAATATTAAGCAGCGATGTGATGTTTACAGGATAGCGACAATGGTCAGATTGAAATAGGGTTTCTTAGTTCCATTTGGATATCTTTCTTATGGCCATCCGTGTTGGCTTGGTTCAGCTCCGAAGTAGAGACAACTGTAAGTATCATAAAATATCTAAAGCATTATTTTCTGTATCCAATTTTAAAGACCAAGATAAGACAATTGTAAAGTTTTGTTTAGGAAACTAGACATGATAATAAACAGTTGTTATACAATTAAAATTGAAAATTAATAAGAGGGGTTTAAATTTATGGCATTGCTTTAGAGCAGGCCTGGGCAAACTTTTCTAGCAAAGGGCCGCTTAGTCTTTTTACAGCCTGTCGTGGGCCGCATTCCTTAAATTTTAAAGTATGCTAAACCCGCAAAAATTGCAGTTACGCTGTGTTTTACTAAAGTCAAATTTATTCTCAAAGAATAGGAATTGGGGAACTTTATCACTAAACGGAAAAACAAAACGGAGTATCTTTGTCAGATCTTGAAATATAACTGAAGACATATTTTTCTAGAATACTAGGTGTCAAAATATTTTTAAAAAGTATTCCTATGAAATAAAAATCAAAGGGATTGTATTTTATCAACTCCTTTTCGGCAATTCACAGAAGGTAAAATAGCTTATCTTTTTATCTTATTATTGTGAAAATAAAAATTCGCCAAATCCGACAATGAGAATTGATATGAAAGGCGGCCGCTCTTTATGTAATTGTTTCTTATCTTACTAGTTTTTGTTTCTCCAAACTTTAAAGTTAAAGTAGCAATCCATTATTTCCTTATCTTTTCATAATAATTTTGAATTAAATAATTTATTTGCATATATACCTAATATCTTTTTTTTATTTTTTTCTAAACATTTTAATTTTGCCTGTGGGCCACATAAAATGCTCCGCGGGCCGCATGTGGCCGCGGGCCGTAGTTTGCCCAGGCCTGCTTTAGAGGTTTACATCTCTATGGAAAATTACTCCACCATTTTTGTGATCTATATAATTTTCGTTTGCTACACCTTTGTAACATCTCTAGTTGGTTGCTTCTTATGGCAAAACATTTGTTTACCTCCAAAAAGAAGAAAGACAAGGTTTACAACCTTATTTTTAGAGTATAAAGTGTTATTTCACAGTATAATGTAAAATAACAAGAAACAAAATAACAGAAACACTCTTGAACAATACTACGAACATAACTAAAATAACTATACTTGAAGACGACATTAGAAAAGCAATAAGTGACCTGAGGGGGGGGGGTTCAGGACCAGGACTAGACGGTATAACAGTACGTACAATTAAGGACAACAGTGACTATTTACTAAAACTAATACATTTTTATATGTAGCTTAAATCTAAAAAGAGGAATTTTCCCTAGCTGCTTAAAAATGGCTGTACTGAAGACTATGTATACAAAAAGGGAGACCACAATGATTCTTCTAATTACAGACCGATAGCAATAATATCCAATGTATCAAAAGTATTAGAAAACATTGTTAAAAAACACTTCTTAGACTTCTTAGAGGACAATAAGATACTATCAGACCAACAGTACGGATTCAGACCAGGAAAAAATACACAAGACGCTATATGTGATATGATTAACTACGTAACAGACCAACTAGACCGAGGACATAAACCAATAGCAGTACAAATAGACCTAGAGAAAGCTTTTGACACCGTACAACATAGACTATTAATTAAAAAATTAGAAAAAATTGGGATATCAGGAAATGTGCTGGAGTGGTTCCGTAGTTACCTTCAGGATAGAATATACAGAACAAAAATAAATGGAACTATAGGAGATAGCTTTACTTCTGAATATTCTATTCCTTTAAGGGACATGTCTCGGACCATATTTATTTTTAATCCATGTTAATGACCTGTTTGATTGCTGCCAAAATGAAAAATTAAATGCTTTGCAGACGACGCACTGGTTTTGGCGTCAACAAAAAATTAAAATTGTTTAAAATTTCCGATTTTAAACAAATTATTAAAAATAACCTTACAGATATAAAGATTTGGTTAGACATGAACGAACTGACTTTAAACATTAACAAAACAACTTTTCTAACTTTTTCACACTACACTACAGGACAACCTGACATTAAATCTCTTAAGATACACTCACGACAATATAAAGCTGCACCAACAAGTGATAATAAGAATTTTATTCGTCCTGAAATACGCTAAACCGAAACAGCTAAGTATTTAGGAATCACAATAGACCAACATTTGAACTGGAAACCTCACTTAAACATAATGACTATTCGACTGCGACAGATAATATACATATTCAGAAAATGAAGAGACTTTTCTACTATAAATCAAATAAAAAGTGGATATTATGGGTTAGTAGAATCAATGATACAGTACGGGATTGTGGCATGGGGAGCAGCCACAGACACAGCAAAAAAACAGGTCATTATAGCACAAAAACTAATCATTAAAACTATGCTGAAAAAGAAAATAACAGAACATAGTGCTCCACTCTTCAAAAGACAACAACTATTTGACTATACTTGCCTGAACAGAATACAGACCGGAAAACACACATTATCGACTGTAGAGCACGGACGACTATACAACTTGACACGACAAATTATTGAAAGTAAAATATATAAAATATAATATAAAAATAATAAATACACAATATATATTTTATATATTTTACTTTCAATAATTTGTCGTGTCAAGTTGTATAGTCGTCCGTGCTCAACAGTCGATAATGTGTGTTTTCCGGTCTGTATTCTGTATAGTCAAATAGTTGTTGTCTTTTGAAGAGTGGAGCACTATAACAACAGATTGTTATTTGTGTAAATAACAACAACAGATTACACACAGAAGACACAAATTTGCGAGTTCTAAGTATTTTTTCGTATTCACCAATCTTCTAGTCAAACAGAATCCGATTCAATGACTACCTGAACAATATTTAAGCCTGGCGTGTTTATTTATTTATTTTCCAGTCGGATCGGTTGAGAAAAGCACCTCTTAACTTAAGTTGGTACAATATGAATCCATCGCTAAGGAAAACATTACTTGTGTACATGATAGCTGTTAATAAAGATATTAGAGTAGCTTACAGGAGTGTTTTCCCAACTAACCTCAAACAGCTTGGACCGGTGAGTACGATATGAATTCATCGCTAAAGAAAATGTTACTCCATTATATGGTAGCTGATAAGAAAGATATTATAGTAACCTATAGAATTGTTTTCCTACTATTCTCAAACAACTTAATATAGGTAAGTACGATATAAAACAATTCACTAGCATTACTGTCTACTATAGATAAATGTTACCACATTGGACACTAAGCTAGGTAGCCTATTATATCTAATTCAAATTTAGTAACGAACATAGCTGTCAGGTCTCAGTAATTCTTGGTAAGTACGATATGAATCCATCCTTAACAAAGGTTAATATCAATATTTGCTTACATCTTTAATGAGTCATCATAATTTCAAGGCACTAGGTCAGCTATCAAACTTCAAGTTTAACGTTTTAGAATTCTCGTGCTACCTAGTTGAGAACTTATAAACTAATACTATTAAGAAATTTGTAAAAAGACTTAACTCTCTAAAGGATTATAGAACTGTTTAGTAATTATTTTATGTAAATATTAAATCTTATTGATAAAAAAATATTGAAAAAGAAATAATTGGGCTCTTGGCATGTAAAACATTTATTAATAGTTTATGTTAATTTTGGCTCAGACAGGAGAATTTAAATAAACTTTAGCGCAATACGTCAATATTAAAAAAACGTTGTATTGTTTTGCTTGTTCCAGGTTTTACAATGGACTTACTCATATTACACTCTACTGAGAGCTATGAAATCAAACTAAACAATTTATCAACGTTAAGTTTATCTGATCTATAATTACACCATGATAATGTTGTACAGTGTCCGGCAGGGAGGTATGGATGATTTGAAATAATAGCTACAGTGTAATGGCTGGAACCGGTCTCAATTTTTCTTAAATACCTTTCTGAACTGAACAAGGATCTGCAAACATTGATGGGTGTCCCAGGCAGAACCTTTGACCCCTAAAGTGCGTTCTGCCTGGGACACCCATCCGATACGAGTCGGCAGAATTGCAGATCCTTGTTCAGGAAGGTATTTACGAAAAATTCAGACCAGCCATTACACTTTTTATTAACAAAACACCCCTGGGCACTTGGTCTACAAAGTGTCAGGTCAACTTCTCAATTGTCAACTTCACACAACGTCTACAGGAGTGTGCGGACAAAAACGGACACCACTTTCAGATGTTACTTTTCGTACACAATCAATGTTTTACGTTTTTCCTCTTGAAATTTTATAATGGCATCATCCAAGGTACACACGGAAATAATAAAATTTTAGTTTAATTTTAAAATGAGTGTGTAGCTATTATTTTAAATCAACCATATCTTCCCGCCGGACCCTATATATGATATATGGAACAACAACTCATTTAATTTGGCAGTTCTCGTGTTCTTATGGCAGAACAATGCAACTCAATCTTCGATATAAAAATAGAAAAATTTATAACCGAGGCATCTCGAAATAAACCAAACGAAATTCAAAGAAAATCAAAAGCTAAAAAGAAATTCATGTTTAGAGTGATTGCCGATAGATTGCGTGCGAGGTTGTCTCCTCACGCCTTTATATCATAAATTATACCACAACCAATATTTATATGTCTCCCTTAAATACATACAAATACAATTTCTTTTC
The DNA here is from genome assembly GCA_018340805.1 of Microvelia longipes. NCBI lineage: Eukaryota > Metazoa > Arthropoda > Insecta > Hemiptera > Veliidae > Microvelia > Microvelia longipes. The sequence goes on from JACMZG010000008.1 coordinate 7,284,713, forward strand.
AATAGTTATTCCACCTCGATATGGTAAGGTAATAATATAAACCCACCGAAATACTTGGAATGGGAGACAATCGAGAACATCTAAACATAGGCTGAAGAATGATGATCTTAAAATAGCAGGGCATTATATTTATTTTATTCTAAAGAGATTGAAACATAATTCAATACACCCAAAGATGATCCCGTTGAGTACGAGTTTGCTTGACAGTCAGTCTGGGTTCGATCCCGGTAAGGGCTTTCAAAATATTTATGTAAGGGATGTAAATTGTAAATGCTTCGGATGTGGCTCTCTTCAAAAGGCAATAAAGTTTTTAAAGATACCTAACTCTCATACAAGTTAACTGAGAGTTAAGAGTTAAGTTTATATTCAAAGATCTCTATATTAGTTGAAGGTAGACGTTTTTGCGAATGTAATTTCGAAGGTGAAGGTGCTAAGTTGACAAAGCATTGGTATTAGTATTAATAATGCTTTATTGCAGCACTATTGTTTAGTAGGGTTTTATTAATTGCCCCCCGAGTTTTAAATCTATTATTAATGGTTCTTTTTTGTTGGCAACACTTCAATTAACCCTTGTAAGAAGAAGATGAAGAAGAAGTGGCTGGTTTTCGCACGCCTGTTTTTCGGCCTTCTCGTGCTCGTTAGCGATGTTTTAATTTAATGAAAATCAAGTATTATGGCTAGGATTCAGATAAAGGAATCGTCTTCAGCAATCCGGACCTAGGTCTCGGCGGAGTCACCGACTAACTACCATAGAGATATATTACTAGAGAGGCCCTATAGGTTAAATTTTGAAACATCGAAAAAGTAACCTGACCTGAATAAATACAGCTAAATAATCAGTACAAACTTTCAGTATATAATACAGTAGAGCGTTAAAAATACAAGGAATGAGCGGGAAACCGAAAACAATTAATTTATTATAACCTTAACTCACTCTTGGAGGAGGCTTTAATGAGGTTACACAGAGCCCCTGAGAGCCCCAAAAAAGATGTTTCAGGCTTCTCAATGTAATGATATAGGTTATGCCCCCTATAGTATATATCTCTTTGCCGACTACGATATACAAGGTATTGCCAATTATATAGAGATCCATTTGTAGTATACAGTCCAAGTTGTCCCGTACCGGTTTGGGAGCTGGCTCAATCGGTTAGTCTAGCCCAAGTTGGTACAACTATGAATAAGTATTACTATTTATGTAATAGGAAATGTTAGCTTAAAATGTTGGCTCTCAGGAGTAATGAATGTATCAGGTAATAGATAAATAAAAAGTTTTATTACTCACTGCTAAGGTCTGGGACACCTGAAACCAAATGTTTGTCTTGCGCCACGACTCCGCGGAAACAACTGTGACACTGTAGTCTGGTATTTTGCCTTTAGTATTTCTTTTCTTTATGTCGACTACTAGGTCATTTTCCTCCAAGTATTTTATTAACAATTATAGATTTTTAATTATAACTGTTTAAATTATAACGTGATTATACAATATGACTAGATCAATACGTGCAGTACATAAACTTCTAAACCTGACAAGGCATTATAATTTGAAAAAAAAAAACTACTTAGAACAACTTGAGAATGAGCGTGAATGGAGTTCATCATATATAATTAAAGGAAAAGTCTCTCCACAAAATAAAAAACTTTATTGGTAAAGCGCTTTCAACCTAACTACAGGCAATCATCAGTGCAAAACCGACGAATCAAAACGAGTCTGAATCTAATATCTAAAGCTAAATCATAGATTCACTCGTCTTCCTTTTATTTCTTCAACGGTTTTGCACTGATGATGGCCACTAGGTTGAAAGTGCTTTGCCAATAAAGTTTTTTATTTTGTAGAGAGACTTTTCATTTAATTATTTACTTAGAACAAGTTTATAATAATTTAAGCTACTGCTGATAATACTTAATAATTTAAGCTACAGCGAATCATTACCCGATAAAATAATAATTAATCATAATAAACATTAAAAATACCTGAAGTAATAGATGCGGCCCTCCACCGTTTTCATTAACTCTAAAGAAAAATGGTTTCTCCAACATTTCAAATAATTTCAGGTTCTCTGCGTCGCTGTCAGAGTAGACTCGCTTCTGAAACAAGTCGAACCACATAAAATAACAACTTAGAGACAGTTATCCCGGTATTGTATTTGATACATGTCAAATATTGATCTATTTCTTCTCCATCTTATAATCCCACCATGAAGAAATTCACGGTTTAAATGTCTTGAAAACTATGTCTCGAAGGCCATCAATGAGATTGCGTAGGTATAGGTTTGCAGTAGTTCATACAAAACCATTTTGCTCATATTTAACTTTAAATACTTTGTTTATTTGAATAATTTAAGATAGGAAGATCTATTTGAGTAGCTCTTTCACATTTTTTCTGTGAAAGAGAATTATCATTCAATAATTATGTGAATGATAAATTATGCATTTTTTTAAAAAACAATATGCGCATGATTAAATGTACACTGGTACCTATCGTTAATATATTGTAATATCCGGTGCCTTATTAATATCTATACATACCAGATGACTTATTAATATATCTTGATTAAAAGTAAATTTATATATTTACTGTTTGTTTTGTTTTTATTGGGCTTGAATTATGATGATATTTAAGTCCCAAGTATCACTACTTTTATTTCTAAATAAACATGAGGCCCTTAGTTATAAAAGACGGAGTATTATACTTCGTCTATTTTAGATCAAACAATTTAAATGCAAATTTCAAAATTTCCCCAAAAAATAATTGTCATTTTTTATAAGGCGCGGTCGAATATCCACGGCCTTCTAGAACATTGGATCATCAACAAACATTTTTTTCAAAATTTTCAGTAATTAGCCGGATTTGTGATAATTGAAGCCTATTTCCGTAATCTGCACGCTCTTTTGGTTAATCTCAAAGAGTATTTACATTCACTCAACGATTCATTTTTTAATCTAACTTGGTACATACCAGAGACTATAGATACTTAAACAGTAAGACTGTCGGCTCAATGGTGGGAAAATTTGGATTCCGGTCGACGCTAGCGCTGCGGTCGACCTACCTTTCAATTGAGTGGGCGTGTCTTGATTTCCCGCTTTTTGCCCACAGCCAGTTTGAAATTTAATTTTTACACTTTGTATAGTTATACTTCTAATTAACCCTACCGCTTTAATCTTACACAGAACACTTGTGATTATTTTTAAGTTTTTCATTTAAGTAATTTATTAATTTATTTGATTCAATCAGGTAATAATGAAATAGTGGCTAAAGTTTTACACGTGCTTAAAGATAGATTTTGGCATTTAATGCAGCCTGTATTTTAATTACATCGGCGAGATGCGCACATGTGATTAAATTTAATTACCTGATAAAATCGACTAAATCAATAAATTAATTAAATGAAATATACTTATCTGCCATCATTAGCGTTCTCTGGAAGTTTTAAAAAGGTTTCTATTTACTTTTAGTTTCTGAATTTTGGAAATACAGAACATGCAACGGTGAACCGTTTTTGTGAAAAATACATACAGAAAACAATCAATTTTATAATAATAATAAATATAGCTGTCATAACCAAGAATTGTCATGGTATTTATAAATTTAAATATAAAAATATTATCAGTCATTTTTGGAAAGCTATTGGGGTTAGTTCATGAGTTGTCCGCACCGGTCCGCCGCAGCGTTATTTTTAGTAGCTTGCGATAATCGAGTCCAAACTTTTCCTCATTTAAGTTAACCCCCCTGGTACATACATAACTACTGTTAGACGTCAATGTTAACTAATATGACATGTCAAAATATAACACAAAATATTGAAAATATTTTGTAGGCTTCAAAATGTATTTTCATTGAAAATACGGAAATAGGCTTCATTTATCGCAAATCCGGCTAATTACTGAAAAATTTGAAAAAAAAGTTATAAAAAAAGTTTGTTGGTGATCCAATGTTCTAGAAGGCCGTGGATATTCGACCGCGCCTTATTGCACCATCAACTTCTTTTAGCCTGAAAGGATTACAGCATATTTTTGGAGTTTAGGCAGTTGGTACTGTTTATTTTTCTCTCTCTCTCAGGAAAAATCTAAATGTCATGGACATAAAACAAAGGGATATTGGTAACAAATTAAAAAGATCTCGGTCAAATAATTATTTTGATAAACAATTTGAAAAAGTTTAGATCTGAAATTGCATGAATAAAAACTCTCTAGCATAAATACACTAGGATCAACAGTGATAATATAATACACACACACATACAGACAGACAACTTCGTGAAAACTACTCAGGAGGTCTTAAATCCAACTGAAACAGATAATCCTGTTGCTGAATTTGTTTGTAAACAATACTTTTCCATACACCTACGGCATAAATGGGAAAAAGTCAAAATGGAAAAATAAATCAATTAATTTCAACGCATATACTTCAGTATGAGTTGAAATACTGAAGCAAGCCTTTGGTACAAGTATAAGTATACCAAGTTTCGTTTCTATACGACGAGAATATCTACGCTGGGAATAAAATTTATGAATTTACTTTATTTCATTCATTTATTTAATTTAATTTATGAATTTAATTATGAATCTGAGGACAAGCGAAGGGAGTGCGAAGACGTGCTGCAGTACATTTGTGTAAATTGTATATTTTGAGGACGAGCGAAGCGAGTCCAAATCAGGGAGGCTAAGCGTAGTGGATCCAATAAAAAGTTCCGAAGTACCCTGTACCTGATTATAAGATTAACTCAATATTATAAACAAAAAATTGTTATGCTAAAATTATTAACTTATGAATAATTTATGTACATAATTAAGGTTTAATATCTAATTAATTTGTTAGTCAAACCGATTGTAACATGTATATGTCATTAATACATTTGGCACTTATGTATCGCCTTTACTTAATACTATATAGAAAGCCTAAATAAACATAACAAATATATTTATATAGATACTCTACATACAATTAATACACTAAATCATTTAATAGATTAAACTCGCATTACAAGTTTAAATAAATGCAAATATTTACAATAAACCTGGGTCAAAACATTATATTTTTCCCATGCACAGTTGCGGGCTAGACTCTTGTTAATGTGAAGACGCAAACAGCTGTTTTATTTTTCTCATTCTATGATTTTTTTAATTAAGAGAATGGACAAAATTGTAGATATTGATAAGCTTTTAACCTTTAATGAAATAACCGAGGAGAAACAGGCTGTCCAACATGAATTTAAAAACAAAAAATAAGTATAATAAAGCACTCCATGATGTTAAAATTTGTGTTTATTTTAATAAACAAGTGTGTGTATTTTTTTATTTAAATAAAAAAGTTTAAACAATTGTATTTTTATGTATATTATTTTTGATAATGTAAATACATAATAATAAAATGTTGCTTTTGTTTTATTTTCTTCCGCCAGGAGGAAAAATTTTAATCTTACCACGGGAGAAACAAGTCGTTTTAACTTCATTAACTAACTCGTTTTCATTTCAGAAATTTCACCTCTATTTTTATTAAACTATCTTTTTTTACCTATTATTTCACCTATACCATATTCCTTTTGTAATATTAGATGTACTGAATTTTAGTCATATAATTACCTTTGTACTTAATTTATAGTCTTCTTTTAGCACATTATACCATTTTTCTTTCTCTTGTTATAACTTAATATTTTTACTTTAGTTATAATTATTTTAAGTGTTTTTATGTGTTGTATATAATTGTAAATTGGGCTATATGAGCCCGTTACTATTTGTAAGTAAATAAATAAATACCTCGGCTTCGCCTCGTGAGTTAACTTAATGGAAACCTCGGCTGCGCCTCGGGAACCAACTAATTAAACTACTTTGCACGCTTCGGGATTTTAATATCATGGTTCCCTCGGCCACGGGCCTCAGGAAAGACTCATTTTCCTTCCTTGGTGAGTCAATGAGTCAATAACTATATACTCTTGTCATTCTTGTCGCCAGAGTTGACTTTGAAGTTTGTTGATTTGTATTGATCAAGTGGTATTATAGTACGACGTATTGGTTCCTAATGGTTGAGGAACCAATTAGGTTGGCCAGATTTGAAATTGAGGGCGTGGTTTAACATCCAGGACTAACCTCATTGGCTCCCTCACATTATTTTTCCACGCTGTCAACTGATTTTAGCCGTGTGTTGTATTATGCGACGATTAGATGGCCCCTCTGTTTTAATATTCTTAAATGACATCATAATATTTGACACAGTTGATAAAGGACAAAAGTGAATAAACCCAAGTGACCAGGGGTCACTTAAAATAATGAGGGGTTCCCAAAAAATACAGAACTCCCAGTAAAATATTTTAGTACCGTAATGACCTTAAAACTCTCAACATTCTCCAAAATACTCAAAACTAAAATACATAGCTCGCTTTTAAGGCCAGTTTTTACAGTTTACGCTTAACATATGACGCTTAAAGTAAGCACTGATTTGACACCGTTAATTACCTGTATTAGGAAGCCCATGTATCACAAGAAGTACCATGTTTCTAATTGGTTTAAGTCAATGTTATAAAGTACCACTTTGCATAAGTTGGACACATTCTTTGCACTTAATATTTTTGATTCACAGTTTGTTAAATATAGAAAATTTTAATCAAACTACATTTACGTTAAGAAATTACCTAAATTGGGTTAATATGAAAGATAATAATAAAACAATGTTTAATGACAGCCTTATAGTATTATTAAATACAAATATTCAAAGTTTAAGAAATAAAACACAATATTTTAGCTAAAATATTTTTAATATTATAATATTATATTTTTTTAATATTTTAGAGAAAGATATAGATTACTGATTATTTTAGTTTAAGGTAGAGACTATAGATACTTAAACAGTAAGACTGTCCACTCAATGGTGGGAAAATTTGGATTCCTGTCGACACTAGCGCGGCGCTAGTGTGATTTCCCGCTTTCTACCTACAGTCAGTTTGAAATTTAATTTTTATACTTTGTATAGTTATACTTTTATGCGAAGCACTACCGCTTCGCACGGCCTTCGTCGTCTTTAAACTTACACAGAACGCTTCTGATTATTTTATAAGTTTATCATTCAAGTAATGTATTAATTTAATTGATTCAATCAGGTAATATTGAAATAGTGGCTAATGTTTACACGTGGTAAAAGATAGATTTTGGCATTTAATGCAGCCTGTATTTTAATTACATCGGCAAGTTGCGCACATGTGATTAGATGTAATTACCTGATAAAATCGACTAAATCAATAAATTAATTAAATGAAATTTACACTTCTGCCATCAGTAGCGTTCTCTAAAAGTTTTAAAAAGATTTCTTTTTTCTTTTAGTTTTTGAATTTTTGTAATACAGAACATGCAACGACGAACCGTTTTTGGGAAAAATAATTACAGAAAAAATAATCATTTTATAATAATAATAAATGTAGCTGTCATAATCAAAAATTGCCATGGTATTCATAAATTTAAGGCCCGTCTACAATCTTAAGTTAAGTTAGGAAGAATTGAAGAAGTGAAGATTTCCTCAGGAAGAATCGAAGAAGTGAAGAATTTCTCACTTAGAACAAACTATTTTGAAATTCCCGCTCTTTAGACTTAAGAGATCCGTAAACACGTCTACAACCTCTAAGTTGTTAAGTCAAGTTTTAAAGTTACAATAACACATATAGCCGTATTTAGACTACTTTTCTTCCTACCGTCTACACACATTTTATTTATTTATTTATTGTAACAACGAGCAGAGCTCAATAACAATTTTAATACAATTTAAATAAACATTGCTTTTTCAATGGTCTTTCCTTCCGTTTTTTAAAGACTTTTTGCAAATATTTTTTTACTTTACTTATAAAGTTTTCTAAAATCGACCGTGTTTTATTTATTTTAATTAATAAATAATATCAAAATGGATGAGGTAATTGTTGGAAGCGTTATTTTCCTTATCTCTAGTATGTCTACAGACGTAGGAACCTCATCCATTTCAAAAACTATATAATTCTATATAATTCAAAAATAAAAAGAAAATATATATATTATAAAAATATTCAAACAACAAAACAATCACATAATTACATATTTAAATAATCACATATTCAAACAACAACAATCACATCACATCGTTTACAAAATATTGTAATCATTCAAAAACAGATAACGTTGTACATTCTTCTTTAAGAAACTTATAAAAAACCATTTTTATGGTTTTCTTAAGTCAAAAGAGCGGGAAAAAAAAATATTTAAGAAGAAAAAGAGATTTTGAAAAATTCTTCACTTCTTCAATTCTTCCTAACTTAAAGTAAGGTTGTAGACGGGCCTTTAAATATAAGAATATAATCGGTCATTTTTGGAAAGCTATTGGGGTTAGTTCATGAGTTGTCCGCACCGGTCCACCACAGCGCTAATTTTTAGTAGCTTGCGATATTCGAATCCAAACTTTTCCTCATTTAATTTAACCCCCCTGGTTTAGGGTGATCCCTAAAATTTTGTGTTTATTTCCCTTTGTCATTTATTAATTGTATCAATTATTATGTTGTGATACATGAATGTAAAACAAAGGGTTGATCTAATCTAAAAAGTATCGATTATAGATAATTTTAAGCATTGTTGCAATGAAGTCTACTTCGGTTTCTCATACTACTAAACTTAATTCTTCCTTAATCTATAAAAGACGAAAAAGAATTATATTTATTGTTTTTGAATAAAAACATAGAACAACATCGTGTGTGTTGAGAACGCAGACAGACTGACTTTAAACTATTTTATTGATTTAACAATTTGACAAATTTTACTCTTCCTCGGCGTCTTCTCAACGACTGACCCTGTCATATATTTTTCTTTTCCTGACGTGACGTCTTACAACTTGCTTACTTGCAATAAATAAATAAATAAATAACAAGTTCGAACAGTGTGAATCTTTATTTAAAATTACCTAACTAATAACCATAACAAGACCATATAATTGAAAGCATTAATGGGTCAAGGAAACTCATCACTGGCGTCTGGAGCAGAAATCACGCGTACAACTCTACGGGGAAGTGGTCTAGATATTGGTAAGCTTGATGTAATAAATAACGAAGGGTTCGACCATTGTTACAAAGATGTAGGTCTTCTGGTGATAACAGCGTCAATGTAAGGGATGATCCGACATTTCCAAGTGGGAGGCATCATTAGGATACATGAAAGCTTTATGTACTACAAACTGAACTGTAGATTGGCGAATAGATAATTAGATCAGCCCAATCTACAGTTTAGTTTTGGGGAAATTTTTTTACTTCGGCAACCACCAGATCCCCTTGATTAAATATTGTAAAGCCTTTTGGATTACATTTGTCTTGGTTCTTTGAACAATTTTTAGAGGAACAAGAATTGTTTTTTTCAATGATTGTAATCATCTTTGTATTTTTGTATGTAAATAATTGTCAATCTGACTTGTGTAATATTTTATTGTATTTAAAAATTTTCAAGGTTCAAGGGGGGTTTTAGGCTATTCACATCGACGGTGTTTAAGCCCTGTCTTGTAATTTTGAGATCGAGTCACTGATACCGAGTTATTGTTTTAATCTTGTTGCTATGAATTTTAGAGTTCTTTATCTAATTTAGATTCACAGATGAAGTTCCAAAGGTTGTCTAGAGTTTTTGGGTCATCTTGTAAAACTTCCCTGATGTCTGAAGAAAGGTTATGTTTCCTCCGGAGGTTGCCGTACTGATTACAATCTTCTAGAATATGTCTGACGGTTAGCAGTTAGGCATTATGCAACTTTCACACACGGGTGGTGGTGTTGAGTTCATAAGGTACCCGTGTGTAAGTCTCGTATGACCAAAGCGAAGTCTTGATATTATAACTTGTCTGGCTCTAGAGTGATGGGTTGCAGTTTGCCAAGGGTTTATTAAGGCCCTGATATTTCGTAATTTGTTCGCTAGTGCTGGTATTCTCCTCCATTCTTCTCCCCAAGCGTCCCTGATCTTAGTCTTAGGTCATGCTTAGTTATAAGATTGAGATCTGGGACCATATAGCAAGCTTCTTTCGCCGCTTTGTCAGCTAGTGCCTTTTAGTAAACTATGTCCTGGAACCCACATTACATGAATAGTGGGAATAGATGATTGATAAGCCTGGACTAGTAAGCGGTGAATATTGTTGATAATAGGATGTGGTGATATGGCAGATCTGTTTGGCAAAACTTGTATAGAACTAAGTGAGTCGGTGCATATCAGAGTGCTTCCTTGACCTTTTTATGGCTAGTTGTACTGCCATTTCTAGGGCCACTAATTCTGCTGTAAAGACACTAGCGAGGGGGTTCAATCCAACTTTAAGAGTTATGTCTGGTGATGAAGGCTACTACCTACTCCTGATGCCACCTTATCATCTCCCCTATTTCTGTGGAGAATCTTTTTGACGACTGTTTTTAGTTGAGTTATGGAGAGAGGTGTTAATTTGAGAGCAGATTTTCCCCAAGGTGGGAAGTCCGGCCACTTGGTTTTTATTGGGCTTAATCTGTCCATTCTGTATCTTTGGAGCACCTGGGTTATTCTCACACTCATTGGACTACCATATCTTTCACTGCGACGCTGATACCATTGTTCGTCTGGGTGAGGCTGTGTTAGGGCATTAGACATTTCCCCACACGGTTTTGTTAAGAGTCTATGAAAGAGGTTAAACATTTCTTTATCCCAAAATTTTTCTAGCGGCAGAGTTTTCCATCTACTATAACGCTGTTCACTGGGCTAGACCTAAACGCACCAGTCGCTACCTGGACTCCTTCTTGATGAACAGGATAGAGTCTTTTTAGAAGGGGTTTGCTAGCTGACGTGAATATTGCACATCCATACATTAGCTTTGACACAACTAGGGCATTGTGAAGCATTAACAGTGTAGTCTTATCCCCACCCTATTTAGTATTAGTGACTGTTTTGAGTACGTTAATGTTCTTTTGACAGTCTGCTTTGCGCTTAGTTATATGAGGTCTCCAGGAAAGCATCCGGTCGAATTGAAGGGCTGAGGAAGCGATGGACTTCTACTTGTTCAATCCTCTCTCTTCCAAGAAACAAATCAATCACTGCTGGATCCGGCGTATATTTAAAGAAAACCATCGATTTAGTTTTAGGTGCAGAAAATGTCATACCCCTTTCGTTTGCCCAAGTTACCATTACGTCAATAGAATGTTGCAGGGCTATCCTCGCCTCTTCTAATGTAGGTAACGTGACATATATTACGATATCATCCGCAGATAAAAGAATTTTAACCAAAGGATGAAGTACCAACGGAATTGAGTTCATGAGTACAATAAATAGCACAGGGCTAATAACACTCCCTTATTGGGGGACACCGCGTTCTTGAACATAGTATGATGATAAAAGTCCTTCATAGGCTACTCGAAATGGTCTGAATTTAAGAAAGTTCTCTACGTACTCCAGTATTTGGCCTGTGAACCCCCATCTCTTTAATTGACTGATAATGTGTATTTTCGACGCTGTATCATAAGCTTTGGAAAGATCAAAGAACACTGCTACAGTAATCTGCCCCTTTACCTTCCCTTCAAGGACATTGTACTGTAGCAGTGCCATAGGTATGTCAGTGGACCTGTATTTTCGAAAACCGAATTGAGAATCTGTAATGAGTTTTGCTTTTTCCAAACTAAAGGTTATTCGGTTAGTTATAATTCTTTCCAAACATTTTCCCAACTGACTAGTAAGTGAGATAGGCCGATAGTTTGTCAGTAGGATCTGTTGACGGTTTTAAAATAGGAATAACTCAAGCTTCACACCATTGCTGGGGAAGTTTTCCTGTTAAAAAGAAAGCGTTAAAGATTTTTACTAGTTTATAGCTTTATATATGGTTAGAAAATCTGGTAAGATGCCGTCGTCCCCTGGCGCCGTTTTTCTAAAGGCTCTTACCCGCATCATCTACTCGCATTCATTGCATCATCTACTTCTTTTATGGTTATTAGCTCGTTCAATACCGCAACCTCTGCCTGATCGAGTTGATGTTCCTCTTCCAAGGAAATGGGCGGTTGCTGGTTGTGTTGGGCTGTAGAAGAAGGAGGCTCAATAATAGCACTGGCTTTAGCAAAATGGTCTGCCAGAATGGTAGGGAACGCAGATTTTTCCAGAACGAGGATTCTTTCCTGGTATAATGCGCTGATTAATTGGCGTGTTCTTTTGTTCTTAATGTTGTTAATTATTCCCCAGACTTCTGCAGACGGAGTGTGACAGTTGATTTTTGACACATATTCAATCCATACTGTTTTTCTAGCTTCAACTATTGTCCTCCTAGTTATGGCTTTTTGCCTTTAGTATTGTAACAGAGTATCCGCCGATAGCGTTTATCAAAATCTTTGAGCGCTTTGTTTCTTTTTCTCATTGCGTCTTTTACCTCCCTAGTTTTCCACGGGGAATGTATTTTACCAGTGGCAATGCTCTTTGGAATCGCCTCATTTGCTGCTGACTTTATTGCTGATGTGAGACGTTGACAGGTTTCCTCTGCTTCATCTAGGTTATTGGGCATTGGGAGACGTAACATCTCGTTGTATTTTTCCCAGTCAGCTTGTGCTAGTCTCCACTTGGTTGGCCGAAGAAACTGTTGGGGAACTGCTTGGATTTCTAGTGAAGTGACTAGCGGAAGATGATCTGATCCATGTAGATCCTGAATAGGCCACCATTGCAGTCTTGGAGCTATGTCATTAGAACAAACCGAAACGTCGATGTGTGTCCAATTACCTGTTGCAGAGTGAAAGTATGTTGGTGACCCTGAGTTCAGCAAGTGCAGTTGGTGGAGTTGAAATTCTATGAACAAGGTCTCTCCGATGGAGTCTGCCACTGGAGACCCCCACGCTGGGTGGCGGTGGCATTGAGATCACCCACAAGAATAAACGGCTGTGTTTGCGTTCCAAGAGCACAACATACCTGTCCTCTTGACAGCCTTACTCGAGGAGGTAGATACCAGTTCTCGATAGAAAATGTAATGCCTGATACATATATATCCACTTTTATGATTTGGGGTAGGTCAGGTGATGGCTCTTCTTTGCTGTGAGTTGTACTCTTCACAAATGTTGCAACACCACCGTACGCTTTTCTACCTTCGACATAGTCTTTCCTATAACAGTTATATCCTGGAAGTTTTAACTTTTGGTGTGGAAGAAGATTAGTCTCCTGCACACACACTACGTCTGGACGTACTTCTGAAACAAGAAGTTGTAATTCTTCTAGCCTGCCTCGCAGACCTCTAATGTTCCATTGTAGCACCTTGAACAGCACACCCTCGCCTTCGGCTCGGGAGCTAACTTCGATACTAGTCAGTAATATTCCATTTTTCTGCCTAGTTACACAAATAACTATTACTTATTACTAAAAGATAGCAAACTTTTAGTAAATAAGTAAAGTTTATTAGGTTGACAATATATTAATTGTTTTTAATTCTAGTGTGTTTTTTTATTAAACATCATGGTTAATAAAACAAGTCGACAATGTTGTATTGATGTTTTAGTCGAGTCTGTATTTTAAGTCTAAAGTGAGATTAAGTTAAATACGAGCAATCAAATCTACATCGGTGGGAGTCAGGTAATCTTAGTAATCAGCTAGCAATTGTGCGTGATTCCTATCTTGGATTACCTGGCCACTGGCTTGGGCGCACGACAATGTAAAGTGCTTCTACATCCACAGGGAGTTTGTAAAAAGGGCTTAAAAGACATAATTTCTAAATGATTGAATATATTGTTCTCGTCTGTTTCTAATTACCATTAATTTTTTTAGAGTAAAAAAATTATATAGGTGCAAGGTGATCTCTCTCCTCTATTACCTTTACAATCTCCGACTACTATCATAACCATATTTATACGTTAAATTGAGCCGTGGAGTGCCGTAATAATGAATAAAAACTGTTCTGTTTTTATTCATTATCATAACCATCGCAATTATTACCTAGTTGGCAATTTTACAATGGTATATTTTTGCGAAATGAGAAAACCTAAAAATGTTGAGGTCACAACTAATGCAAGATTTTATTGGTTTAAGTCCATCAAGCAACATAAGTAAGCACTGCACATAAGTAACATGCTATGTAATTAAATTTCTATGTATGTTGTCACAAGCATAAAATTATATGTGTTTAATATGTTATAGCTGGTTTTTTACTTTTTTCTATTTACTTTTCTACTCTTTGAATGCGATATTTTATTTTTATTTTATAGTCTTGTCAATTTTTCTATTTTGATGTTTACCATTATTTATACTGTAACTTATTTTTTTTATCTTAATTTTGTAAATTTTTGTATATTGGCTTACGCCGTAAATTATAAATAAATAAATATAAGAAGCAGTTTTTCCATAAATAAACTCATGTTAGACGAAAATCAAATTAAAACGAATAACCAAAGGCTAAATAGTTTTATAACGGGTTGATACAAATAAAAAAGTGATTAAATATGGTTATTTTTACCTTCATGATTGTCTTCTCTATTTAAATTAAGAAAAATAACTAAGCTTATTTGATTTTAAAAGCAAGTGGAACTTTTCTATCTGAGGTTAAATCAAGCTCAGTTAGAAGAAGACTGAAAGAAAAAAATAAAATCTCACATCAGCCCTTGACTCTACCTCAAACTTTTCTTTTTCTCTAAAAAAAAAAAAATAAACAAAGAACAAAAGAGAGAAACAGAGAAATTGTAAAAAAAAAGTTAAAAGTATTTATACTTTTCCACTTTAGGAATAGTAGGCTTTAGGGAAAACTTTTAACCGAAAACCAGCTGAGTAACTCCCCTGGAAAACTAAACCTGTCTAAAATATTTTTCCAGTCGATAACTTTAGGTTTTTCTTTATTGAGATCACGAATAGGTAAAGTTTCATTCATGTTATAGAAACAAGCGAGAGATTGTGCCGACAAATATTATCATATTAATTTCTCTACCATTTCTTTATAAGGACGATAAAAAGTGATTTATGATCCCTGTAAATGCAATTGATTAAGACGTTAGTTTTTGTAGTTTGTGTTTCCAATTTATTTACTAGTGATGCGTTGCATTAACAACTCACGTTAGAAGAATACATGTAATGGAATAATCGACAACAGGCGCGTTTCAAACGGTAGATTTCTTAAGCAGATTGGTATATTTATAGAGACTCGCTTTGCTCGCTACATGATATATACACGCGAAATCTTTGTAATGAGGCTCGCTTCACTCGCTAGATTGCAATAAATATAAATTAACTATATTCACTAGACACTATAGGGATACCGGATACTATAAAATATTTTTGCAAAATATTGGAAAGATACTCACTTCGCTCGCTAGATTGCAAGAAATATAAACTAAGCGTATTAATTAGAGGCTCGATTGGCTTGCAAGATACTATAAATATTTATGCAAAATAAAGTGAAAAAGCTCGCTGCGCTCGCTAAAGTGCTCTTACATTTTTAATAAGAGATAATAACGGCTCGCTTCGCTCGCGGAATAAATTCTTTGGAATTTATTCTAAAGAAAATTCACTAAAAAAATATATGCTAAAAATTATTAACATAATGATTATTTTTAATAATAGCGGTCAATATGGTGATGGTGAAAAAAATAATTAAAATGTTAAAATATTTGAAAAGGTCTTGATAAGTAGGGAAAATCATTATATACAAAATTTTTTAAAAACATCAACATGACTGCTAAAATTGTAAAAATTAAAAATTTCTTGCTAATTGAATGAACATAAGTGATTTCTTACATTAAAGAAGATTGGGACGGCGCGTATGTTTGTTTGTTTGTTTGTACGTGTCGCGATAACTGCCGTAAAAATTGACGGATATTGATAACATTTTGTATACACGTAAAACTAACTATGTGTCAGAGCTGTATAGTTTTTGGTAATATTTCGGAAAATATTTTCAAAATGGCAGCTAATATGGCAGACCGGAAAAAAAATGTAAGCGAAAAAATCGTGTTGCATATCGTTTGAAAGGCCTTAAAGAGTAAAAAAAGAAAATATATGTTTCATAGTCAAAATTTTAAAATATTTTACAAAATTTAAAAATGGCGGCTCAAAAACACAAAAAAATTAACTTTAAAGGAATAACTCGAGTAATATATCGTTGAAAAGCTCTTGAGTAGTAGAACAAAACATGTTATATACAAACTTCCGATAAATTCAACATAACGGCCATAATTGTAAATAAAAATCTATTTTTACAAATTTTATAAGTATTTACATGAGAAAGATCAATTGTAATATGCTTTAGATACTTGTATACATGTAAAATTGACTATGTGTCAAAGCTGAATAGTTTTTGGTAATATCCCGGAAAATATTTTCAAAATGGCGGCAAATATAGCGAACCGGAAAAAATAATTTCGAGCGAAAAAATCGTGTTGTATATCGTTTCAAAGCTCTTAAAAAGTAGAGTAGTTTTCACTACTTTTTTAATATTATTATTATAAATATACGCCATCTAGTGAGCGAAGCGAGCCTTTTTTTTACTATGTATTATTATAAATGTAAGCATTCTAGCGAGCGTAGCGAGCCTTTTTTTTACTATGTATTATTGTAAATATACCAATCTAGCTAGCGAAGTGAGCCTTTTTTTTACTATGCATTATTATAAACATGTACACTCTAGCGAGCATAGCGAGCCTTTTATGATTTGCATTAATATAAATCTACGCAATCTAGCGAGCAAAGCGATCCTTATTTACTATTATTATTATAAATATGCGCAATCTAGCGAGCAAAGCGAGCCTTTTTTTCTTTGTATTTTTATAAATATACGCAATGTAGCGAGCGAAGCGAGCCTTATATACTATGTAAAATGTTAAAGATACCTAAGCTAGCAAGCAAAGCGAACCTTTTTCACTTTATACTTTAAAGTAGTATAGCGTCCGAATGTTTTGATAGACTATCTTCGCTCGCTTTATATAAATAATTTTATTTGATGTATTCTTTTGACGTGAGTTCTTGATGCAACGCATTACTAGTGATTAGTTTTAGTGGAGCTCGGGTTATTTTTTGCTAAAGCCATTGAAACTTATCGTAAAGTTACAGCTCTTAGATGGATTAGACTCATAATGGCTCACATCATAAATAACTCATAAGGTATACAACATCATCTCCTATTTTATGAGAATTAGCAAAAAGGTCCCAACGATGAACTGGCTAGGTGATCTATCACGTCTCTTTCACTATCACTGAACATGGATTAATCCCTTCTCTGCCTCACGATGAGACTTTCCAATACTAAACAAAAATATAGGGAGCCCCCCCCCCCCCATTTTAGTGGTAGTAAGCCAAGCTGATAGAATTTATAAGGTGATTGATTCAATTGGAGGGTTTTTATGAATAAAATCAATTTTTATTACATGTTGGGTTATAATCCGGAAATGACGTCATTTCAGGAATAAATAGTAAATTTTCAATGTTGACCGCCTAGACCGATTCCTGCTATGACGTCACACGTCATTCATAAAAAAAGTCAGGTTATAACCTCCGAATGTGTTTGGTTTGTTTACATCGAATTGAATCACCTTATAAATTACTAACATCTTGGTAGTAAGCCGCTTAAAAATGTTTAGTTGAAGTTTAAAAAAAGTTGGAAACGTCAGTCAAGTGTAAATAAATGTATTAAGACGGCAAGCAGAGAGTAAAAAACATCAATATAAACATTAAGAGATAGTGGTAAAGATACAGAGTTAATAGCTTGCTTGCGTTCTATGCTATTAGACTTAATTATTAACTTGCATGATCAGTCAACAGGTTCATTTTTCTATTATCTTGTAATTTGGTGTTTGATTAATGAACATTACCTAGTTTATGAAAACCTCTGTGATTATACTTGGTAGCCATGCTTTTATAAATAGTATATTTACATAAAACGAGCAATATACTACATTTACTTTTATTCATTTCGGAATGAAAATATTAATATTTGAACAAACGTAAGTGAGTTCTTACATTTCAGAAGATTGGGACGGCGCGTTTGTTTGTGTGTTTGTGTGTTTGTTTGTACGTGTCGCGATAACTGCCGTAAAAATTGACCGATTTTAATAAAATTTTGTATACAGGTAAAACTAATTATGTGTCAGAGCTGTATAGTTTTTAGTAATATTCAAAAAATATTTTCAAAATGGCAGCCAAAATGGCGGACCGGATAAAAAAAAAATTTGAGCGAAAAAATCGTGTTGTATATCGTTTCAAAGCTCTTAAAGAGTAGAAAAAGAAAATATATGTTTCATGGTCAGCATTTTAAAATTTTTTGAATAATTTAAAAATGGCGGCTAAAATAATGAACTCAAAAAATTTAAAATTAAAGGAATAACTCGCGTAATATATCGTTGTAAAGCTCTTGATTAGTAGAACAAAATGATATATACTAAATTCCGAAAATTCAACATGGCGGCCATAATTTAAATAATAATTAGTTTTTTACTAATTTTATAAGAATTTACAAGATAAAGATCTTGTAATATACTTTAGATACTTTTATACAAGTAAAATTAACTATATGTCAGAGCTGTATAGTTTTTGGTAATATTCCGAAAAATATTTTCAAAATGGCGGCCAATATGGCGGACCGGATAAAAAAAATTTTTTTGAGCAAAAAATCGTGTTGTATATCGTTTAAAAGCTCTTAAAGAGTAGAAAAAAAAAATATATTTTTTCATGGTCAAATTTCAAATTTTTATAATAATTTAAAAATGGCGGCTAAAATAATAAACTAAAAAAATAAAATTTAAAGCGAGCTTTTTTAACTATGTATTATTATAAACATACGCATCAGCGAGCGAAGCGAGCTTTTTTTACAATATATTATATATATAAATATAAGCAATCTAGCGAGCGAAGCGAGCCTATTTTTTAACTTTGTATTATTTTAAATATAAGCATTCTAACGTGCGAAGTGAGCCTTTTTCACTATGTATTTTTATAAATATACGCAATCTAGCGAGCGAAGCGAGCCCTTTTTTAACTTTGTATTATTATAAATATAAGCAATCTAGCGAGCGAAGCGAGCCCTTTTTTATCTTTGTATTATTATAAATATAAGCAATCTAGCGAGCAAAGCGAGCCTTTTTGAGTTTATACTTTAAAATAGTATAGCATCCGAATGTTTTAATAAACTCATTTCGCTTGCTTTAAATAAATATTTTTTTTATGTATTCTTTGACGTGAGTTCTTGATGCAACGCATTACTAGTAGGTAGAATTATTCTATTAGTTTAGCTCAGGGTAGGGCAGGGGGGGTTAACTTAAATGAGGAAAAGTTTGGATTCAATTATCGCAAGCTACTAAAAATAGCGCTGCGGCGGACCGGTGCGGACAACTCATGAACTAACCCCAATACCTTTCCAAAAATGACAGATTATATTTTTATATTTAAATTTATGAATACCATGGCAATTCTTGGTTATGACAGCTACATTTATTATTATTATAAAATGATTGTTTTTTGTATGTATTTTTCACAAAAACGGTTCGCCGTTGCATGTTCTGTGTTTCAAAAATTCAAAAACTAAAAGTAAATAGAAACCTTTTTAAAACTTCCAGAGAACCTTACTGATGGCAGATAAGTAAATTTCATTTAATTAATTCATTGATTTAATCGATTTTATCAGGTAATTACATTTAATCACATGTGCGCATCTTGTCGATGTAATTAAAATACAGGCTGCATTAAATGCCAAAATCTATCTTCTAGCACGTATAAACTTTAGTCACTATTTCATTATTACCTGATTGAATCAATTATATTAATAAATTACTTGAATGAAAAACTTAAAAATAATTAGAAGTAATATGTGTAAGATTAAAGTGGTAGGGTTAGTTAGAAGTATAATTATACAAAGTATACAAATTAAATTTCAAACTGACTGTGGGCAAAAAGCGGGAAATCAAGACACGCCCACTCAATTGGAAAGGTAGGTCCCCCGCCGCGCTAGTGTCGCCCGGAATCCAAATTTTCCCACCATTGAGTCGACAGTCTTACTGTTTAAGTATCTATAGTCTCTGGGGTAGGGCGATAGTGGAATAAATTATAACATTACTTTGACAATAATAGACATATTTTTTTCATGTAATAATATATAGTCAGACATGTTTAAGCGACCAAAGTATTAATTATTTAATATATTATATAGCTCTGGATTGTTCGTAGGTGATAGGTGTGATGTTTTCATACTTGTATTATTTTATAATTATGTACCTTATATAAGAAAATATTAAGTCTTAGATATACCAAGGTACATAATTCATGGTACATAATTCATAATTCAAGGTACATAATTCATGGTACATAATTCATAATTCATGGTATAAGTAATAAGTATCGTGTTTCTACGAAAAATAAAAACTACGAAACCGAGATTTAGCCTAAATTATTCCCAGATGTTTTAAGACATTTTTACCAGTAGTTTTTACCAGATTGTTTGTTTGTATGAGTGTTTTTGAGTGTCTGTGTATTTGTTATCAAACCCCCTGTGTGTATAATATAACTCGCATGTATTACTATATAAGACCAAAAATGTATTAAGTTTCATTTCAATTGCTACAAAAAATGTATTATATTGTTACCGTAGATTGTTTTTATTGTTATTATTTAATTTTGTGTTTATCTTCTAATTTATTTTTTTTAAGATGACTTTTTTTCTAGTTTACATGTCAATAATATATTTCGTTTCTGTATTGTATTTTTTTTTAATTTAAATCTTTATTTCTTTAATTCTTCCATGTTTTAATGTATAAAAGTTGATGAGTGCCCCATTTTTTTGCTTTATGCTTTTGGGGTCTCTGGTTATTCATGTATTTTAATGTAATGATGTACGTATAATTAAATAAATAAATATAAACATTAGTTTGTCTTTTTAGTAAATGACATAAATACGATTAAAAACTCGAAAAATCGTCATTTGTGTAATAAACAATTCTTCTAATAGACCAAGAGCCCAGGGGTGTTTTGTTAATAAAAAGTGTAATGGCTGGAACCGGTTTCAATTTTTCGTAAATATCTTCCTGAACAAGGATCTGAAATTCTGCCGACTCGTATCGGATGGGTGTCCCAGGCAGAATGCACTTGAGAAAAATTGAGACCGGTTCCAGCCATTACACAAAAACACCCCTGGGCTCTTGGTCTATAAAGTGCGTTCTGCCTGGGACACCCATCCGATACGAGTCGGCAGAATTGCAGATCCTTGTTCAGGAAGGTATTTACGAAAAATTGAGACTGGTTCCAGCCATTGCACTTTTTATTAACAAAATACCCCTGGGCTCTTGGTCTATAAGTTCTATTTCTATATGGCAAGTATAACTCCAGTTATATCAGATCACTGGTGAATGCTTCTCTAGATAAAAAGCATCGAGATAGGTCAGTAGGTAGATGGGTGACCGCTAAGATTAAAACATTAAAACGGACTTGTAACATAAAAAGTATGCTTAGCTTAGAGCGGCTGCACTGGCCTGGTGTTGATGATAACTTGAGGTTCATAAAAACCAAACCTATCTTACCTGATAAGCCAGTAGGTTTTGACTTGTTGCTTCCAAAATTATTAAATTATTAGGTAGAAAATTCTTTTGAGCTCTCTGATTATCTACTTCTCTGATCTATGGTCCCTCATAGAGTAAGTACTCGAGGTTCATAAACTTACTTAAGTTACTTGCTGGACAATTCTTTTACTTAAGCAAACCTTGTTATTTACAACAAGGAAATAATGGTCTAGTTTAGCCCATTACGTTAAAAATGGAGTGCAATAGGTCTATGGCCTGCAATAGAGGCCATAGAGCTTAGTTAGGAGAACTAAGTACTCTAAGTAAGACTTAGACTTACTATTCTTGTCTAAGACGAACTACCAAAATAACTACTTTCTTTTGAGACGAAAGCTTAATAAGCTTGATATTAAATGAGTAGGAGTCTTGGGGCCCCTAGAATGCCAGGGTCCTACACTGGCAGTTTTCGGCCAGGCCTAACTTGACTACTTGGCTCTAAGGATAAATATTATTAATAAAAACAGTCGGGTACGAGATACCGCGGAACTTTTCCTCATAACATCAGATCCGCTACACCCATCCTCCTTACATCGGATTCACTTCGCTCGTCCTCAAAATATAAAATAAAAAAAAAATAAAATGCCCGTTTTAGGGTCTTTCAGCCCATCAGGGTATTCACCCTGCGGGAACCACCTCAGGTGGGTAGCATCTACTACACTCTAAGAATTAATTAAAGTTGGCGAAAACATTTTTATACAAATACTATTCATAAAATCTTAGAGCATAGATTTTATTGAATTAAATAGCAATTTACATATTCTCTGGCTTGATCAAGGGGACTTTAGTTCTATAAAAAGTTTTGAATGATTTATTCAATTTAATATATTTCGCCTATCATTGTAGGCATCTTCAGAATCAATGATATCATTTTTATTTTTTAAGCTGTGATTTTTCTACTCTTACCATTAATGTATTGTGTTTGTTTATTTATTTATTTATTTTAATAAATAAAGAAATAAAGGGGGGCTGCGAACCCCGGACCTCCGGTGCCGAAATCGAACGCCTTTACGATCACGGCCACGGAGGCAGACTCCTCAAAATATAAGTCGTTAAATTTATAATGCAACACGTATTCATACTCTTTTCGCTCTTCCGTTTCATTCCCAGCGGTCACCATTCCAGGCACTGACCACGCTCGATACTGCTTAACTTTTATGATAAAGAAACATGGATATACTTGTCGTATTTAAACAAAACTTAGTGTACTTATATATGGCATGTAGTAAAATTGTACTAAATTTTAACCCATTTGAATTATTTTCCTATTTTTTACAACTTTTAAAAAACGTATACAAATCATTTGATAAAAATTGAACTAATGCTGATAATGAACTGAAACTAAGCAAATATGTTAGTCTTATACATTGCTATAGATGCGTGCAAAATCTCAATCCGATCACAACATTTTTTCGCGTTTTTTGATTTTTCGCAATTTTTGATGAGTTATTATTGCGGGTTAATGACGTCATAAAAAATTATTTTCCGGATAGCACATCTACACCTACAACGTTTCAACGTTTTCGTACAACGTTTCAAATCTTTAGCATAAATACACTGATAGCTACGATGATAACAGACGCACATAGACAGACAATTTTGTAAAAACCACTCAGGAAGCCTTAAAAACACCTGAAACGGATAATTCCGGTTTAGGATATTTTTGCAAACAATACTTTCTCTATATAACAGCGGTATAAATTAGGAAAATTAATTAAAACGAATTTATGATCTACTTAGATCAAGAAACATTTGCGCCATCTTGAGCAATTTTAGCGAGAAGTAGGGGTAAGGTAAGGACTGAACCAATTTGTAGCCAACTTTTTGGTCTACGTTTTTACAGTATAGTTCTTATGAAGGTTATGTTTCAGCTTTAAATACGCTACGGCGTTAGCTACCTAATTTATCCTTAGGAGAGACGAATTCACTAAAAACTGACTAATGACAACGCTCTTTCAGTGCGAGCTTGGCTTGTTCAATCTTATGCATTTTTTGTTTATATTGTCTATGCTAGTTCAATCTACGAATGCACATTCAATCTGAGGTTATACATTTGTTGTTCCTATATGCTCTATGCTCATTCTTGTTCAATCTGAGGTTACATTTGTGTTCCTATATGCTCTATGTGTTCAATCTGAGGTTAGTACATTTGTTGTTCCTATGTGCTCTATGCTACATTCTTGTTCAATCTGAGGTTACATTTTGTTGTTCCTATATGCTCTATGCTACATTTTGTTCAATCTGAGGTTTGTACATTTGTTCGTTCCTGATGATGCTCTTTGCTACATTCTTGTTCAATCTGAGGTTACATTTGTTTTCCTATATGCTCTATGCTACAATTGAGGTTCCTTGTTTTATATGCTTCTATGCTACTTCTTGTCAATTCTGAGGTTAGTACATTTGTTGTTCCTATTGCTCTATGCTACATTCTTGTTCAATCTGAGGCTAGTACATTTGTTGTTCCTATATGCTCTATGCTACATCTTGTTCAATCTGAGGTTAGTACATTTGTTGTTCCTATGTGTCTATGTACATTTTGTTCAATTGAGGTTAGTAATTTGTTCCTATATCTATGCTACATTCTTGTTAAATCTGAGGTTAGTACATTTGTTGTTCCTATATGTCTATGCTACATTCTTGTTTAATCTGAGGTAGTACATTGTTGTTCCTATATGCTCTATGCTACATTCTTGTTCAATCTGAGGTTAGTACATTTGTTGTTCCTATATGCTCTATGCTACATTCTTGTTCAATCTGAGGTTAGTACATTTGTTGTTCCTATATGCTCTATGCTATATTTCTTGCTCAATCTGAGGTTTAGTAATTTGTTGTTCCTATATGCTCTATGCTACATTCTTGTAATCTGAGGTTAGTACATTTGTTGTTCCTATATGCTCTATGCTACATTCTTGTTCAATCTGAGGTTAGTACATTTGTTGTTCCTATATGCTCTATGCTACATTTCTTGTTCAATCTGAGGTTAGTACATTTGTTGTTCTATATGCTCTATGCTACATTCTTGTTCAATCTGAGGGTACATTTGTTGTTCCTATATGCTCTATGCACATTCTTGTTCATCTGAGTTAGTGCATTTGTTGTTCCTATATGCTCTATGCTACATTCTTGTTCAATCTGAGGTTAGTACACATTTTGTTGTGTTATGCTACATTCTTGTTCAATCAGGTTAGTACATTTGTTGTTCTATATGCTCTATGCTACATTCTTGTTTAATCTGAGGTTAGTACATTTGTTGTTCCTATAATGCTCTTGCTACATTCTTGTTCAATCTAGGGTAGTACATTTGTTTTTCTATGTATGCTACATTCTTGTTCAATCTGGGTTAGTACATTGTGTCCTATATGCTCTATGCTACATTCTTGTTAAATCTGAGGTTAGTACATCTTGTTTCCTATATGCTCCTATGCTACATTCTTGATTAATCTGAGGTTAGTACATTTTGTTGTTCCTATATGCTCTATGCTATTCTTGTTCATCTGAGGTTAGTACATTTGTTGTTTCCTATATGCTATGCTACATTCTTGTCTACTATATGCCTATGCTATATTCAATCTGAGGTTAGTACATTTGTTGTTCCTATATGCTCTATGCTACATTCTTGTTGCTATCTGAGGTTAGTACATTTGTTGTTCCTATATGCTCTATGCTACATTCTTGATTAATCTGAGGTTAGTACATTTGTTGTTCCTATATGCTCTATGCTACATTCTTGTTCAATCTGAGGTTAGTACATTTGTTGTTCCTATATGCTCTATGCTACTTCTTGTTCAATCTGAGGTAGTACATTTGTTGTTCCTATATGCTATGTATCCAAGTTAGTACATTTGTTGTTCCTATATGCTCTAGCTACATTCTTGTTCAATCTGAGGTTAGTACATTGTTGTTCCTATATGCTCTATGCTATTTCTTGTTTAATCTGAGGTAGTACATTTGTTGTTCCTATATGCTCTATGCTACATTCTTGTTCAATCTGAGGTTAGTACATTTGTTGTTCCTATATGCTCTATGCTACATTCTTGTTTAATCTGAGGTTAGTACATTTGTTGTTCCTATATGCTCTATGCTACATGCTAGTTAAATTCAGAAAAAATATAAAGTTGTGAGGAAAACCCGGTTTCGGATCTTAGTGTCAAATTATCACTTTTTTTCTACCTGCAGTGTTAGTGAGGAAAAGTAAGAGGTAATCTAAAAATTTCCATAATTAAAAAATCGTTTTAATAAACGGAAAATAAAATAATGATTAAATGTATACTATTAATAAAGTTTGTACAGCATAAAGGCTGTACAAACTAGATATAAGCATCTAGACTCACGTATAGCGATGTCAGAGGCAGGTAGAGGAAGATGTCTCATGAAGTTACTAGGATACTAGAGATGACGATACTCGAGCCTAGGGTTTAAATATATCTCTATTTATATGTCACTGTGCCCCTTCAAACCCCTCTGTGGGGGTGTAACCTCCGTGATAACAAACTGGAGAAAAACCTCCTTAACCCCCTCCCTCAAAAACGGGGGGAATTCTTTCTTCAAGTATGAAGAATTGTGTGCTTGTAAAAAATGAGAAGCGGCTTGGTATAAGTACAGACGGATATAAACCGCTTTTCTTTAAAGAGGTTTAAAAATAATAGACTAGAGGAACCTGTTTCAGTTTAAGAAAAGTAAAAAAAACTTTGAAGGAACTCTAGGATGATATAAAAAGTGATATTATTTGTGTTTCTATTACACTAGAATAATAATAAATAAAAAAAATAAATCTATAAATGTTTTAATGTTTAAATAAAAGGTTCATTCATTTATTCATTACACTAGAAAGTAATTATTGGCTGTCATTTCTCAATGAACAAATTCCGCAGCGATAAAGTTACATTATGTACT
The DNA here is from genome assembly GCA_018340805.1 of Microvelia longipes. NCBI lineage: Eukaryota > Metazoa > Arthropoda > Insecta > Hemiptera > Veliidae > Microvelia > Microvelia longipes. The sequence continues at coordinate 7,311,082 of JACMZG010000008.1, forward strand.
GTAATCTAGTCGGTGAAAAAGCATTTTATAGAGACGTTGAAATGTTCAAAATACAAATATAATTTTTCCCAATAGTAAAAATTCACAGAAAAAATCAAATTTACATAAATACAAAACAAATTTTCAGAATTAAGGACGATTATGATAAGTGATGGTAAAAATATAACTAGGTTTAGTTGGAACTAAACATTATTGATCATCTCTGCAGAAACCACATGAAAAAGAGATTAAGGACTCTGTGCTTTTAGTCAAGAGGACTTAAAATTCAAGTAGCCAATCTTAATAGCCTTAATATTTACATTTTTTATAATATTAATAACATTCAGGAGAGCGTAGTATTACATTAAGTATTTACATTTTGGTCACTTTTAATCTTTTTAAGGCGAGCTTAGCGAGCTCCCGCATCAAAGCAAACCTCGGTGTATGCATATTTCTCACTATTAATTCTTTTAGGGTGAGCGAAGCGAGCTTCAGCATTCTTAATTCCTTACTAATAACCTCTTTATGACAAGCTCTACGAACCCCTGTATTTACATCTTCCTCACTTCTAACCTTTTTATGGTGAGCTACGCTCGCCCTAGTAATATTTACCATCACGATAGGCTAATATAACTAATATTAAGATTAGCGTAGCCAGCCCTGATAATACATATTCCATTCTTTAAATTACAAATATAGTATTACACATTATTCTATTGACAGCTTCTATGACAATAAAATAATGTGAAGATAGTGGCTTTATTCTCACTTCATCAGAGTAATTGACATGGTAAGAATAAACTAAACTAACAAAATAACAATTAAGGAGCTGAAGAATATATTAATAGTTGTTAGTATTAGTTCTCTAGTCGTAGATAAAATTTGATATGCAACAAGGGATGAAAGTTTTCAGCTCTCGTATTATCTCCCTCGTCAAGCCTCGGGAGCCAAAATGTTAGTTAACTCCCTCGGCAAGCCTCGGGAGCTAACTAGTTTATCTCCCTCGGCCTACCGGCCTCGTGAGCTAATGAAGTTTCCTCCTTCGGCGCTGCCTTAGAACGAAACTTTAACTTGAGCTGTAAAACTTACTTTCATCCCTTGTTGCATAAATAACTATAGTTAGCATAAATGACAGTTGGTCCATTTATGTTAAGATTGCACAAGCTATTGATGTTAATAATAAAAATAATAGGCCCTAATACTGTCCCTTGTAAAACTCCATAAGTAACCTACTTTAATTGATACAATACAAATTGTGTGAGCGACACCTAGGAAATAGAAAAGGCATAGTGCAGTTCTGCATATGGGAACTGTTCCATTTTTCTGTGAACTGTGCTACTCTGTCGTGAAAGTCATGACTACATTTCGAGTCATCAATGATGACGAATTTCGAATGATGGAATAGTGCTCAAATGTAGCACTGCATTCAGCTTGTTAAATTTTTTATGTGTCTCTTGTACAATTTATATTGTATCAACTATTCATGTTTTGCAAAACTTTGTAACATCAAATTATACATTCTAATTCGCTAAATTACTTCCTACCATAGTTGTATGATTTCTACGTTTCAGATCAAAATAAATCTAAATATAAAAAATCAGAAAATGATTAAATTGTGTTTAAATTTGTTACAAGTGTATACCTTCACCTAATAAATATGTGCACTAAGTTTCGTTGCATTATGACAAATATATGCATGGTTTTTGTTGGATCATAAGAATTAAGGAGCATTGAGCGTGGTCAGTGCTGTATGAGTGACCGCTGAGAATGATACGGATGCATTTACTATCTGAGGACGAGCGAAGCGATTTACGATTTGGTGAATTTATATTCACCAAATATAAATTTGGTAAATTGCATATTCTGGGAAAATATCGCGAGTCCAATGTATTGAGGAAAAGTTCCGAGGTACCCCGTACCCGATTTTTTACATCTTCATTCATATAAGAAGCGAAAATGTTTTTTTTTTTTCAAACTAAAAAATATATCATTTTGATACTACCGAGTTTTGCAAAACATGAATAGTTGACACAATATAATTGTGCGAGAGACACCTAGGAAATGTAACAAGCAAAATGCAATGCTACATCTGGGAACTGTTTCATCATTCGACATTCGTCATACTTGATGTTTCGACATAATGTCATGTCCCTCTCTGTTTCGTTACGTCTAACTCATTATTATGTCGAGCCATCAAGTATGACGAATGTCGAATGATGAAACAGTTCCCAGATGTAGCATTGCATTTTGCTTGTTACATTCCCTAGGTGTCTCTCGCACAATTATATTGTGTAAACTAAAAAATGTTTAAGAAGACAATATTTAACGCAAAGATTTGATTTTCCTTAGTTAGATGGAATTCTTTATTTTTGCTTTCATAAAGTTGCATCTTCAGAACAGTGTCGTGTAGAAAAAATTCCCCCCCTAAAAAGGTTAATTTATGTTTCAGTTTAATGTTGTCCCGAAAATAGAAACTATTAATAACGTTAATAACCCTAATAATACTACCTACTTAACCTCTGACCTTAGACCGTCTCTGCATTTAACTCTGACATTAATTTGTTCCCTGACTTATACGAAAAAATCACTTTTTTAGAAGGAGAGGGGCTGTAACTTTTATTTTTAAACAACAATGTCAGACATGATTAAGTTTTTTAACATGATAATATTGCATCTAAACAAAACTTTTATTAAATATTATTTTGCGTAATAAATTCACGTTAATTAAAAGGAATTTACGAATTGAACAATTGTTTTACTGTATTCTAAATAATAACAATAAAAAGTAATGATACAAGAAAGTACGGAGGGAAGTAAATAATTAAATTACTGTTAAGCGAAATAAGCTCGTATTTTAGCTTCCGCGAGCTTTTTGTCGTACTGCGGTGAATGAAGTACTGAAGCATATTCTAACAACACAATATATAACAACATTTAACTTTTAACCTTTTACAGAAACACACAAATATTGAACTTTTAAATATCTTTGTAAACACTGAATTTAAAAGAACTCCGTCATAGGTCAACCGGATGGGTAAAGTTTCTATGAAATGCGCATTTTTCATGCTCAACAATTCAATTTTTATATAAGGAAAAATGCGTTGTGGAGTTTCAAGTAATGAAATAAAACAGAGTCTCTCCACTAATGATATATATTTGACATTGCCAGCTTTCAATCTTAACAGATCATCATCAGTGCCGGCGAGCAGCGAAGAAAAGAGTTAGGAGACAGCGGTTACAGTTTTGTCTGGAGGTTTGTAGCTGACTCAAGAGAAAACCTCTAGACAAAACTGTAACCGCTGTCTCCTGACTCTTTTCTTCGCTGCTCGCCGGCACTAATGATGATCTGTTAAGATTGAAAGCTGGCTATGTCCAATATATATCATTAGTGGAGAGACTCTGTTTTATTTCATCAATTCAATTTTTGCTTCCGGTTTATGCATGAGCAGTATACAATTTTGTCCGGATATTTTTTTAAAGAAATGCACATTATTCGTCAGGTTATACAACACTATGGTCATCATTCTATAATCGACACTGCATTGCATGTTAGCAACCATTAGTTAACCAAAGTTACATGTTGTTATATATTATGGTTGTTTGGATATGATTCAGTACTGGAAATGCTCAGTTTGTGGTGATTTTAAAATGTTTCAGCACATATTTCATTAAATATGTCAAGAAATATTCTTTAACATATAATAAGTAGTTGTGCTACTACTCGGGTTAAAAAGCAGAATCTGCCAACTTAAGCAATAAGTAGATTGTTGAAAAAGAAAGCACAAATTTTAAAGGAAATTCGTCCGGCTTGTGGACCTCCGTGCCAAAATGGTCATGTAGTTATAAATTTATGTAGTGTAAATATGGCAAAAAACATTTTAGCAAATATCGTCGGTAGCAAGATTCGAACCCTGACATTGGGTACTTTGATTGGTAATATCGAATCAACACAAAAAATCAAACACGACACCCTAATTGAAATAATTGTTTGCTCCCTTAGAGTGGTCCTATCGAATTCGTGCCATTTCATTTAAGTCTTATTGTTTTGTTTGTTTTTTTTTTACATATTTTTTTCTTACAAAAAGCATAAGATTTTTCCGCGTTCCACCTAAAAGCTCTTTTCGTACCAGGAGTTAAACTCGTACCGCACTTTGAGAACCCCTGCATTAAGATACCCTGGAGAAGTATTAAGACCTCTTTAAGGATTGGTTGGATTTAGTTAGATTTAGGCCGTATTCAAGACGTTTCCTAACATTTTCTAACATTCTCCTAACTTTTTCCTAACATTTTCCTAACATTCTTTTTCCTAACATTCTCCTAACATTCTCCTAACTTTTTCCTAACATTCTCCTATCGTGTTTTAAAAGTCTTTTAGAGGCTTCGCATGATTTTATTTAGTAAGAACCTAAGGTAGTTAAGTCAAAAAGTGATACCATTGTAAGTAACGTAATATATCGCAAAATATCAATATTATTAACTTATTACCTGGATTTACGACACACTTTGTCATAAACAACAATGCGGCCTTTCTTTGGCGAATGTTAAATATATTGGAAACTTTATTTACATATGTTTTCAGTAAACAGTAGAGTTAATACAAATACAATGTTCAATTATTGTAACAGCTTTCATAAATAAAGCAGTAACAAGCGTTTCAAGTTTGAACGTGGACCAGGTTGTACGAATCCAAAGGTGTCTAAATGAAGACCTGTTAATCAGTGCAACACTGTTTTCATTTTGCTAAATCATTTACACAATTTTGTTTTTTCGTATTTTGTCATCAAATTCATTTTTGTTTGTGTAAATTTTTTTTTTGGTATAATAATGGCTGAAATATTCACACCGGACCAACTGAATTTTCTCTTTGAATCGATAGCCCGCCACAAACAGACCATAGAAAATAAAAAAAAACTGATTGTGTGCGGGCCGAAGAAAAGAAAAAGGCTTGGGCGGAGGTGTTAAAAGAATTTCAGGGTAAATTCCCTAATAGTAAGGTAAGTGGATTAATAGTAACTTATATTATGTAAATTTATGTAGATAGTTATTAATACGACAAAGTGTGTCGTAAATCCAGGTAATAAGTTAATAACATTGATATTTTGCAATATATTACGTTATTTACAATGGTATCACTTTTTGACTTAACTACCTTAGGTTCTTACTAAAGAAAATCAAGCGAAGCCTCTAAAACACGGGAACGATCATTTAAATTTCGTGGCTTAAAAACATTTCCCTTACCTAAACCTAAGATGAGTGTTAGGAAAATGTTAGGAAAAAGTTAGGAGAATGTTAGGAAAATGTTAGGAAAACGTCTTTGAATACGGGCCTTAGACTCTTTTAAAGTACAGCGTGTTTTGTTACCGCCATCGTGCTTCAAGCTGTGATACACATTACAAAATAAAGCGGAACATGACGTTATATCGTGTTATCGATAGTTAAAGCAGTTCTAGCTGTCAAATGATAGCTAAATGATATGACTCAATAATTACATTTCATTTGGACCCAAGTCATTACGAAGAGGTGATAGATTACCTATCTAGTAGGGCACCGTTTCCGATAACTCCCTTAGATAGAAACTTAAAAACCATTGAATGAAATAAACATCTCACATTGAAATAAAACTAAATCTAAATCACTAAGAAATAAGATAAAACAATTATCTAAGCGAATGGTCAGGAAGGCGATAAGAGACGACATCCTCTATATTTGCACTTGCTCGACATTATCGTTTTAGTTTTCTGTCCATCATGTTTTTATTTGTGTTCATAGTTTTAATTGCTAGTATTAGTTCTATCGAATCGTATTATGCCTTTGGCAATTATAGTTTAAAGAAAGGTTCGTGCACAGAGGGATACGTAAGTTGCGACAAAGGGCATAGATGGCGCTCGGGAAATGTCAAGGAGAAATGCATTAAATTGATACAACTCTGCGACAAAGAAATCGATTGTTCGGACGGATCGGATGAGAAGTTTTGCCCTGATAATTTCAACTATGGAGTTGTAGGTTTCAGCTTCAAGTTCATCAAAGGTGCATGCCCTGATCGCCATTTGTTATGTTTGTCAGGGACACAAGATCAGGACAGATCGGTTACTGATAGGCGATGTTTCAAGGAAGATTGGATTTGTGGTGGGCGGGACTCGTGCACGGATGGAAGTGACGAGAAATTCTGCCCCTACAGTTTAACCAGTGGTTTTAACTTTACGTTTGAACAAGGAGACTGCCCTTTTGGATACTTTAAGTGTAAAACTAAAATGCCTAAACATTTCCCGAATGGTAAGTTTTTCTAGGGTTTATATCACTATAGGGGTATTGATATTACTCATCATAGGGTTCAATGATGACACATGTATTATAAGAGTGTATAAGGCTATTTCGACGTCACTTGGGCAATGACACTTGATTATCTTAGGTGCTCATGCACAACTGTACTGTACTGTTTCCGATACTCGACCATGTAGAGTAACTTTACATCTATAAAGACCAATTAAAGAGCATCTTTGTGCAGTAGTGACTGATAATCGAACACGTGATTTAATTTCTTTCCACTAGTCCCATTATTTATTTAGCTCATAAAATCATCGAAAGACAGATCGAATACTTCATACAAAGGTTGCTAATCTCATTAAGAATAAGTTTAACATAAAGTTAATAATACTAACAATTTGTTGGTATTTACATGACCCATATTAATATACCATATGACAGCCGCCTTTCTACCATAAATCTGAAACCATTCATAGTATATCTATTGTTAAGTATTGTTTTAGTCTTACAGACATACAAGTTAGTAGATATTTTCTTTTCAATATGAAATTTCCATGTGAGCTTGTTATCGAGGTATTTGATGTTTTGAGGTTCTTGATGAACTGTGATGTTTAATAAAGAAAAATTCACTAGAATTAAAAACAATTAATACATAGTCAACCACAATAGTTGTTGATAAAGAATTAAGCTACTGATTATTTGTTGTTTTCTCTGTATTGAGTAGGAAATGATTGTATTTAAGACTTATTCCTTATACAATCATTTCATAAGGAATAAGAGAATTATTCTCTTATTCCTTATGAAACGATTGTAATTCATCCAAGTCTGCCAAGTTCCTACACTTTTTTAGCTGATTTTTCCAAAACTTGGATGTTATTATGACGCTGAGAAACATTTTCATCATCCTCAAACTCAACTAAAGTTTCTTCAACAATCAAACTTTCTCTTGTTCCCGTATAAGCATGGAAGTCGTTATATTTAATTAGAGCTTGCAATTAAATATAAAATATCACCTATATTTGATCTCTGTATTCAGGGGTGGACTGGCCGTTGAGGGCGAGGGCGGTAGCCCTCCATGGACCTAAGGCAACAATAAATTTATTAAAATATAATAATGCAAACTTAAAAAAATAGTGAATAACAAGTAAAATATTCATTTCATTATTTATTTATTATGAACTTATAATTATAAGTTAAAGTCAATAGTAAACTTATAACTTATAGTTATAAGTTAATTTATAAGTTATATATTTATTATAATTATGTGTTACATTTATCATCAGATTCTAAGGGGCCCAATACTCTAAGCTAGAACATTTTTACCTAAATCTATTTTTCTTAAAGCCCTACTTTTTTACTTAGACCTTTAAGGGCTTCATATGGTAGACATGGGCAAATAGAGGTCATTTTAAATTCTTGGCTCTAACGCAGTACAAAAGGGCCCTAGATATTAATATGTTTAAGTAATTTAAACTATCCTTCAACTGGCCCCTTTTCACGTAGCTACCCCTTTAAGGGCTCCTTTTGTATATGGGCTAAAAGAGCCTTTAACATACTTGATCAGGGCCATAATGCAGTTCTTTTTTTAAACACTTAAAAATATGATATTCACTTGTCTATTTGATTTAATTGTACTAAATAATAATTAAAAAATCACGCTTGCAGCTTGGTATAACAATTATTGCTACTCTATATATAGAGAGAGTAGAAGAAATATAGGACCCCCTCATATTGGGCCCTTTGATATGTTGGTTTGGGCCCTTTAGACCGAACCCTCCTCGGGCCATTTAGGCTCAGTCTGCCACTGCCTGTAATACTCCGTCATGCACTATCTCTGTATCAGACACTTCTCCTAAGTATACTACGTACTGGGATCAGTTCCTTGTAGCGATTGTCTTTAGAGTCTCTTTTTCTATGTTTTTTGGGGGGTGCTGAATCGATTAAAACCGGTCCGAAGTCAATACGACCACCTTAAATGACCACAAAGTCGAAATAATGGTGGTATATCACTAATCTAAAATATGGTCAATAAACAACAATTATGTCGAGTAGGGTTTCCTATTTCAATGTTTTTTGGGTGCTAAATCCAATAAAACCAGTCCGAAGGCGATAAGACTACTCAAAGCTATAGGGTTCCCATGTTTGAATCTTGGTACTGGCGCTAATTTTATATCTATAGTCTATCGACTACTTTAAAAACCTTGACAGGTCAGTTTAGGCACCGCCGGTTCTTAAGAAAAAAAAATTACCCGTACTTGGCGATGTTTTTTTACATTTCTTTTGTATAGTTTTATTTTAAAATATAATTTTTAAACTTAATTGAAAGTAGTTTACAAAACAATGTAAACAAAAGAAGAACCATAAACAAAGTGAACGATTGATACAGCGGGAAGAAGGTTATTTCCCTACAGCGGTTATGGTGGTAGGGATTTTTTTCTCTTTTTTAAGTGAGGGGTTGGCAGCAACTTCTCTTATTGGTCAATCCCCAAAATACTTATGACCTTGGGGATTTTTAAACTAAACGATAGACTATATTTATTTATTGAATTTATTATTTTATGTGTATTATTTGTATTTAAGTGAATAACTTCAAAATAATTTTGGCGCTTCTTGGTTATTAATCTAATTTTTGCCTAAGTTTTTGATTTATATTTAATAAACTAAGCAGTTGCGTCACAACTAGATCTTGATTTTTTTTAAAAAAAATACCCGTATTTATATTATTAAAGGTTTTGAGGAGGAATAGGTCAAAAATAATTTAAAAAAAAAAAAATAATTTTGCTGAGCTTACGATATAATTTTATCTTTTTCAAGGCTTTTTTTGTTATTGTTTATTATGTTAAGCCTGCTCGGAAAATTAGTTTTATTTATTATTTTGGAGCTATTCCTCCTCAAAAGCTTTAATAATTTAAAATACAGGTCCCTATAAAGTTTTTTGTCTTATTTATATTCTTAGATTATAAATAAGACAAAATGTATTGTCTTATTTATAAGACAACAAAACGCTGCACGACCCAGCATTACTTGCACAAATTTGATTCTGTTTTACTTAATATTTAGCGCATTTATTTGAAAAATTCGATAAAATTAAATTTTAAGATGTGATACTACTGCTCAGGTTATTACATATACACCGAAAGCTTAAACAAAAATTGGATTGATAACCAAGGAAGGAAATTCACCCGGCTTGCGGACCTCAGCGCCAACATTTTTTAAGCCTTGTGATACCAAAGTTATTACGCTCCAGAAGTGAGGCTGTAACTTTCCTATTGGAGGTCTAACTTGACGTACGACCTCAAGGTTTGGGCCTACAAGGTAGTGATGTGCCAAATCGACTTTTCGAGTCGATTTGAAAAGTCGACTTGAATTGACTCGAGTCGACTTGAAAAATCGACTTGAGTCGATTTGAATCGACTCCAGTCGACTTTTGACCTAAATCGATTTTAAGTCGATTTTTTTTAGTCGACTCGTATTAGACCAAGAGCCCAGGGGGTTTTGTTAATAAAAAGTGTAATGGCTGGAACCGGTCTCAATTTTTCGTAAATACCTTCCTGAACAAGGATCTGCAATTCTGCCGACTCGTATCGGATGGGCGTCCCAGGCAGAACGCACTTTACAGGTCAAATTTACCACCCAATTAACAAACAGTGTAATGGCTGGAACCGGTCTCAATTTTTCGTAAATACCTTTCTAAACAAGGATCTGCAATTATGCCGACTCGTATCGGATGGGTGTCCCAGGCAGAACCTTTGACCCCTAAAGTGCGTTCTGCCTAGGACACCCATCCGATACGAGTCGGCAGAATTGCAGATCCTTGTTCAGGAAGGTATTTACGAAAAATTGAGACCGGTTCCAGCCATTACACTTTTTATTAACAAAACACCCCTGGGCTCTTGGTCTATATGAAGTTGATTTTAAAAAAAGTCGATTCGGCACATCACTACTACAAGGTATTTAGTAGGTGAGAAAAAGTTCTGAGGAACCCTGTGCCAGATCTATGTAAATGTTTCAGGTTTGAAAAATAAAAATTGTATAAAGCAGTCGTGGATTTGTGACGATAATATTGACTGCATTGATGGATCTGACGAGAACTTCTGCCCGTATTTCTTTCCTAAAGAACTAGCTACTGCTACAACTGTAGCTCCGACGACTATAGCACCGACTACTATAGCACCGACTACAACAGTAGCACCGACTACAACTGTAGTACCGACTACAACTGCAGCCCCGACTACTCTTCTAGAGGCTACAACTAAAACATCTCCTTCAAGTAAGCCTGTGACAGCAGCTCTTTGCCACAACGCAGAGTCGCATGCGACATCTTATCTGTCTATAATAGGTCTGTTATTCATTGCGTCACTTCAAATAGCTACCATTTACATGTTCTATAGATTTAGATACGGTAGATTTCTTGATGAAAGTCATCATAATTTGTCTACCTTGTAGATTTTATTATTTGTAAAATAAAATATTTATTATAAAATTTTAATGTAAAATGTTTAATCTTTATGTCTCTGTAGGTCCTAATACCACCCAAGCAGTGTTGTTATAGATAAATCGTGATGCCACCAAGTTTCAGGAGAATAGAGAAACTTAGAGTTATAAAAAATTGGAGAACACAATATAGTTTTTAGATTAAATTTTTTACCAAAAAAAATTATATATATGTATATATATATATAATATATATTATATAATATATATATATATATATATATATATTATATACGTGTATATTGTATGTATTTCTTGCGGATTTTTTGTATACTCTCGAATGGGTTAATACTTTTTCATCAATCTTAGTACAAAAAATTATCTTCCTGCGAAAAAGGTCCTTTATCTATTTTTAATGTGCTGAATCGATTAAAACCGGTCCGAAGTCGATAAGATCCTCTAAGTGACCAAAAAGTTCTACGCAACTACAGCAGTAGGTGTGTAGAAATAGTATTAATACCATAAAAAAGCTAATTAAACACATTATTGTTTAATAGTTGAAAATTAATTGGTAAGGGAACCTGAGATCTATTTACTAGATATGAAATAGAATTAGTTAAACTTAACAAACAAAACAAAAATAAACTTAGCTCACATTACACACATGGCCTGAAGTTCATGTTGTTGACTTTTAAATCAGTTTTAAAAACACTAAAATTGAAGGTTAAGCTGTACTCTATGTTAGTTAAACTTTGTTTAGTAATAACATATCTTAAGTTATATCCTAGGTATTATCTTAATGCTTAGCTTAAACTTACTTAGAAGTTTATACTTTCTACACGAACTTAACAGTTTCGATAGAGAATCATAAATTGTATTAGATTTTCTCTGTACTTTCAAGTTCATCAGATAATAAAAATAAATTCTGAATTATAAAACGGTCGAGAAAACTTTGAACTGTTACAGAAACCTTCCTGATGTAAAGTACATAAATCAGACCCCTTAGAATAATACTATACATAGAAGGAGCATAGGACCGTAAACACAATGTAATTCTACTGATAACACAAAAGCCGGTTGACTGGTGCAACTAAGTAATGCTGCCAACCTGACAACAACATATTTTTTTTGCTTTTATGTTGCCATCCTTACATAGTCGGTGTGTTAGCCCGCCATTATTTAAATTTTTTATTAGTTCCTGTCGTATTTAAATATTTTGACTCCCCCACTATTATAAATTTAAATATTGTAAGATAGCAATACAGTAACAATGCAAGTATCCAGTTCTGACGTCATACAATAGTCTCATATACTATTTTTTGAACACAATGATACACATTATTATTTATTTCGTAAACTAAATAATTTTGTTTCATTTACATACGTGGGTAAACACGGATCTATTGGACAAATTTTGTTTAGTAAAAAACAAACTATATTTTTCATAAACACGAGAAAGAAATAGTCGTAAAATAATATGAAAAATATTCCCTCTGTAAATGACTTATTATTTTAAGTAAACACAAGACGCATCAAACTATCGGCCATCTCGATAATGCATAATTAAACTTTTTTCTTGTTATAATCGTTCAAATACATTTTCTTATACCTAAAATATTATAATTAACCATTTTAAACATTTAGAATTAATAAGTAATGAAGCATTAATAAATAATTTAATTAAATAATTCAACAATCGGAAATATTGCCATTTTTGTTAAAAAAACATTTTATTTTGTTAGGTTGGCAGCATTACTTAGTTGCACCAGTCAACCGGCTTTCGTGTTATCAGTAGTGCTCCTTCTATATAAAGTATTATTCTAAGTCAGACCCAGACTGGTTATAGTTCGTGGGCGGGGGCATTTTTAAAGACGGAGGGCGCATTTGAGGCGAGCCCCTGCATTCACATTTCCTTGCTAATAATATCTTTCGGGTGAGAGCAGCGAGTCCCATTATTCAAATTTCATCACTATAATCCCTTTAGAGCGGGCGTGGCGAGTTGGTATTAACATTTTTCTCACTATCAACCTCTATAGGGCGAGCTCCAGTATTTACATTTTCGTCACTCACTATACAGACCGAAGGCTCGTATTTTAAAATGGAACTTTTAATACTTATTAAACCATAATTTAAATTATTAAAACTTATTTTATCTCATAAAACTGTTACAAGAAATGAAAATGTTACAGCGTCACTCAGAAAGTAAGATTCCCTATAAGTGCCAACTCTTAAGAAAAGTAATGTTGTAAACTTCGGATGTCCCGTGCAAAACCTAGCCTTGCCAAGAAAAAGAAATAAGTAAATTGAAAAGTATACTTTTATTGCGCTTTTCGGTTCAAGGGATGAAAAAAAGACATTTTGACCCTTTCATATTTTTGTTTAAAGACTACTTAAGCGTTGGCATTAAAAAGAATTTGCCAAGAGTAAAAATGCCATCTTTTTGGAAAAAACAAACCATTCATTAATATTCAATAAATTTAAGTATAAGGTAATTAACTATTGTTTTTAAGCCAAAAAGAAGTTATTTTCTTGTTATGGACACTAAAGAAACTATTTAATAGTTGTTTTTTTTCCCGGATTACCCGCTTGGACATCTAGGTCCTTAGCGGTCTCTTACATCGGGTATTCCCCCCACCTAACCCTGTTGGAGGTATCTCCTGTGTTTTCAAACTTGAAAATAACTACATGTAGGTGTAATTTTTTATTATAGTTTCTCGGAAAATCCCAATTTAAACCTACAAGTTACCATGCCCGTAGTATTACCTAGTGAATTATAAGACAGCGCCGCAAACCTGTATTATATCAATTTATATATTTTAATCAATTTATACTTGCTTTATTTTCTATTATACCCTTTACGTGTTTTTTTGTCCTGTCAGAATAATTGTCTCGTTGTATTTTGTGTTTTTATTTAATTCTCTGGAACATGTATTTGAGTGACCCCGTGTACTTTACATGTTCTGCAGCATTTACTTGTAGTGTATGTATTATATCCATTCACTTCATAATCGAAGGGTATGTAATCCATCACCCCGACACCCCAGGTACAACAGATGTTGGGACCTACACTCTGTTGTACTGACCATAACAATGCAGGGTCCTGGACGTAATCAGTCTCTTGGATTCTGCACACTGATCAGGAACGTAGTAGAAAGCGACCTCGAAAAGCGAATTCAGGACTGGATGAAGAACATCAGACATTTGGTCTCCGCAATCTGATGTTTCAGGTCGTGTAGATATAAATCTACGGAAAGAAAGGATAGTTGTTGTTGATGTTGATTCAGTGGAAATATTAAGAGGTGTGTCGGTAATGAATGAATGAATGAATGAATGAATGAATGAATGAATGAATGATATCCTTTATTTGCTTGTAAGTACATTAGTACAATCGCATTGCGTCACAAAATTTTATTCACAACAATCATTAATAGATAAAAAATATTATACAATAAATTACATCGATAAATAATCTTATATACTTCAATACCTAGAAACTAAAAATTAATAAATACATATATATGTATACATATACATACAAACATACACACATATACGTACATATACACAAATATACAACATACATACATATACCCATATCCATACATACACACATATACATACATAAGTTACATTATTTGATATCTAATCAATTTGTAAACCCTTTTTTGTAATATCTTAAGTTAATTTAAAAATAAAACTAGTAACTAATAAAAAAACAATAAATTAATAACATTAAAAGTTAAAATTGTAAATTATTAAAAGAACAGACAAATAAATTAAAATAGAAACTAACACAAACAAAATACACTGACATAATAATATAGCAAATATTTTATTTCAAAGAATTAAGAAGTACCTAATAAATAAATCAGTTAGTCAAAATAATTTTTGGCTAAAAATTCTTTTAATTTATAAATCGGCTTATCCACTAGAATTTGCCTGCATTTTGTTGAGAAATCTTTACAGTCTTCTATACTTTTAATATTTAGGCAAACAGTTATATAATTGAATAGAGCTGTACCGTTGGCTACTCTGGTATCGGTTAGTCCTGTGCTGTTTTATTGTCAGGTCGTTCTTAGATCTCGTATTATAGTCATGGACGTCATTGGTCTCAAAGTCTGTCAAATTGTTCTTATGTTTTTCAAATTTCTTAAAACAAACAAAGATGGTACAGTCAGTAAGTCGAGTTTGGTAAATATAGGCCTACACTTTGCTTTGTACGGAGCTCCTACTATGCATCTTAATATTTTCTTCTGGAGCCTAAGAACTTTGATGGCTTAATTAGAATTGCCCCATAATTCTACCCCGAATAACTTAGAAACAAACAAACCATAATAAGCTTGAATCAACTCTTCTTCATTTAGATATTTCTTTAATTGCTTTACAACATAGTAACAAGAGTTGAGTCTTTTGCAAGTAAAGTAATGTGTAAGTCCCAGTTGAGTTTGTTATTAATGTTCAGTCCCAATAACTTTGATTCTTTCGTCTCAGTAATAGTATTATTATTGTACTTAAGTTTAAAGTCCTGTCCAAGATTAGTGTTTGTATTAATCAATAAATAGTGAGTCTTAGAGTCATTTAATTTTAGTTTGTTAAGTTTAACCCAGTTAGATAGGTTTTCCAGTACTCTGTTACAATTGTCCATCAAAGTCTTGTTGTCTCGTCCTTTAATTACTAAGGTTATGTCGTCGGCATAAAGTATTGTCTCGCAGTCAGGTAAGTAGTTAGTGACGTCATTGACGTATATATTAAATAGCAGAGGTCCTAATATTGATCCTTGAGGAACTCCTCTGTTTGTATAACAAAAAGATGATTTGACAGTTCCCTTATTATTACATATCTCAGTGCATTGAGACCTCCCTGATAAATATGATTTTAATAATTGAAAAGAAGTCCCCCTGATACCTAAACAGTATAGTTTTTTCAATAGAATTGCATGGTCTACTAGGTCAAACGCTTTTGTCATATCAACTAAAATAAGTGCTGTTAATACTTTTTTGTCAAGGTTGTCATGTAGTTTGTTTGTCACTGTTTCTAGAGCCCCTGTTGTACATTTGTTTTTTCTGAACCCAAATTGTTTTTCGTTTATTAAATTAAATCTGTCTAAAAAATGAGTGACCTTTTCATGTATTGCCCTCTCGAATATTTTTGATATGATAGGTAATGTAGCCACGGGTCTATAATTATTCATATCAGTTTTATTACCTTTATTCTTGTAATAGGGATTATTTTTGCCAACTTAAGTTGATCAGGAATATTCCCTCGTCAAACATTTGATTAATTAAGGCAGTTACTGGTCTACAAGGTAGTCAGAAACAGCTTTGACTATTTTATTATTGCAAAAGTAAATATCGTAGCTTCTTTTATTTTTTAATTTGTTAAATAATTTTTTAATATCTTCTTCGAGTAATTTACCTATAAATATAGAGTTTTCTACTTTATTTATTTTACTGGTATAGTCGTTGACGTCATCATTACTAACTGGTTCAGTCTGTACGTCAGGTAGGTTAGTAAAATAAGTGTTAAGTTCTGTCGCTATGTCTTGTCCGTCTCTAAGTAATATCCCACCATATCCTATTAATTCTTTGATCTGAGATCCTCGCTTTTCATTAGCTTTATTACTTGTTTCATTTATTATACTCCAAATTTCTTTTGTATTATTAAGTCCAACTTTATTTATTTTGTCCCTATAATAGTTCTTGCTAATTTCTTTAATTCTTTTCTTATATTGTTTTTTAAAACTTTTTATATTTATTTTCTAGTTGTTTGTTCGTTCGTTTCTGTCTGTGTAGTTCCCTAAGTCTGTGTCCGTCCTCTTTAAGTTCCTCTGTCATGAACTTCTTTACATTATTTATTTTTATCTTCCTTTTTTTGACCGGCATTACTTTATCTACAGCATCAAGAAATCTCTTATGAAAAAAGTTGAATTTTTTATTTAAGTTTACACTACTGTTTAATATAAACTCCCAATCTTCTTGTTCAAGATCTACCTTTAGTCGAGTTAAAGTTTCGTCATTTATTTTCCGCCTATACACATATTTACATTTTGGTTTTTTGAAATTAAAATTATTTAATATAGTATTAAGTGCAGAGTGGTCTGAAAGTCCTAGCTCTATGACGTCAGTACTTATATTGTCATTACATATGTTTGTAGAACAGTAGTCAAGCAATGTAGAAGTAGTATCTGTTATTCTCGTTGGTTTATTGCAAATATTAAAATTTTATTTAGTTTATTTAAAATACTAAACAAATCTCTTTTCCTTTCTGTATCTTTCAGTCCGTCTATATTTAAGTCCCCCGTAAGTATTATTTGTTTCTTTGTTCCGCATCTTTTCACTACTTCTTCTAACTCTGATATAAAGTCTTTGTACACCCCGTTTTCCGATCTATAAATATTAATAATTATAATACTTGTTTTTCGTTTAGTTTCCCTACTTTTATATTTTATTTCTACAGCACTACATTCTATTGTCATTTCAATACTCATGTTTTCCAAGTCAGTCCGTCTTTTTATATCACACTCCTTTAAGTTTTTTCTTATCCAAATAGCTGACCCCCCTCTAATTCTATGTTTTCTGCAAAACCAAGATATTGGTAAGTAATTATTTAAATTAAAACTAGTAAGTTGGTCCTCATTCATCCAGTGCTCTGTTAAACAAAGCACATCCCATTCATACTCATCACTCGTAACTGATATTAATTCCCCCTTGTTCGCTAATCCCTGGGTGTTTTGCGTTAAGATTTTTAGTTTACTTTTACTGTTTGTGGTTAAAAGAATTTCTTTATTAGTCCCGTTAATTGTCAAGTTTTTATTTAAGTCTCTAAAAAAATACTCTCTGGATTTTGAGAGTTTGCAGTATCTTGAAATATTTCTTCTTGTAGAGTAGTTTTTGTTGAACGATCTCGATCAAATACTCCCCCATCACTCTTTTTAATTGAATCTATCCATAGATCTACCAACTTAAACTTGCCTGGTCGATTAAGATGAAGACCATGTCTTGTGTAGTGCGTTAAACGATTCAGCATTTGACTGAAATTGGCTAAGTGTAAATTTTCTCTTTCTCCTTTGAGGATATTCATAAGGACTTCATTACCACGCCTGACAGCCCAATTCATTTCGCCATTACAGTCAAATCTCATAGGAATATAATTCACTATAATATTTGTATGGTCACAATTTATCAATTTCATGGCTGCGTCGGTAAGGGTTTCTTGAAAAGGAATACCTCTATTTATATCATTAGTGCCTCCTAATACTATTACATAGTCATCCTTGGTATAACCAGTCGTCAAATCATTAATCTCCTTAACGCAGTCAAGCAGTAGGGCTGAAGGTTTAAACCAGCACGACACGATGAAGACATCCTTTAATTTATTAGCCATGATCTCCCTCACTCCTCTAAGATTACTATCTCCCAGTAACAATATCTTTCTTTTCTTAGAAGTAGGTTTAAATGTAAGGGGCTGAGGGCTTTTTTTAATAGTTTTTAAAGAGTACGATTTAATAATATTTTTGTTTAAATCTAGTTCCTGTTCCAGTTTTTTAATTTTTTCTTCCATTTTGTCCATTATTTTATTATGTTCTAATTTTAAATTATTACTGTTTATTTCTTTATTAAAGTTTTCAAGTTCTGCAATTTTATTAGATAGGGTTAAATGTTGGGTTTTCATATCTTTGATAAGTCTTTGATTGTCCTTTTCTAACATTACTATTTTATTTTCATACTGTTTTGTTTTAGTTTTAAAATCTGCTAGTTCAATTTCAAGTTCATTCATAAGTCCGAAAGAATTATTCAGAACTCCATTTTTTGTCTGTATTTTTGATTCCAGCTCAGTCACTATTTTTAGTAGCTTGTCATTAGCGTCTCTTGCTTCATTTAGCTCCGAACAGATTCCATTTTCAAGTAAAAACGCTTCTGTGATATGTTTGATTAATTTCTTTAACCTGCCTTTCAAACAATCACACTTAACTGATTTAAGAGCATCCAAGATTTTAAATATTTCCCCCGCTTCTTTTTCTACAAAACCATTGTAAAAGGAAATTTCTCCCATTTTACTTAACTCCTCCTCTATTTTGTCTACCTTCTTTGGTTTAGTTGCCATTATTTCCAAAATAATAAAAAAAGAAAAGATGTAGAAAACTGATTATATGTAATAATTGAATAAAAACTTTGGGCTAATGACCAAGAATCGAACCAGCGAAACTTAGAATACGGTGATATGCTATTCAGCAATACACTAATTCAAAGCGCCCTAGACCGCTCGGCTACGAGGAATTAGTGGAAGGAATGCGATTAAAGGAAGCTAATTAATCACATTTAACTAACTAAAATTAATACAGCTCGGCACACAAAGGTTAGGTTGTTTTTTCTATAATTATTTAACTACAAGAAAGATTCAGCTCAGAATTGACTAAATAAACTCTCTTACCTTAGTTTTAACTCTAAGATATTAAAATTTTTAATCAGATGTCCAATAAAACGTAATATAACTAAAACTCAAATCACGTCGGTCTTTAAAAAAACCGTTAAAAAACTAATAAATAAAAATTCCCGCTAACAATCCACATATGCAGTATGTTAATATTGTTATTTATAATAATTTTAACTCAAATTCAATAAATTCAAACGACTGAATGAGTGGTAAATAAAAAACGAACAGAGAGCACATTGATGGAAAAACAAAATGCCATGTAACAAGTAGATAATAATATAAAGTAAGGTAAAAAGTAGACAATAAATAAATAAATAGGACAAAACGAGAACACAGAACTTAAGCTAGTATCACAGTGTAGGAGGTGCCACACAGGGTTTTAACAAATAGCCGCTGTGTGGCGAAGCATACTTAACCTAGAAAACTAAGGCTAAGATGATACTTACCAACTACACTTACTAACTAGGGACTAGAAAATATCAAAAGACTTAGAAACTAGTATCACAGTATTATATTGCCACATAGGGGTTGAACAAATGGTCCCTATGTGGCGGAGCGTACTTAACCTAAAAGAACTAAAGGCTAAATAAAACTATATACAATACTTACTAGCTAGAAAAAGGGCAAACGAAAGACTAAAACTTAAAACCTTCTATCACAATGTAGAGGTGTCACACAGGGTTTTAACAAATAGCCACTGTGTGACGAAGCATGCCTACCCTAGAAAAGTAAGACTAGGATAAAACTTACCACTACATGTACTAACTAACAAGGGACTTAAGGATAGTATCACAAAGCTTAACAACTAGTATCACAGTGAAGTATTTGCCTCATAGGGGTTTAACAAATGGTCCCTATGTGGCAGGAGCGTACCTAACCTAAGAACTAAGGCTAAGTTAAAACTATATACAACACTTACTAGCTAAACTAAATTGCCAAGGATAAAGACTGAGACTTAAACCTAGTACCACAGTAAAGTGAGTGCCACACAGGGTTTTAACAAATGGCCACTGTGTGGCGAAGCATGCCTAACCTAAAAAACTAAGATTAGGATAAAACTTAACTACACTTACTGACTAGGGTTTTAAAAGAGATATACAAAGTTTAAAACTAGTATCACAAAGAAATAGCCACATAGGGGTTTAACAAATGGTCCCTATGTGGCAGGAGCGTACCTAACCTAAGAACTAAGGCTAAGTTAAAACTATATACAACACACTTACTAGCTAAACTAATTGCCATTGATAAAGACTAAGGCCCGTATTCAGAATGATCAAAAGTTTCAAAAAAATCTCTCCTAGGTTCTTCCAGGTTTTCCTAGCTTTTTCCTAGCTTCTTCCTAGCTTTAGTGTCCATTTTAGAACATTTTTAACCGTCCCTAGGGCTAGGAAGAGATCTCTCCTAGGTTTCTCCTAGCCTTTTCCTAACTTTGCACCTTAAATTCTAAGAAAAGGCTAGGAAAAAGCTAGAAACAACCTAGGAAGATCCAAGGTAGGTAGAGAGGTACCTTAAATCGTCCCTAGGTTGTCTCTAGCATTTTTTGTTTCTTTTTAATAATTGTTTTTGAGCTTAAAATCCGTTTTGGGTAAACAAGAGTGGTTTCAGGGCGAAAATTTTTTTTGTTTGTCACCCCCTTATAAATTTTGGGGGTGCTGACCCCAAAAAGTCAAATTTGTTTTATTGCTCCAAACAACTTCTTTTGACCTAAAACGGATTTTGCGCCAGTAAAAAATGTTTTTTTGGACGGGTCCCCTTATAAATTTTGGGGGTACCACCCCTGGGAAAATTACAAAAAAATTACCGGAATTTCATTTTATTAGTATCAAATGTTCAGAATATGACGCAAAGGTTTGCTCCAATATATTCTAAAGTTACTGTAAAAAATCACATATTGGTAATATGATGTTTTATACCAAGACGATTAACAACATAATAATTGGGTATTCAAACTTCCAGTTGTCAACTTAGTGGGGTTGTAACGAATTTTATCGCGATAGCTCCATACGAAGCTGAGTTAATCAAAGTGATGTATTGGTGAAATGCACCAGTGCAGGGTGAAATGCACCACCCTGTATATCTTCTTCATGAGCACTATGTTAATCGTCGCGAAAGTGTGACGTCACAAAATACGTATTGGCTCATATCAAAACAAAATGAAACAAAGGATCCTATTATTTATTTTTTGAGATCCTAAAGTGACCAATAGCATTGCTTTATTATGTAAACAAAGAAACGTTCTGCAACAAAACGTAACTTCCGTGACGTATTTATATTTGATATGGTCGATTATATATACCCGAAGCAAATTTTTTACATTCCATTTACATTTTTTAATTTTTTGTTAAGCTATAACAAATGTTTTTTCCCTAAACGTATGAACTCAGAGATGTTTAATGCTGATTTGATTAGAAAGATCAGCTAAGTAACAATCATAACGGGGATAGTAAACATTGTTTACATTATGTTGGTAGAGTAAACATTATACTTATTGATGCATCTCCCCATTAAAATGTGGGATTCAAAACTCTGCCTTAACGTGGTAGAGTTGTATATTCCCATCTAGAATGAAGTAGAGCTGTTAACTGTTTTGAAAATCCCCGTTTTGAGCGATTGCCTTCTAAATTGCTAACCTTGCAATAAATGCTATCAAATATTATAAATAGAAAGTATCATAAACTTGATGAAACCTTATAGAAAATAAATAAAATAATACTAGTGCTGAGTATATTTTATTGAGTATATAATTATTACTGGAAAGTTCTAAACTAAACTAAATAATTACGGGTAAATTGGCTAACTTATAAAGGTAAACAAGACTGAAAAGCATATTATACATTTTGTTGTTTTGTGTAGTTTTTAAACTGTTCACAATATCAACCGCTTTTAAAAACGCCTAAAACGAACTAATTGCTACGTAAACTAATTTGACTTTACGTGATATGACTTTATAGATCAGTGTGAAAAATGGAAGTACCAACTGTAGGGTTTATACAACCTATAATATGATGATTTATTTATGTCAAATATAATAATTTCTTCTATAAACTTACAATTCAAAAATGTGGCACCCATACACTCTACGAAAGTTTAACCTGTTTTTATTATCACTAACTATGTTATTGTAAAAACATTTAAATAGTACATTAATGACATATAATGATTTCTTCATAAGTGAAAATAAAATGCAAATCATTCTCTAGTTTCAAACCTTCACTGGGTCAAGGTCACGCACTTTCACATTAGATATACTTTAAAATAATCGGCAACTATAAATAAGTTTGTTGTCATTCTTAGAATAATACTATATATAGAGGAGCACAGGGCCGTAAACACAATTAATTCCAACTGATAACACGAAAGCAGGTTGACTGGTGGCAACTAAGTAATGCTGCCAACCTGACAACAAAAACATTATTTTAAATATTTGTCATAAATATCTATTAATGAAGAAAGATCGTAAAGAACAAATATAATAACTTAAAACACCTGCTGAGTATTTAATAAAACCGGTCTTAGATGGCAAAAGGGTGGCGGAATACAAGAATCTACATTTAGTTGACGAGGACTACTTATTATATATAATTTTAATAAATACGTTAATCTACATATTGTAATGCCCGATATTATATTATATTTTTATGAATAATCAATCATTAATTAATAATAGAACATAATAATTTAGCAACCGGAAGTATTGAAAATTGTATATTGTTAGGGTGGCAGCATTACTTAGTTGCACCAGTGAACCGACTTTCGTGTTATCAGTAGTGCTCCTTCTATATATAGTATTATTCTAAGTTGTCATTACAAATTTACGTATTTTAAGGGAGTTTATTCGGTGCCAGGTTTGTTTACAAATCATTTGTTTACTTTTGTAGAATATCTCAATATTATTAGTTTTACAGTTCTCTACTAGGTAGCGCTAGGTGTCACAAAAAATGTCTGTTTACGTAAAATTGAGTTCAAATTATTGTAAAGATAAATAATAAAATTAAGTTATAATTAACTCTAATGTAAGTTTTTATTCTTTTTTTGTTATATTAACGTTTTAGCACGAATAAATTTACGTAAAATCATTCCTAGGGTGATTTTTTAAAAGCTAGGAGAAGGCTAGGAAGAAGCTAGGAAGAAGCTAGGAACAACCTAGGAACAACCTAGGAGAGATTTCAAAAACTGATTCTGAATACCGCTAGGCCTAGGAGAAAGCTAGGAACAACCTAGGAGAAGGATAGGAACAACCTAGGAGAGATTTTTTTAAAATGATTCTGAATACGGGCCTAAGACTTAAACCTAGTACCACAGTAAAGTGAGTGCCACACAGGGTTTTAACAAATGGCCACTGTGTGGCGAAGCATGCCTAACCTATAAAACTAAGATTAGGATAAAACTTAACAACACTTACTGACTAGGGTTTGAAAAGAAATATACAAAGCTTAAAACTAGTATCACAAAGAAATAGCCACATAGGGGTTTAACAAATGGTCTCTATGTGGCTGAAGCGACCTTAACCTAAGCGACTAACTAATTTAATGGTTGTTAAATTATTTATTCATGCTTTACGATATTTCGCTTGTTTTTCCAAGCATATTGTTGTAAAAATCTAAAATATCCCATTAGCCGAATTTCCAAAAGAAATTCGCTAAAAGAAAAGGAAAATACAATTGTTTTAATTTAAATATTCCTTGGTATACTAATAACATAGTCATGCATAGAAATATTAATTACAAGTGGAAAAATGAAAACTTACAGAAATGATAAGTTGGGAATATTCTAACTACGTCAGAAATTTAAGAACTAGTGACTACTAGAGTGCCTGTATAATCACTTATGATTACACAGGCACTCTAGTGACTACCATGTTTAATATCACAGAAACTCTTGATAGTTCTGAGAGTTTCTTAAGAGTTTCTGTGATATTGAACGTGACAGTCACTAGTTTTTAAATAAATAAATAATCCTTTATCTACTCCTTGTATTGTAAGTTCTACTTACAGTCTTGTTATCTCACACTGTAAATGTACTTTTACTCCCTATAGGGAGGAAAAGTGAAGGTGTTGCCAACTTGACAGAATTTTTTAGTAAATTTATAGGATTTTTTTCGGTGTTATGTTGGTACTACGGGTAGAATATACAATATACACACGCTAATGTTTAAATTACAAATATAGTATTACACATTATTCTATTGATAGCTTACAATAAAATAATGTGAAGATAGTGGATTTATTCTCTCTTCATCAGAGTAATTGACATGGTAAGTATAAACTAAACTTACACAATAACAATTAAGGAGCTGAAGAATATATTAATAGTTGTTAGTATTAGTTCTCTAGTCGTAGATAAAATTTAATATGCAACCAGGGATGGAAGTTTTCAGCTCTCGTATTATCTCCCTCGTCAAGCCTAGGGAGACAAAATGTTAGTTAACTCCCTCGGCAAGCCTCGGGAGCTAACTAGTTTATCTCCGTCGGCCTACCGGCCTCGTGAGCTAATGAAGTTTCCTCCTTCGGCGCTGCCTTAGGACGAAACTTTAACTTGAGCTGTAAAACTTACTTTCATCCCTTGTTGCATAAATAACTATTATTTCACATAATACATATTTATGTAAATTGTAAAAAGTCAAAACAAAAAATTTATTTGCTTACTTCTGAGTTTATTACAGCCCTAAACTAAATATTGCAGGCTTGGATTGAATTATATTGCCGAAATGAAAAATGTTTTAATATTTTATTTTATTTGTTTTTAAAATCTCTTCTTAGTCTTCCAATAATATTTATGCTGCCACCACTGTTGTATCTGGTACTTATATTAATTTATAATTGTATGTGTATTTGAATTTGTTTATACTCGACATTAGGTAATTTCGATATTCAGCTATTCAAATTATGTGATTTTGGCGGGTTAATTGTTGAAAAGAGAATTGCAGATCTTATTTTAGGTATAAATTAATCTTTCGGAGAGATCCCAGTGTTGCTGTATTAATTTAACCTTTTCACGTCAAGCCTCCTGTGTCAAAAAATGGTGAGTTTTTAGTGCGTGGTTTTACAATTTATATTCATATTCATCCGTGTAAATTTACTATTAATTTCACTTTTTAAACAATGGTAATTTTCTATTATGTTTATATAACAAGATTTTTTTATAGTTAGTGCCAAAATGTTGTTTTATATTTGTTAGAAGAAGTAGGGTTTGTTGACTTGTCAAGGGCCGTCTTGTATCCTTGTATTTTATTGTTATTATTTTATTATTTATTCTGTCTGTTTGTTTATTTCGTGTATTAATTGCTATTTTTTTTAATTATTCGTATTTTGTTTACATCAGTTGTATTTCAGAACTTTTTCAAGACGTAAACATAGCAATTTTCATGACTAACCTGTTCAACTTTCACCGGTCTATTTATGCTATTATTTGCTGCTTATTTTGTTAGTTAGTAATATTTATTGATATTTTGTAGGCCCGAGGTCCTAAAAGACATCTGAAGCGTCTCTGCGCACCCAAAGCATGGATGTTGGACAAGCTTGGAGGTGTTTTCGCCCCCAGACCGAGCCCTGGTCCTCATAAGCTCAGGGAATCTCTTCCTCTAGTTATATTTTTAAGAAACAGATTGAAGTACGCTTTAACTGCCAATGAAGTCACCAAGATTGTTATGCAGAGGCTTATCAAGGTGGACGGAAAAGTGAGGACCGACCCCAACTACCCCGCTGGCTTTATGGGTATGTCAATCATCTTTCAATAAGTCTACTTGGCCTATTTTTACAATTACTTTGTAGATATACATATTTACCGTGTCCAGCATACAATGTGCTTGATATGATCTGCTGATTTATGCTTTGTATATGCCATATATGTTAAGCATATAGCTGAGGCAAGAATTGAGTCTAGGTGTTTAATGCTACTGTACAGCAACGCAACAGTACATTCTAGCTACATTAAGAAAAAGTTTTAACACAATCGGTCATTTACGCTTAAGGTTGTCTCATTGTGTGTACACCTAAGTTATAAAAATATGTAGCCAAGATGCCCAGTAATGAAAAAAGAAAACCTTTTTGGTTTTTGATGAACACTCTTTAGTGTTAACCCAGTAGCTTTGATGTCCAACTCTGTAAATACAGTGTATATATATTTTCGGAAAAAAATCAAGAATAGACGTTTCTGCTACTTCTCTATGGAGATATTTAATAAAAGTGCTACTCTGTAGTTTACTTAACTGGGTGTTTCAGTAACAATATTAATAATATAAAAACTTAGCTTAATGTATTTTATGAATTGTAAATAATTCAATTGAGTTGAAATGTGTTCAAGTGTAAACCTTTGTGTAATAAATAAGTACACTAAGTTTCTTTTCAATACAAAAAGTATATCTATGATTTTTGTTGGGTCATTAAAGTTAAGCAGCAATGAGCGTAGTCAGTGCTGTATAGGTGACCATTAAATCTATGTCAGACCCTGTGTATATTCCATTCCAGTGAAATGTGATGCCCTGTCAAATAACCAGTAAAAACTGGTTATAAACCCGTTTTATTTACCTTGGCAAATAATCTAGCTTTTTGCCACCAACCAGTGTAAATATTATTGGGCATAAGGTCATGTTTTTTTGGAGAAACTAATTTAAAGTTTTACTTAAGATCTCTTAAGACATTTTGTGTTAAAAATGCGGGTTGTACCTGTAACAAGAAAAAAACTATCACCTCTTCCACATTTTTGAGTACTGGTGTTGTCAAACTTGTCGTCTCTCCAGATCTCTTTGTTTATAGAGGACTGGTGTTGTGTCAACTTGTTTCTCTCCAGATCTCTTTGTTTATAGAGGCCTGGTGTTGTTCAAACTTGTTGTCTCTCCAGAATCTCTTTTTTATAGAGGACTGGTGTTGTGTCAAACATTGTTGTCTCTCCAGATTCTTTGTTTATAGAGGACTGGTGTTGTGTCAAACTTGTTGTCTCTCCAGATCTCTTTTTTATAGAGGACTGGTGTTGTGTCAAACTTGTTGTCTCTCCAGATCTCTTTGTTTATAGAGGACTGGTGTTGTGTCAAACTTGTTGTCTCTCCAGATCTCTTTTTTTATAGAGGACTGGTTTGTGTCAAACTTGTTGTCTCTCCAGATCTCTTTGTTTATAGAGGACTGGTGTTGTGTCAAATTTGTTGTCTCTCCAAATCTCTTTGTTTTGATTAGTATTGTTTTGTTTTTTCAGATGTTATCACCATTGAAAAGACGGGAGAATTCTTCAGACTTATATATGATGTCAAGGGTCGTTACACCATTCACAGAATCACATCAGATGAGGCTCAGGTAATACAGCATGATAACTTTTTTAAAACCACTCAAGGGGTCTATAACGCCTAAAGTGGATAATTCAGGTGAAATCCCTGTTTGGGATTTTTTCACTAACACAATACTTTTCCTATATGCCTGTGGTATAAATGAGGAAAAAAATTAATCACATCCGAGTAATAATTCCTATGATGTTCATTAATAACCTACTACAATGACTCGGCAAACTTTTTAAATAATTCATAAAAAAATGAACATGTTTTTTGGATCAAGTTGAAACTTACATACATACTACTTAATAACTAAACAGAAAGTTAAAATCAAATGAATCAGCTTTAGTTTTTATTTGATCATTTGATGTGTATATTTGTAAACAAATCACGGGTTTTTACTTCTACATTTTAAACATTTGGACAAATGCGGCAACATGCCTCTTGCAATTACTGTTAATACAACAGACTGATACGGAACAACAACAAGATGCTGAAGCAGCCACAGGGCACAGTGTGTCAAGCTCTGATGCCGTTGAGCACCTGGTTTTAGTTATTAACTATCTAGCCTGAGGAGTCGTAGTGAGCATTTTTTGCTGACTCTTTAGTCCTTGAAAATAGTTAATTTAACTTTCTTTTAATTACTCTATACTGTAATCTTTAAATCTAATACTTAGCTTTACAGTAATACAATTATTTTTTTATACTTACTTTTAAACTAAGTTTTGATAGCATTTGTTTCCAAACAACCTCATAAGCATTAGCTTATGACTTGAGCTGAGCAAAAAGAGAGCTGGCAAAAAGGGCCTAACAACGTGGCCTACTTGCCTGGTACTTACTACCACTCCCCCCATATTACTACTACTACTTTATAAGCATTAGCTTCTAATAGAAAAAAAATATTTGTTAAGACCTTATTATCCTCAGAATATAACTAAGGAAATAATTATGAAAATTAAATATGTTATATGACATTATGTCAGTCTAATTATCTTTTATAATGAATTCTTTTATACATTTATTTTAATTATTTTATATTTACAGTTTAATTTTATATGTCATATATTTTTATGTTGTAAAAAATAATAAGAAAATCTTTATTTTTTATTTATTATTAAAATAAAGATTTTAATAATATTAATCTTTATCTTTTTTTTTTATTTATTATATCAATAAACATCCAATAACAGAAAAAAAAATCCTGACTAATAAATGAAAGTAATTTCAATAAAAAAATATATTAGATGTCCGAGTTGACAAAAAATGCTGGACTCTGCCACCCTTATTATGCTGCTGACTTATTCACGATTCAAAATCTGTAGTAGCGCCACCGCCGCTGATAAGTAATCTGTAACAAAAGGGTGATCATTGTTGAAATCCTTATGGGGTTCTTTTGGTTCTTCTTATTTTGTTTTAAATTTTTTCTCAATGTGCTTTGATTTAATTAATTTTAGGGCGTATGAACTCTGTAGAATCATTATTTTAATTTTATTTTTGAACAATTTTAGTTTGCACAAACTCACAAAATTACCTTTTTATGGCATTAAATAGTTTAAATTATTGTAAAAATGTATTTATATTACCTGATAACAAGCTGGTTTTCACCATAATGGTGTTTTAATTTAGTAATTGTTAATCAATTTTATTTACTCACTAAAATAATAATTAACTCGCTATTTACACTCTTTTTTTTTAGAATGTTTGTTTAAATTATTCGTTCAGGTTTTATTATTTCCAGGTAAACTCCAAGTCTGTAGTAGAGCCTAATTCTATATTTAAAATCCTGAAAAAATCAAAGTATTTATCTATAAGATATTGACAATTGTTTTAGCACCGATAGTCGTTGTATTCATTTTTAACTCAATAATAACAAATTAACCAATAACAAAGAAATAATAGAATTTCTTTTATTCCCATGCTGATAAAAAATTATTTTCTTCTAATCCTATGATAAAATAAATTGATCACCCTTTCGTTTTTTCGCCCTTGGTATTGCCAACATTACAAATAACTCTTTGAATGTGGAATATAGAATGTAACAAGTGTCATTGTTTGCAGTACAAATTGTGCAAAGTGAAGAAGGTTCAGACTGGCAAGAAAGGAATCCCGTTCCTTGTTACACATGACGGCAGAACCATCCGTTACCCCGATCCCATGGTTAAAGTTAACGACACTATCCAAGTGGACATTGCTTCCGGAAAGATTATCGATACCATCAAAATGGACAATGGTAAGTTACCACTTTGTTAATTTGGGTGTGACATGGGATGGACTTACAGTATAGTTACAAATTGCAAGTTTAGGTTTGTTGGTAGTGGAAAGGCTCTGATGAAGATCAAGGACCTTTATAATTGTCTCCCTCTGGCTCTGGATTATCTCCCTTAAAAGAATCTAGTGCCTTTGGTGGAATAGTTGGTCATGCAACTCTCTAGTACTAACAGTGTGTTTCTAGGTGTTATAATACAACACACAGCTAAAATCAATTGACAGTGCGCCAAAAATCTGTGAGAGAAAGAATTCTATTGGTTCAGACTGACCACGCTCCTTCCCCCTCCACTTCATGCCAACCTCGGTATATAAAATACCTTTTTCGTATATAAAGTCATAAAAAGGCAACACTGGTTGTAAATATTTGTAACCTCGCGTTGCTTTTATTTCCCTCGTTGTGCATATTGGTCTGTTTGAGTTCGTTTTGTTTCATTCCAATCTGTTCAATAATTCATCCAATTATAGCGTAGTTGTAATATGATCTGATTGCCTATATTTGAAGCATGGACATTGACATATTCTTCAAGCATTTCTTGCTATTTGAGTACAGCACAGTAACTGTGGTCTGTCAACCAAAAGACGTTTTTTTTTTTGGAAAATGCCATATCTTTCAATAGATGACAGTCTTGACTTTTTTAAGTCATGAATGCACATTGTGTCATATTATTTTTATTATATGAAACAATACGCATTCAATTATACAAACTTGACACAAAAAAGCAGTTTATTTTGGAAAAAAGTAATTATAGCTCGCGATTTACTTAAATCGTCAAACTTTTATCATAGAACTATTATGATCCATTTCATTACGTAATTAAAAACTTTAACTCCACTTAATTCATACTTCCCGAATAAATTTAAAGCAACACTTAGTTGGTAAATTTATAAGATACAACAATATTCCTACTTAAAAAGTAAATATCAAATAAAAACAAATAATAAAATTCGAAACATAACCTGACTTACAGTGTTGCCAGGGTAGGGATTTTTTTTGTTAAAAAAGAGGCTTGAAAGCATTGAGGTTATGGCGGGCTGTCAATTGACTTTAGCCATGTGTTATATTATAGAAATGAATCAGCTAGTAATATACCTGTTTTTATGTAATTTTTTTAATTAAAATTAATTATTTAATAAATTATATAGGAGAGTTTGTTGGCAGGTTGTTTTACCATATAAATATAGCATCTGTTAATAAATATAGGCTGAGAATCCGTTGAATAGTGTTTGGTCAGGTTGTTTGTTAAGCCTATGTCATTGATTAATCTTTAAACTATCACTGTATTTTCACTATTCGCTATTTATAAAGACACAGTTTTTCTCACCTCACAGATGTTAAGTGAGCTCATCATGGAAAACAGGAATTTATATTTTATTGTAAAAGCTTTCTGCCTGACAAGAGAGCATCATTAGTGCAGGCTGTTATAAAGTGAAAAAGGGTGAAACATTAGGCTACAGAACTGATATAGAATCTGTTTTTAATATCTGGCCCGTAAGACACATTTACATCTATTAACCTATTCTTATGTCGGCGACTAGCACTGATGGCAACACAGTGTTAGGTTGAAAGCTCTGCTTATTTAGCATTGTTTTCACTGGAGAGGTTATTATTCTTTCATAGTGCAGCACTTGTACATGCTAAATTTTATTTCTTAATTGTTCTAAATTTTGAAAAATCATTATTTTAATTATTATGAATGAAATAATCATGAAATATGTGGTTCCCTGTTGGTTTTTGCGGAAAACTTGAAAAGAACATTTTTATAGTTGACGTAATGACTAAAAAGATGAGTCTTTATTTTATTAAGCAAAATTGAATAACTACAATTAAAGTTATGATCTTTGCAAAAATGCATAAAAAGTTACTATATTTTTTTCCAAATATTCTCTGACAACAAAAATGGACATTTTTATATGTTTTTATGAGATTTTGAAACAGTGAATAGCTTTTTTCCATTTAGGTGAAATGAAAACAAATGGGATAATACCGAGAACTAATACTTGTTAGGTTTATATCAGTGCCGCTCAAGGCCTGGGCTCGAATCTTGACCAGTATCACTAGTTTCTGTGATATTGTTCTGCTATCACAAGTTTTAATGAGCGGGATTAAAGGATTTACATAAGCCCTAGCCTGGCTTGTATCGAAGCCCTTACAACTAAAATTAGCTGTCAGGGTCAAAATTAAGCCAATATTAAATCTTTAAATGGTCACTGGTCTGCTATCAGTATGCATTCCAGTATTACCCAATAAAGACACACCTTCGCTTTGTTATGCATTAAATATGTGAAGTACTTGAGTGAAGGAAAACATATAAATTATTTATAGAGGCATTTTTGTTGTGATTTAAATTTGCCTGACTAAATCAGATTGCATTGTTTCTTTTTACTGCATGCCATCTGTAGGCTTTCATGCGACAATATGTTTTATATTCTGTCCTTTATATTTTTCATAGTGATCTATGAATAAGGCAGTGAAAATACATAATATGTTCTATGTAATAATAAATAATGTTTTCTAATAAACACTAAGGCCCGTATTCAAAGACGTTTTCCTAACATTTTCCTAACTTTTTCCTAACATTCTCCTAACTTTTTCCTAACATTTTCCTAACATTCTCCTAACACCTAACATTTTCCTAACATTCTCCTAACATTTTCCTAACATTCTCCTAACATTTTCCTAACTCCTAACATTCTCCTTACA
This sequence comes from Microvelia longipes, assembly GCA_018340805.1. Lineage (NCBI taxonomy): Eukaryota > Metazoa > Arthropoda > Insecta > Hemiptera > Veliidae > Microvelia > Microvelia longipes. The sequence continues at coordinate 7,343,418 of JACMZG010000008.1, forward strand.
CTCACCTTAGGTTTAGGTAAGGGAAATGTTTTTAAGCCACGAAATTTAAATGATCGTTCCCGTGTTTAAAAAGTCATTTAGAGGCTTCGAATGATTTTTTTTTAGTAAGAACCTAAGGTAGTTAAGTCAAAAAGTGATACCATTGTAAATAACGTAATATATCGCAAAATATCAATGTTATTAACTTATTACCTGGATTTACGACACACTTTGTCATAAACAACAATGCGGCCTTGCTTTGGCAAATGTCACACACTTTGTCGTATTAATAACTATCTACATAAATTTGCATAATACTGTTAAACCACTTACCTTACTATTAGGGAGTTTACCCTGAAATTCTTTTAACACAATCAGATTTTTTATTTTCTATGGTCTGTGGCGGGCTATCGATTCAAAGAGGAAATTCAGTTGGTCCGGTGTGAATAATTCAGCCATTATTATACCAAAAAAATTTTACACAAACAAAAATGAATTTGATGACAAAATACGAAAAACAAAATTGTGTAAATGATTTAGCAAAATGAAAACAGTGTTGCACTGATAAACAGGTCTTCATTTAGACACCTTTGGATTCGTACAACCTGGTCCACGTTCAAACTTGATACTTGATACTTCTTTATTTATGAAAGCTGTTACAATAATTGAACATTGTATTTGTATTAACTCTACTGTTTACTGAAAACATATGTAAATAAAGTTTCTAATATATTTAACATTCGCCAAAGCAAGGCCACATTGTTGTTTATGACAAAGTGTGTCGTAAATCCAGGTAATAAATTAATAACATTGATATTTTACGATATATATTACGTTACTTACAATGGTATCAATTTTTGACATAACTACCTTAGGTTCTTACTAAATAAAATCATACGAAGCCTCTAAAAGACTTTTAAAACATGATATAAGAACGTTAGGAAAATGTTGGGAAACGTCTTTGAATACGGGCCTAAGACTTATATTCAGTTAATTTTCTAAAAATCTTTGCTGGGTTGTTAAGAATATCTATCTTCACTGTTAGTTCGTTTTCAAGTCAAGTACTAAGACCAGTATTACTATTTTATTTACTAGTTTCTGTGATATTGTTCTGTTATCACAAGTTTTAATGAGCGGGATTAAAGGATTTACATAAGCCCTTGCCTGGCTTATATCGAAGCCCTCACAACTAATATTAGCTGTGAGGGTCAAAATTAAGCCAATATTAAATCTTTACATGGTCACTGGTCTGCTATCAGCATGCATTCCAGTATTACCCAATAAAGAAACAGTTTTGCTTTGTTATGCATTAAATATGCATACATAATTACTTTCTCTAGAGTATATATTGTGCGAAAACCTCATTTTCAACGAACATGTGACAATCAGAATGTTATTTATCTGCCTTGGCAGGAAAGTAATTACTTTGGTTAGATGAAGCAATGAAAACCGTAGTTTTAGTACGGTATACTATACATGCTAAGTAGTGAGTGTTCTGTTTCATGTTGACTCTCCTGTTAAAAATAAGAACTAAAAAACAAAATCGACCTTAGATTTCTTGTGTATTATTTGTATGGGAACTATCAATCCCGTTAAGTTGATTAATATTGCAATTGGTTTACATGAGAAACTGAAGCATATTGTCCTATATCATTTACTTTGTAAACCTAAAGATGCCTTGTAGTGTCGTGTTACATTTGTTTCTTATTTTAATATAATCAAACAAGATTTATTATGTTTTTTGCCAAATAAAATTTGTTACCGACATCTTAGCTCCTCTTTACAATTGTTTGATTTTGCTCTAAACTGCCGTTTTTAAATCTTACTCGACGGTCCCCAGGGCAAACAGGGGGCGATTGAGTCAATACAAATACAACATTTCTAAAAATTATTTCTTAAATTAATTTCTAATATTGGAAAATCAATTATTATGGAAGATAGGTCGGTTCACAAAGATATTGTGGGGCTAAGTTTACAAGCTTTACTTGTTTACTTAGCAAGTTTGTTTACTTATCAGCAGTTGACATTTTGAAGAAGAGCACTGCTTTCCAGAACTTGGTTCTGCTCTGATTCAAGTAAGACAGAACTGGTTAATGTATAGATTATAAATTCAAAAATGAAACCATTTGTTAACATTGTCTACTGTCTTCATTATGAATAGCTGCATTTGCATCATGCTGCACAATGCAACATATTGCACAGTGCACAATGCAACATATTGCACAGTGCACCATGCTGCACAGTGCACCATACTGCACAATGCAATATGTTGCACAATATTCTACTTATCTGGGACCTTTTCTCCTTGAGATTTAATCAATGCTCATCATGTTTGTGAATGAAATGTGTCTTTGCTAATTTACTAGAAGTTGTTATGATGTGGTTAGAGTATTTTGCAGTTATCAGTGATGATAAGCATTATATAATCTGTCAATCCATTGATATTACTGTGATAAGAACTTCTGTGTATCTGAGATAACTGTTTCCAGCCAAACTCTAAATTGCTATTTAAATCTGATTCTACCTGTGAAACTGAAATAATAATATAATCTTGGATTTAAATAATAAGTTTAAATATTATTATATTAAGCCTGGCTTGTATCGAAGCCCTTACAACTAATATTAGCTGTGAGGGTCAAAATTAAGCCAATATTAAATCTTTACATGGTCACTGGTCTGCTATCAGCATGCATTCCAGTATTACCCAATAAAGACACAGCTTCGCTTTGTTATGCATTAAATATGTGAAGTACCTGAGTGAAGAAAAACATATAAATTATTTATTGAGGCATTTTTGTTGTGATTTAAATTTGCCTGACTTGTTCAGATTGCATTATTTTTTTTAAAATTGCATGCCATCTGTAGGCTTACATGCAACAGTATGTTTTCTATTCTGTCCTTTATATTGTTTATAGTGGTCTGTGAATAATAAGGCAGTTCAAGTACGTAATATGTTCTAGGTAATCATAAATCATGTTTTTCAATAAACGTTCAGTCAATTTTCCAAAAATCTTTGCTTGGTTTTTAAGGAATCTATCTATCTTCATTGTTTGTTGGTTTTCAAGTCAAGTGCTAAGTTGATTTTCACTGTATCTGAGGCTGTAACTGATTTCTAATTAGCTCTCGCATTGCTATTTGAATCTAATTCTATACGTGAAGCTAAAATACGAATACATGTCATGCAAATGTAAACTTTTCCTTGAAACCTTTCCTCATAGCTGTATAGGAAAAGTATTGTATCATTTGATACTACTGTGTTTTGCAAAACATGAATAGTTGACACGATATAATTGTGCGAGAGACACCTTGGAAATGTAACAAGCAAAATGCTTGATGTATGATATGATATATGTTTTGCTTGACATGCATGATGGCGGTAAGAGATCACCGCTCGTCTTTGATAAATACTTCACATTATATTCTTCGGAATTAATTGAAGGTCAGAGTGAGTTAAGGCTCTGTCGGCGCCCTGATGAGTTAGACGTAACGAAACAGGGTGGGACATGACATTATGTCGAGCCATCAAGTATGACGAATGTCGAATGATGGAACAGTTCCCAGATGTAGCATTGCATTTTGCTTGTTACATTTCCTAGGCGTCTCTCCCACAATTATATTGTGAAAAGTATTGTGTTTGTAGTAAAAAATTTTAACTGAGATTTGACCAGAACCATTCGTTTCAGATGTTTTTATGTTCTCCTGATAAAATTTTACAAAGTTTTCTGTGTTTGTCATCATCGTAGCTCTCAGTGTGGTTATGCTAAAATGTGGTACAGAAATCAAGCTTTAGGTCTAGTTGTACATAAGCCCTTGCCTGGCTTATATCGAAGCCCTTACAACTAATATTAGCTGTCAGGGTCAAAATTAAGCCAATATTAAATCTTTACATGGTCACTGGTCTGCTATCAGCATGCATTCCAGTATTACCCAGTAAAGAAACAGTTTTGCTTTGTTATGCATTAAATATGTGAAGTACCTGAGAGAAAAGAAGTATCTCGACACAAAATATACATAAATATTATGTTACAAGACTGTAAAGAAGGCATTTTTTTACCAGGGCGACTATATTTTCTATCGAGCGAAGCAATACAGTAAAAGGAGCAAAGGTAAAAAAGCCATTCCCAGATGTGTAGCATCTAATAAGCATATGCTTTTTCCAATCATAGTAATATACTATTTAGAAAAAAGTAATCTTCTACTTTTCTGGGAACACCCTTTTTCCTTAAGATTTAATCTCAATGCTCATCATGTTTGTGAATGAAATGTGTCTTTGCTAATACTTGTTATGATTTTGTTCGAGTATTTTGCAGTTATCAGTGATGATAAGCATTATATAATCTGTCAATCCATTGATATTACTGTGATAAGAACTTCTGTGTATCTGAGATAACTGTTTCCAGCCAAACTCTAAATTGCTATTTAAATCTGATTCTACCTGTGAAACTGAAATACAAATATAATCTTAGATTTAAATAATAAGTTTAAATATTATTATAATAAGCCTGGCTTATATCGAAGCCCTTACAACTAATATTAGCTGTGAGGGTCAAAATTAAGCCAATATTAAATCTTTAAATGGTCACTGGTCTGCTATCAGCATGCATTCCAGTATTACCCAATAAAGACACAGTTTAATCATTTTTGATTATCTTGTTTTATACTTGATGTCATTTCAAGATACAAACCATTTTTATATGATAAAGTTTAATTTGAGTAAAAGTTATTAAGAACTCTCTTAATTAAAAAGGTTATATTTACCGCAAGTTGAAGAAGCAATCGAAGAATCAGCTATGAATCAGATATGAATATCCCTGGACCGGTTTCGGCATAATGCCATCATCAGCAGGCGGGGCAACACTCGAGCTCTCAACTAATAAAGTTATATCAGTGATTAACTTCTAGTCTCAATGTGCACGACGAGCCCTCTGAAGATGGCTCTGACCATGTGCACGACGAGCCCTCTGAAGATGGCTCTGACCATCTTCAGAGGGCTCGTCGTGCTCATTGAGACTAGAAGTTAGTCACTGATTTAACTTTATTAGTTGAGAGCTCGAGTGTTGCCCCGCCTGCTGATGATGGCGTTATGCCGAAACCGGTCCAGGGATATTTATATCCAACAGCAAGTATCGACGGTAGCTGATTCTTCGAAGAACTCTCTATGTTGAATAAATTTAAGGTTCTGGGTGAGAAAAGAAAACAATATGAAATCATAATTTATGAAATCGTAAATTATAATAAATGGTTTATTTATTTGTTTACTTTTGGAAATTCACATGTAGGTGACATTTTTATTTTGTAGGCTTACAGTTAAGCCCTGATTAGCAGAATTTCACTTGTATTTGGGTCAAAGCTAAGCCTTATAGTAATTCCTAATTTGGGACCCAGGAGACCACACAATGATTATATCATATCCCATGTTTTGGAACAATATGTGTTAGCTACATCTTAGGCAGCACAAATCGTAGAAGCATATACAGCAACATTGTCAACTTCCCTCTTCTACCTTAGACAATCTAGCGCTCATCCCCCAAATTAGCGTTAAAAAATGGAATCAAGTGACACTTCCTTCCATCTTTTTACAATTCTTAACTTGATCTTTTGTAATCTGGCACATATTAGCTCCTAAAGCTGTTTTGGACATCACAAAACTAAGGCCCGTATTCAGAATGATCAAAAGTTTCAAAAAAAATCTCTCCTAGG
>JACMZG010000008.1:7349926-7370821 GCA_018340805.1 Microvelia longipes
ATGGCATAGAACACTAATAAACATAACCAATATTTATTGGAAAACTAGTCGAGTAATTTGCCTACGGTAATAGGAAGCTTCCAAATTTTGCAGCAATATAGTCAGTTTTCAGAAGGTTTTTTCAAAATATTATAAATATACATTTTGTTATGTTGTGTTTGAAATTTAAATAAAAATTCATAAAATTTATTTTAAACTAGAAATTAAAACGCGAATGATATCAAGAGATAAAGATTTTCATAAGCAGATGACGTAATTACATGAAGGTCCAATTTTTAAATATTTTATCAAAAATGAAACTTTACTTTCTCATATGTCATATTTTCATCAACCAGATTAAAAAGATTTATTATTATCATTATTATATTATTCTTATTATTATTATTATTAATTATTATTATTATTATTATTATTATTATATATATCATTATTATTATTATTAATTTATTATTAATATTATTATTTAATTATTATTATTATTTTATTATTATTATATTATATTATTTATTATTATTATTATTATTATTATTATTATATTGATATTATTATTTTATATTAGTTTTAAGACTAAATAAAAACAAAAAAAACACATACAATTTCAAGTTATAATAACAAATTAGATCATTTCAATTTATAAACTTATTTTTTTATTAATTAAAATTTATTAATTTAAAATATCCTTATTTAAAAGATAGAATATTTCATAATTTTTTTGTAAATATAATAATTATAATATTAAATAACTAACTTCTCACAGATAAACGTCAATAAATAAATCTTTTTACAAAAAATCCATTTTGGCAATATTTTCCTTCGTATAGCACATAATATTTTTTACATCAAAATATGAGATTTAATGAAAAGTCTACTTAAAACTTTTAACAATAAATTTTTCAAATAATATTATTTTTTTGAAGATTAAAAAATCTTGAAAGAAAATCACAGGGAATAAAATTGTAAAGAAAAACACTTTGAGAATTAATAAAAACAGTAATTATACATTCAATCCCCCCCTCTCCCCTACACAAACTACAACGAAATACAAAGAATAAATTAAATACCAAAAAGAAAAAAAACTATTGAACGCATAATTTCTGTGGTAGGCTTATAAATTCTAATTATTTTACAAATCTATTGCTCTAGCTTTAAATATTATCTTATTAATTTTACTTTTAATAAATATGTTTATCTTTCAGAAGACTAATATACTTTAGTTTTAAAGGACATCAAAAATTCATTTTTATTATTTTATGTTAAGCGTAATATTGGCGTTCGTGACAAGATTCAAACAGAGTTTAATTAACCGAATTCTATTCAAATCAACTATTTTTTCAGATTACTTTAGTTATTTAAACAAAAAAAATATCAAAAGTATTTAAACAATCAAATCCAATTTCCAAAATAATTTTATTAAATCATTAAAAATATTTACATTAAATTTAAATACTTCAAATTGCCAATATTAAAAATTTAATCTCGTCTCCGTGATAAAAAACACTTACTCCGCGTTCCAGTGCCGCTGTATGTAGATGAGTCGAACTCATCTTCAATCAAAATCCAAAAACTTGATCTATAAACTTTATTCAAATAACAAATACCACATAATATGTTTTTCAAACAAATTTAAAAATTTCTTATGTTTAATTTAGGAACGTCATTAATTTTGATAAATTAAATTTTAAAATACCCTAATTTAAATTTAATCTTTCTATTTCAACAAAGTAACAAATACAAATTTAATAAAATATTTAACAAACAATTAGTTTTAATTAATGTTAATTTTCTTCTTTTTTTATAAACTAATTACTATTTTTAAAAACGTTTCATTCCTATTTTATATCTATATGAACTTAATTACAAAAAATAACACTTTAAAAATTTAAAAACCATTACTTTTTATTAGTTTCCTTTTTTCAACTTTCAATTTATTATTACTTGATTTTGAAATCCTTGATAAAGACAAAGTCGCAAATTCGGATAAAGAAAAATAAAGACATTTAAAACAAATATATAGGAAATAATTTGACGAAGCTTCTTATAATGAAATGAATTTCAATCAAAGCGATCAAAATGGTGCAGTCCAACAAATATTCTGGCAAATAATTGCAATTGTAAAAGTAGTTTTAAGTAAATTTGGTTATAATTAGTATTCTCTTTATATTATAATCTTGTAAATCAATTCATTATGGAAATTTTTTATTTAATATATTTCTTCAATATTACTGTTTCAATCTCCATCTAGATTCGTTAACATAATGCCAACTAATAAGGAAAACCTTAAGTTAAAATTTAAGCCGTTATTTTATAACAAAAAAACATCAATGTATTAATGTACAACAAACATCAAAAAAAATAAATAAACGAGCTAAGTAGTTGCTTTTTATTGTAATAAATAATTAGTCGATAACATTTATATAATGAAATAACAATTTTATCAGTACCAGCCTTAATTTAAATTAAAATTTGTATCCTAAATGAAAATCAAAGAAGTAATTATCAAGCTTTTGTTTTAACTAACTCCTGAGCAATGTTGTTAGTGGTATACAAATCATGCGTTTTGCTAATAGGTATTCTATGGTAACTGCCTAGGGCGCACACCAAAATAGGGGCTTGATTTTTTATTTGTCTTCTGAAAATTTATCAGGCATATTTTTTTTATTTTACACATAAATCAGAATTAATTTTAAATTTATTGATAATACATAATTAATATAATAATATTTCTGAAAAAATCAATGGAGAACATTTATATAGTGTATTTTTGCTTTCTTATCAAATCATAAATTAACACAATAACAACAGATAATTGTTTTTACTGTAATTATCGTATTGTTTTAATTTTTATTACGAATTGATAAGGGCAACGATTATCATAGGCTAAGGGCAACCGTAGTCACACATGCGGTATAATAAAATATTCACTATATAAAACAATTCCTCCTTCCTGTTTCGAATAATAATTGACTTAAAATTGAGGTAAGTTAAATATTTAGATGAACGATTAACATTCAGGAAGTATGTGTATTTCATAGCGTGATTACAATACGAGGTAAGATGTAATATTAGACTGACTTTTAAAATTAGACTTTACTTTTATTAAAACAAAAATACAGTTAAGTCAAAAAAGAGTATATCGTACACTTTTAATGATTAGAATTGTTGTAATAAAAATCAAAAGCTCATAATAACGAATAAATCTCTCGTAGAATATTCCCATAAGCAATGACTTAAATATCCTCGATTGGTCTCTAAACCCAATTCCAGCTTTTTTTACGCAAAAGTATTTTGATCTCGACCATAGTCCTTCAATATTTTGATATGTATGGTTGAACAGTGGATCTACAAAATGTAGAGAATGGTTGATGGAACGTGTGGTACTCAGGCATCGCTGTTAACGCAGTATTGTATGCTCCTCTCACTTATCAGTTATAACTAAAAATAATTCCTCAAGCCAATATTTGATTTATTTTTTCGGTATTTTCGTGTGTTAAAATTTATCTGTTGTATCAACTCTGCTTTCTTTTCACGAACCATTTATGTTTTTTTTGTCGACTAAATTAATTGACTAAATTAAATGTTTAAATTTAAATTTTGAAAATACAGTCTAATTTAAAAGTACGTCAAATTTACTCACCCAATACGAAGAAATTCGTGATCATTGAAATATATTTTCATTTTTAAAAAATGAAGATTATTTAAAAAAGATATTTATGACATTCTTATATATTTTTTTGTGTTTATAATCGATTGAATTATTTTCGATAATCAACACAGAAAGGCTTTTCTCACTACCACAATGAATACTGTTGTAATAAATCTTCAACAAATAGTTAGAAGAAAAATAATTGAACGCTATCAATAACAGAAGAAATTGTTTGTTAATACATATAATAAATTTTGAATGAAAATGAATTTCCGTTTTGAATGAGGAATATGTAAGCCCAAAACCTAAAGTTTCATTAAAAAATACAATAATACAAGTATTCGCATTCATTTTTAAAATGGTTAAATTATTATTAAAATTTTATAAGCAAATACTAAATATAAATATGCATGAAAATACGTCTTGACACCACTTAAATTATTTTCTATAAACAATGTTCGACAGACTGACTGTCATCATCAGATATAATATAATATAAAAATATCTGAATGACAGCAGTTATTCTGTCGAAACTGCGTTCATACAAATGTATTTTAAGTGGGGTAATGACTTTTTATTAAAGATGAATTTATTTTTGATTCAAATTTTAATATAAAGAGTTTAATATATATATATATATAAATATATATATATTTATAATATAATTATATATACAATAATAAATATAGATGTTTTCATATAATAACAAATAGTAATTAATTTTAATATAAACAAAAAAAATATCATCCGTTTAAAACCATAGTTCCAGCGAAATGAGTTACTAAGAAGTTCTTATTATTCATAAAGCTGAACTCATTAAATTATTTTAAGTAAAATATTTAAATGTTTATTTTCGTTCAAACAACCTTTATGTTCTATCTTATACTGACAAATCTGTCAAGTTACTTTATTTTTAAATATATTTCTATTAAAACATTTCTAGAAATACTTATTTCTACATTAAATTTTTAAATATAAATTTATAATCAATAAAATATAAATATGTTCAGTAATAAGTCCCTAAAACACCAATTCAATTGTGTTCTGATCTTGTTTATAACTATGAATGAATGGGTGTAATGCCCAATACATGGAGAGACTCCGTCATCCTCTGTACAAGAATTTCAAGGAACTCGCGGGTTGAAGTGGCAAGTAATATGCTGGAACTAATTTTAATGTCATCAATTATTAGTATAAATAATTTTAAACATTTGTGCAGAAACTCAAAGATCATCGGATAGAGTTATAAGTAAGCGTTAATGATTAAGTCGATTGATACAGAAATTTAAATGTTAAACTTCTTCCAATCTTTATTGCATGTTTTAATTAATTGAATTATTGAAGAATGCATAATGATTAAATAAACAAACTTTTATTATATAAGAATTTAATTTTGTTTAAATATTGTGAAATATTTATCTGAAGATGACAGTTAATCTGTCGAAACATTTATAAAAGATAATTTAAGATGGCGTTTCAAGAATTTTTATAAATTTTATACAATAAATAAATTCAAATTTTCATTTAATCATTGGTTGATCTCTTCGTCTATTAAAGAATCTAAATGTTAATTTACTCAATAAAAATCGTCTTCAATTTTGAAATTATAATTAACTTTTGTTTAATTAAATATCTCGATATAATTGCTCATTTTTTCAGGAAAAATGAAAGATTTTTCCTTGTACAGTATTAACATTAACCCAAAATTTAATTTAATATTATAGATAATAAAGATAATATCCGAAAAATTGCCAACGCTGTTTTCCTCTCTAAATTAATTACTTTGAATCTTTATAATCTCGAAAAAAACGCTTATATCAGCAATCAATTTATATAGTTACAAATAATAAAGAAATAGGAAAGCTTCAAATAATAATAATTAACTAAAATTATTGGAATTACCTGCGGCGTCATGGTAATAAAATGATAAATGATTTACTTTGTTTTTTATAATTACAAAATTTCATTAAATCTATTCTGAGAGAATTTTCAAAACAAAAAATCACAATGTATTAATTATAATATTAATCCTAATCAATACATACTATATCTTTGCTTTAGAGTAAAAAATAACCAGTAATTCACTAAAAATTAACCAATAGAACCAGAAAAAAAATAAAAATATTTAAAAACCTAATGTAATATTTGATAAGTTTAGTAAAAATATGAATTTTATTAAATTATGAAACTTGACCGGATCTTTTTATTTTAAAGTGGCTATTTGGAAAAATATATGTCTTTATCAATTCACAGTTCAAATACCCTCATGGATCATCAACTCACCGAAAGACATATATCGAATGGAAAATGTTTATGTCCTTTGTAAGATAAGTTAATTTTTGCTATTTCTTTTAATTATTTTATAAATCAAAAAATAATACAATAATTTATTTCTACTTATATTTATCTTCGATATAATAATTCTTTTAATTCTCATTATTATTGAAAAGTAAATAAGTTCGAAAATCGATAAGAATTTTAGAAAATTATATAAAAATGGTTTAATTAAACATTTTCAACAATTTATTTTGATTGTTGAACAAATTATCGCCTTCGAAATCATTTTATAAATTTAAACAAACTAATTTCTTGGAACTCAACTTATTAAAATAAAAATGTAATAATAATATAAACAAATCACTATTAAAATACAATTTTATTTTAATATATTTAACGAAACAACCGCCCATCACAGCCAAATGAAAATAAAATAGTTTAATCAACTATATGATTTCCAACAAAGTTTTAAGAATTTTACTGAATATTAGAATGGTCATAATAAAAATCCTGAATGTTTTTAATTTTTTAAAAATTTTTCCCTAGATTCTTAAAAATTTAATTTATAAAATAAAAAGTTTTCTGCTTAAATTATTAGTTTTTAATTTAAATGAATTTTGAATTATAGATTTTAAAAAATTAAAAAATATTTAAGAATTTTATTATGGTCATCTACATATTCAGGATAGATTGCTTAAAATTTGTTTAAATAATATAGACTGAATACAGCTCATTTATTAAATTTGTATATGATGAGGTATTCGTCAAAAATATACATATGATTATTATTTATTATTATAAATGGCAAATTTTGATTTTCCGAACATTTCCATTATTTTTACATAAATAAATATAAATACATATTATATCTATATAATATATAAATATTAATTCATAAAAAAAAAAGATAATAATAATATTAATAAAAATAATTAATAATAATAATATAATAAGTATAATGGTCATAATAATAACAAAATTTAATAGTCTCAATACATTATTTTTAATATCCTATTATTACTAATATCATTATAATAATATTCTATTAACTTACTCGTGCGTCGTGTATCAACCTATAATTAATTTCCATAATTTATTTACTATGATATTATTTTCTTGTGAACAATTTCTACGCAGATGATACAATAATCCATTACTAAAGATATTGTATCAAACATAAGATATTCACTGAAATAAACTAATTAAAACATTATAATAATTTTATTAATTTTTTTAATTGGTTTCAATTTATCGTTCTAATATATTTGGTTTAAATTTAATATAAGATACAAATAAAATAATTTTCATAAAATTTAATTCAATGAAACGACAAAAAAATAACACTTTTTAATTATTATACATCTTTCTTTTAAAAAATTATTTAACTAAATTAATTAAATTAACTTTATTTTATTTTCATTAAGACAAAAAAGCCTAATTTATCAAAGAAACGAATTAAATTTAAGTTTAGAAAAATCTTAGAAAACATAATAGTAGCTTTTGCACCACAAAAACATGACAAAGTGTATGTTTTATTTCTTATTATTTTAGATTTGTTTGCTAAGAAACTTATTTTATACATACGAATAAAAAATTGACATTTAAAAAGATTGTACACTTTGTTTTAATTGGGTCAATCAGAAGTGCATATCTCGCTTACTTAGATGGAAATGGAACTTGGTACAAAATCAACCTTTTTAATGTCCTAAACCATTTGTTTATGACATACTTGTGACGTCAATGACCCACAAAAATGACCCTGTAGTACAAACATTTCAAAAATCACAAATATGTTCAGACTGGTCCGAAATGTTTACTCATATATTACTGTGTGTGGTTCACAAACCTACGATGTACCATTCCAGCGTTATAATTAGTACTGGTTATCATTTACTGACATATAAATGTTAAACAATTATGCCATTAATTGACACAACGGAAACAAATCAAGTGTTTTTACAAAAAGTCTTTTGAAAATTCGCCTATATATTGGCAGTATGACACCATATAGACGTACCAGTAATATAACGAATTGATAAAGTAAACCTAAGTCGCATCAAAATAAAATTGGGTTGAGTACGAAACAATAAGTTCGTCGGTAAGAAAACGTAAAAAAAATTCATGATGACTTGACTTTTCCTAATTTATACCATAGGTATACGAGAATAGGAAAAGTATTGTGTTTGTAAAATAATCCGTATACGAGATGAAGCCGAAATTATACGCTTTGGATGTTTTCAAAGCCTCCTAAGTTGTGTTCACAAAGTTGTCTGTATTTATGTGTGTATCTTTTGTGTTTGCGATTTTGTGTGTGTTTGTTAGCACAGTAGCTCCTATTGTATTTATGCTAGAGGGTCGAAACATAGTACAAAAAATCAGTCTATATGTGTAGTTGTGCTTTTCCGGAAAATAATAATTTCTTGACGTCATTAACCCGCAATAAATGACTAAGTAAAAATTTTTAAAAAATCATTAAACGAGTTAATGTGGTCAGATTTGATATTTGACACGCATATGTATGCATAAGTCTAACAAATGTCTTGAGTTTCATCTTATTATCAGTGTTAGTTTAATTTTTATTAAATGACTTATTTAGATTTTTTAAATTGTAAAATAATCTAAAAGAGTTGAAATTTATTAAAATTTTATGTCTTTACATAAATAATAAGAAACCAAGTTCTTTTAATACGGAAAGAATATCTATGATTTTTGGTCGATTATATAATTTAAGCAGCATCGAGCGTAATTAGTACGGACGGGTGACCGCTGGGTGTGAAACTGATGTATTTACTATCTGAGGTCAAAAGGTGTTGCATTATGAATTTAACTATTTGTATATTCTGAGAGAGGGAAGCGAGTCCGAAGAGGTGTGCTGTATAAATTTAACTATTGTATATCCGAGGACGAGGAAGCGAGTCCGAAGAGGTGTCGCTATATAAATTTAACTATTTGTATATTCTGAGGACGAGGGAAGCGAGTCCGAAGAGGTGCTATGCTGATTAATTTAACTATTTGTATATTCCGAGGACGAGGGAAGCGAGTCCGAAGAGGTGTTGCTGTATAAATTTAACTATTTGTATATTCTGAGGACGAGAGAAGCGAGTCCGAAGAGGTGTTGCTGTATAAATTTAACTATTTGTATATTCCGAGGACGAGGGAAGCGAGTCCGAAGAGGTGTTGCTGGTATAAATTTAACTATTGTTATTCGAGGACGAGGGAAGCGAGTCCGAAGAGGTGTTGCTGTATAAATTTAACTATTTGTATATTCTGAGGACGAGGGAAGCGAGTCCGAAGAGTGTCGCTGTATAAATTTAACTATTATATTTTTTGAGGACGAGAGCGTAGCAAATCCGATGTAATAAAAAAAGTTGCCCTGTACCTAATTATTTTTCATAGAAAGACACCCCAACCATATTTGTGGCTTGTTCAGTTCAGTTTTCGAGATATGTACATGAATGGTCGCGCACTTTACTTGTAAACACGCCGGTTAAATATCTACATTATATGCTCCAATAATTTTATAAGACCTTAAAGGCTTAAAACGAGGGAAGCCTCGATCCACATTTGTATGTAATATTGTCAAGATCTAACAACACGGTCTGTGCTTCTGGTTTGAGACGTGTGTTATCTTAAAATAGAATTTTAGTAACCACAGCTAATCACAAATAATATTATAATAATAAAAACTAAAAGCACTGCCTCGGCTTCGATCCCTAGACATCTACCTAGTAAACATACTATACTCACTACCTTCGTTTCCATGACCATACATGTGTATTAAAATTACAAATTACTAAATATATTCTATAAATACAAATTACAAAAGACTATTCGCATCTACCATGCGGCAATCTAATTAAAAAAATTATAATCGTGCAGTTTTTTAATTAATTATATACTAGTAGTAGCATTTGCTTATTCGGTTAATGGTTTATCGCAATATAATGCAAGCGAATTCATTTAGATTTCATGCTGCTTATTTTTTTTTTTTTATATACACCCTTAATTGTGTAAGCGAAACTATTTTCAAAACTAATATAAATATGAGGATTGTGTTTTTTTTTTGTATCCTTAAAAAATAAAATGAATGAATGTTTTATTTATAGGCGAATCAAATGATTTATTCAAACCATTTTGTGATGAAATAATGATTTATTTAAAAACTTATAAAAATAAATTTTAATTATCTAAAAATTTTAGCATTAAAGTATGCGTTTAGCATTCCGCATAGATCATATGATCGCGAGGAGCGATTTTCAGGGTGCTTTTTTACTTACGTAAAAGTACAGATTTTTTTATATATTTTTTAGGGGGGATTTTGATATTTTTTGTGGGTGCTTTGTTTTTCACTTGTGGATGTTTTGGAGTTTAGAATGGGACTGGGGGCGCCAGGAGGCTGTGGGGGTGCCGCAACATGCCGCCTACCAATCCTCTGCGCATGCCGCCCCCCTGCCCCCTGCCTCACTACTTCTCTCCTTGCGCTTGTTTTTCCCCATATACTAAATTCTAGATATTCTCATGTTTATTCTAAAGAAATTCCTCTCCTGTAGATAAAACAAACATACATTAATTTCCAAGCTCCTAATATTTGCTCAATGAATTTTAAATCCATTCTAAGAAATTTTATGAAACTGCTTTTTACGCATTTTTTTTTTTACTGCTCAGTTATGCATTTTTTTTCCTAATTACAATTAATTTTACTTTTAAAAATTATGCAGACCTTCTATAAATTGGATTGAACAGTAAATCTAATTTTAAAAATACATTCTGATACGTCAACAGTGACTAATTATTACGCTTGGAAAGTAAAATTTAATTATTAAGCAAGTTCTGTTACTTGACAGACTTCAAGTTTTAAGCCTGCTTCAATTTTAGCAAGATCTGATACTCTTATTTCGTCATTGAACTTCTATAAAAAAAGGTTCATCAGTCAAATCCGTGCCTGCAAACCCCAGGATGTGCTATATATCCCTTAAAAAGTCCAATACTTTTCAGCAGACAATACCTGTCCATCCTGCTATGAAGACAAAGATTCCCTCGCTCATTTTATTTCCTCATGCACTGCCTATCAAGAAGCTAGACTAAAAATTATCTCCCAGTACTCATCTCTTCCCCTACCTGACCTTCTACATAACTCATCCCTAATATTCATCTCCAATCTTTATTACTTTTTCTGCCAGGCTCTCTTAATAAGAAATTAAGACGCCTAGCATATTTATTTATTTATTTTTATTTTCTAAGAGTTGATACAAATACATAAAATTAACAAAAGTAACATTACAATTGTGTCTCTGAGTCAAAATCTTAACTTAATTACAAAGAACAATTATTTATAAACTCGTTTATAGAATAAAAAGCTTCCTTAATCAAATATGTTTATTTGCTTAGCGAATGCTGTTAACTCTAAGTTTTTTGAGTTTTAGGCTTCAGGCAATTATACATTTTAATGGCAACTATTTTAGGCGAATTAAAAGTTTTATGAAGTCTAGAGTGAGGTAATATTAGCCTATGGTTATATCTAGTATTATAGTTATGATTATCAATATTTCTATGGTGGTTACTTTCCGAGTGAATAGATAAAGCAAGTTATAAATAACAAAAGATGGCAGAGTCATAAGAGAGAATTTCTTAAAGTAGGGCTTACACGTTTCAGAATATTGTAAGTTAAAAATTATACGAAGGGCCTTTTTTTGGAGTAGAAAAATATTTAGAGCACTGGTACTGGTTCCCCACAAGGCAGCACAATAAGACATTCTTGAAAAGAAGTAGGCGTAGTACACTGATATCATGGTTTTCACATCCAACACTTCTGATAATTTTCTGAGTAGGAAGAGAACTGATGATAGCTTCTTTGCCAGTTGAGAAGTATGCTTCTCCCAGGTGAGTAGAGAATCCAGAGTATCTCCAAGGAGCTTCAGCGAATTCTCTCTATCTGGCGATTTCAGCGAAAATATCAACACTTGACTCTTCCCATCATTAAGTGTCAGCGAATTGGTTGAAAACCAATCTTTAGCTCTACTTATAACTACATCTTTCTGATTCAATAGAGTCTGTCTATTGGCGTTCTTGAATAAATACGTTGTATCGTCTGCAAATCTAATGCACCTATGGCTGAAGTCAGGAAGATCATTACAGTAGATAAGAAAAAAAATGGGGCCTAGAACAGATCCTTGAGGAACTCCATACTGTAATTCTCTCGCGTCAGATAGTTTTTCGTTAACGTGTACCTGTTGAATCCTTTTAGTGAGATATGACATAATGAGCTCCAGAGGGAGACCCCTTATCCCACAACTCAGCAGCTTAAGTTTCAACGTCTGAAAATGTATGCAGTCAAAGGCTTTTGAAATGTCACACGATAAGCAAGCAATTCTTCTTTGTTTTCGAAAGCGTCATAAATGTCTTCTGCTATGTTTGAAGTGCCTTATAAGTAGAGCTATTCGCTCTAAATCCAAACTGCTGATATGTAAATCCATATATTTACATATATGTACCCAATATATACATACATATTTATTTATTTCTTTTTTTACTAGCATTGTACAAGTGAGAGAGAGACACAACCCTTCAAACCAAAATTCAACCCAATTTCTTTTATTCTAATTATTTCCCCTTTAATAAGATTATTGAACCTCATTAGTGGATAGATTTTTTTAAATTTGTATATATTTTTTTTAAATTTGTATATATTTTTTTTTTGTTAATATTTTTTTAAATTTTGTATAATTTTTTTTTAAGTTTTTTCTTTTTTTAACGAGACAGATCTTATTGTTTTTTAACTGTTTCTCCCTCTCTTCTTCATTCAATTCTGCCTTAAGATTATTTTACTTTTGTTAAAAACAGACAAACTTATAAGGTTAATAATAAGTCAAATTTATTTCTATTTAATTTCTTGCTTAAGTATTAATTGATGTGTTTTGTTTTTATACTTAGCTGAAACTTCCTACAAGGACCCTCCCCCCCCTTAGTAATAGTAATATGGTTGGAGTTGTAGTAACTAATAAAATAACTGATAAATCTTATAGTAAAATGAATTTTCGTAGAAAAACGATTTGGATGAATTTATATAAATAATACAAATTCAACATTATTGTAACCAAAAATTTTTTTGTAAGTTTGTTAGTTTTGGAAAGTTTATTAATTGTTTACTATCAAGTTTTAGTAGAAGTAGTGATAGTAATATGGGGGAGTGGTAGTAACTACCAGGCAAGTAGGCCACGTTGTTGGGCCCTTTTTGCCAGGTCCCTAAGATAGTGTTCTACTCTTTTAATTTCAAGTGTAGGTATATTTCATCTAATCTAGACAGAAGGAGCCGTGAATTTCTATGGTTCATCTCATGCTTTTTCAAGCAATCATACATATTTTCACTGACTCATATAGTATAGTGAAAACTGGGAACAACACGTGCTCTCACTGTTAAGCCAAACCTCCACACACTTTAAACTACAAGGCAGAAACAGTATAGTATATAATGAATCTACAATGAGGGTCCTAAATTTTGCATAGCGAGTACCTGACAACGCACTGGCTCGAGACCACCGCCTTCTGAAGGAAGTGGTACGCAGAATTTTTATGCCCTCATAAAAATCCCAGAGGCCCGTGCTGGAATTGAACCAATGACTAAATAAACTCGGGAGTTTGTTTTAGTACATAAAATCCATTCATTATAGATTATAGAATCCATTCATTCTGTGTATGCCGCGTACCTTAACCACTACGCCACGGGTGACTCCCTCCCCCCCCCTTCATTGTGAAGACTGTCTGTCTTTGACAAATAAATATATTTATTATTATTATAAATAATATTATGTTAAGGCTAACCACTGGAAGTAAAACGAAATTTTTTCCTGTGGAGTCTAGCAAAACGATTTGGAGGATAATAATAATATGCCCGTTTAGAGCCTTGCGGCTCATCAGGGATAACCCCTGCGGAAACCACCTCGGGTGTTAGTAGCAACCGTTACGCTCTAAGTGAATTCTAAAGTTGGCGATAATTTATCTAAACAATATCTCTATAAACTGAGAGCGTAACCTGGGATGCGAACCCCAGACCTCCGTGGGTGTCAAAGGTCAGTGTAAAGACTAATGCCTTAACGACCTCGGCACGGAGGCGGCTCTTTGGAGGATAAGCTCAAAGCAAATTTGATATAGTGAGAGAGAATTCCAAGGTATCAAAGATTTATTTTTTTTTTTTTTAATGAAATAATTATTTTTTTAAACAAAAATAGTAAAACTACAATTTTATGTTAAACAGAGAAATCTAATTCGTACACTCAAAGTATTCATAGCCAAAGTTCCTAGGTTCGAATCTATGTACAAGCAATATTTTTTGGACAAGCGTTATATATACACTGCATACTGTATACACTGCATGACTGTAGCAAGTTAATTTAATTTATTTATTATTTAATAAAATTAAAATTAAATTAAATTAAATTAAAAAAACCTTAGTTAATAAAGTAAGTAGGTGAGTATACAATAAACCTTAGTTTAATAAAGTTGTAGTGATTATAAAATAAATTAAATAAACCTTTAGTTAATATAAGTAAGTAGGTAGTATAAAATAAATTTAAAATAAACCTTAGTCAATTATAGTAAGTAGGTGAGTATAATATAAATTAAAATAAACCTTAGTTATAAAAGTAAGTAGGTGGAGTAAAAATAAATTAAAATAAACCTTAGTCAATATAGTAAGTAGGTGAGTATAAATAAATTAAAAATACCTTAAGTCAATATAGTAATAGGAAGTATAATATAAATTAAAATAAACCTTAGTTAATAAAGTAAGTAGGTGAGTATAAAATAAATTAAAATAAACCTTAGTTATAGTCAATATTAAAATAAACTTAGTCAATAATAGTAAGTAGGTGAGTATAATATAAATAAAAAAACCTTAGTTAACAAGTAAGTAGTGTGAGTATAAATAAATTAAAAAAACCTAGTTAACAAAGTAGTCAGTATATAAAAAAATTTAAAATAAACTAAAATACAATTTAAATAAACCTAAAGAAAATTTAAAATTATTAATTTAAATGTAATATTTAATTGAACTATTGTATGTTTAATCTCTAGGGCTCTCTTGTACTGCTTTAGGGCCCGATCAAGTATGCTTAGGGCCTCTCGTGTTGCTAGTCTTATAGAAACAAGATACAGAAGTTGTATTGAAGAGCATTCTAGCGGCATGACACAAAACTACTAGTTTCCAACTTTTACCACTAGAAACCTTTGGTTGTCTCTCTATCAAATGCAAATTGAATATTGAATACTCTTATAAAAATATAATTGTAAATAAAATACAAATTAATAATATATAAATATAATAATATATAAATGTAGAACAGATATCACGTAGCTGATTTTTAAATGCTTGTTCAAGTGGCGGTAAATATTATGCTATAATATTCACAATTATTATTGCTATAATATTTTACTATAAGTATTACTGTTAATATTTACTAAAAAACCTTTTTCGGGTGGCTCGATTCATAGATGCTACATCTGGGAACTGTTGCATCCTTAGAATAATACTAAATATAGTAGGAGCATAGGATCGTAAAAACAATGTAATTCTCTGATAACATGAAAGCCGGTTGACTGGTGGACTTTAGTAGGGGTACCACCCTAACAACAAAACATTATTTTAAATATGTGTCATAACTATCTTACTACTGAAAAAAGATCTTAAGTAACAAATAAAATAACTTAAAACTTTGCTAAGTACTTAATAAAATCGTCTTAGATAGCAAAAGGGAAGGGGAATACGAGAATCTACATTTATTTGACGAGGACTTCTTTCAACATAATTTTAATTAAAAAATTGAAATACAATTTAAAATGCTTAAAAATTTAATGCAACCGATATTTAATATTATTTTTATGAATAATCGATCATTAAAATAAATTAAATAAACCTTAGTTTATTTTAATAAGTTACGGTTGCTGAATTATTTGGTTCTATGATTAAATAGAACCCAATAATTCAGCAACCGGAAATTATTGTCAACTTCGTTAAAAAACATTTTATTTATCAGGTTGGCAGCATTACTTAAGACCACCAGTGAACTGGCTTTCGTGATATCAGTAGTGCTCCTTCTATAATAGTATTATTCTAAGGTTCCATCATTTCTACATTCGTCATTAATTGATTGCTGACGTAATTTCATATAACTTTGTTTCGTTACGTCTAACTCATCAGGGCGCCGACAAAGCCTGAATTACTTCTGACCTTCTGGTAAATACATTGTGAAGTATTTACCAGAGACGAGAACTGTACTCTCTTTACCCATTATCATGCTTTGGAAAAAGGTATATATAATTATATATATATTTGCAATACGTGAATAATAATAATAATAATAATGCCCGTTTTAGAGCCTTTGGCCCTTCAGGGTATTCGCCCTGCGGGAACAACTTCGGGTGGGTCACATCTAATATGCTCAAAGTAAAGCTAAAGTTGGCGAAATATGTATTTTACATCAAGTTCTATTCATAAAAACTGAGAGCATAGCCCGCGGTGTGAACCCAGACTCCAGTGCCGAAGTTCAGTACTATACGACCGCGGCTACGGAGGCAGATAATACGTGAATAGTTGACATAATATAAATAGTGCGGAGAGACACCTAGGAAATGTAACAAGCAAAATTCAAATGCTACATCCCTAAGAATAAACTATAAAAAAGCATGAACAAAGGACAACAAGCATGTGGCCACGAAGCGGCCAACGGAGGCTCGAAGCACTTCTCGAGCACGAAGAGATGAGCTATTTATTTATTTGTTTTGAGAGTGAGAAGTCCTCTTTTCCTTCCAACCCACCCCCTCCTCCATAAGACTTTAGAATAGATAAAAACTAAGAACAGATAAAAAATATGTTTACCATAATAATTGTCATTTATACAAATCACTATTTTTCCAAGGGTTGGAAACTAAGGGCTGTTGTATAAAAATAATAATTTTTATTTAAGATAAGAGCTGTCTGTAAAATGTGCCTCTGAACTTGAACAACACATTTGTGTTATACCCTGATCTATTGCACCCATGTAATTGGTACAATAACATGAACCTCCAACGTTTTCTATATTATTTTCTATATTGTTGTTATCATATGTGTTTTTAAAAAGAATTTGAGGTAAATTTTTATTTTTGGAAGTGTCTTTTATAAGAATTGGTTGTGGTTGTTCTAATTTTATTTCTTCTTCTATAAAAAATTGAATTACAGGAGAAGAAAATGCAAAGTTAATGCAAAAACACAATAAAATAAATTTAAACATTTTATTTATAATTTTTTTATAAATATTAAATTGAACATTTCGTCAAATTTATGTAAATCAATTTATGTAATATGGCAACAATTCAAATAAAAATAGAAGGAGACAATGTTACAATTGATGTAAAAAAATCCTCAAATAGAAGCTTCTCAAATAAAAATTCATCCAATTGAAATTGAAATTGAAAATGTAAAAGAAAATGTTTTATGTCCCATATGTTTAATTGCAAAAGTTAACACTGTTTTAGAATGTACGCATGTTTTATGCAGCAACTGTGTTAAAAAAATAAATGTTTGTCCGATTTGCAGAAAAACATTTCATTATATAAATTTTTTTAGACTATAAATGTATGTCAGAAGGCATCTGTCCTCGACAGGCACCACGGGGTAGTTACCATCTCGATTTACTAGACTGATGGGAGTGAGGAGTATATCCTTTCCTCAAGACTAATTCAAATTAGTTAAATAGATTAAAATGAAAATAAAATGACAGATAAAATGGGTACTGATTTAACTAGTTTTAGAGGTAATTTAAATGGTTTATATGAAGCAATAAAAGTTCAAACTGCACTACAAAAAGAGGCAAAAACTATTAAAATAGAACAAAAAAAAATTAAAGATGAAATAGATACATTTAAAACAGCAATTTTGGAAGACTTAAAACAAAGAGATCAAGAAGGAGTTGAATTTAAAGGCTTAAAAATAACAATACATCCTAAACCAAAACGTGTTTATTTTAAAAAGGCTGATAAAGAAAGATTAATTTGTGAGGCTTTAAGAAATTGTGGTATAGAAGATGCACAAAGTAAAACTAAAAATGTTATAGATGCAATAAGCCAAATTCATACAGAAACAGAAGATACATTAAAAATTATTGATTCGAAAAAAGAAAAGAAAGGTAAATAAATACTAATTGTTTTTTAAAGGAAATGTGACCCTTTAAAAAAAGAGATTTAGTAAATAAAATAGAATGAAAGATAATGGAACCTACGAAAATAGTAGAAAATTTATATTTAGGAAATATTCAAAATGGAATTCATCACTCAAACTATGGATTTGATAAAATAATTAATCTTACAAGATTTAACAATCAATATGGCATACCAACTGTTTGGATAAATATAGATGACTCAGAATCTTCAGATTTATATTCTCATCTTCAAAAAGTTACAACATTTATTCATGACAGTATTGAAAATGGAGATAAAGTTTTAGTACATTGCCAAGCTGGTATATCTAGAAGTGCAACTGTTGTCATTGCATATATTATGAGATCAAAAAGATATAGTTTACAAGATGCCTTTAATTTTGTTAAAAGAAAAAGATCCATAATTTTCCCAAATGCTGGTTTCAGACAGCAATTGGCACAATTTGAACGATGGTTAAATAGTACCAATAGTTATTTTTAAAATTGAACCATTATTAAATTTACTTTAAAGAGAAAAACAATCAATAAAATGATATCATTAAATGACGTGTGTAAAATTCAACAACGTCTTGACTCTTTTAATGCTTGACTCTTTTAATGCATACAGACCATACAGACATTCTTTGGAGCCACAATTTTACCCAGTATCTATTAGAAGAATATGACTATACAAAAGAAAAAGTAAATTTAATTTAAATAAATTTTAATGGTTTATAAATCATTAAAATTATAGATAATAGAAGTTAAAAACCAAAGTAAATAAAATAAAATGAAAAGTACTTTTGTAAGAAGTTTATTTTCAAATTTAGAACATATGAATCAGGATTCGTCAACGATTTGTAAATTTAGCGATTGTTATAAATTAAAAACATTAATATATCCATTTGTGTCTAGACGAAAAATTGAAAAAATATTTACATGTCAAGATGTCAAAAAAGTTTCAAAAGGAGAGTATGGAAATAGATTAATGAAAATAATTCCCAAAAAAGATATTATTTCTACAAATAATATGAGAAATGTCGAAGTTGCTTCTGAAGCATATTATAATTTTGTTGCAAATGATATTGAAGGTATTCATCAACTTGTTGATTATTTAGAATCTGAAAATCATGTCTTTTTTGTTTACTATATTTCAAAAGGAAGAACTATTACTTTACAGAAATTAATTGAAACAAAATATGGTATGAAAATAGGTCCTCAAAAAGATTATGGAATTACTGTTTTAAATATATTTAAAACAGTAGTTATATCTTCTATTGAAATGTATAACCATGGTATTTTCCATCACAAATTAAATAGTTCAAATATTTTAATTAATCTTAATACATTTAGCCCTTTAATAACTAATTTTAATTATGCATCTTTTGTTAAAGACGATGACTGGAAAACTATTGTTAAAAATTTAGGTATACTTTTATATGAACTTTGGATAGGACATCGTCCAGATGATGACTATGAGATAATACTAAACCATGAAGATTCAGAAATACATACTGGAATTAAAAATTTTCTTTTAACAACTTTAACTAAATTCGTTTCAAAAAACGAATTCAATATTTTAATAGAAAATTTACCTTAATTTTAATGACTTTTAGTCATTAAAATTAAATACTTCAAGGATTTTTCTTACTGAAAAGAAGATGAAAAGAAAAAATCTATTGGAAAATAATTAGTCATAGAATTGTATAAATAAATATTATGATTTGTTAATGTACATAATTTTAATGTATTTAACATTTCAACTAATTTTAAAAGTTCTGTTTTTAGAGCTTTTTTGTCTTCTCTTGTTCCATTTTTAAATGGAAGTTCTTTAAAAAGATATGCAAACGTAATATGTAGTTTTAAATTCGCATCATCATGTTCATAAATTTTAGAAAATTCTTTTCGTAAATTTGTTACAGCATTAACTGATTCTTCATCTAAAGTAACCCAAACTCCTAAGCCTTTTTTGTAATAAAATTCTAAATTTGTAATTTTTAAATGAGAAGGTAATTTTCGTAAGCAATCAAGTGCTTTTATATGTTTTATTTTTAATACATCTTCCGGCAACCATAATTTTTCTGGTATTTTATTCTCTTTGTTTTCTAGTGTCCATCTTTGAACAGGTGGAATTGGTGAAGAAGCCATACAATATATATTAAACAATGTCATATGATAAGTTGTATGAGGTAATGGAGAATAATATTTACCAATAATTGTTTGTGAAATAAGTTGTTCGATATTTTGTAGAACAGATGAAGTCTTAGATGATAACATAGAAACAGAAGTATATCCATAAAAAGGTAAATATTCACCTTCAGCATTTATTTTGTGCTTATAGTCAGTCATGGTTTGTTTTCTTTATAGAGAAAATATTGTTAGTTCAAATTTCTAATATTTTTATGGCTTAAAAAAATCTAAAATTTAATAAAGAATGAAGTTAATAGTAAGTGTATTTATAATATGTTGTCAATTCCTAAATATTTTAGGAGAAAGACAATGTATCAACATGATTCCCAAATTATGTTTTAATAATAACCATTCAGGAAATACTACATTGGATAAATGGAGAACAGTTATGCAATTTACTTATGGAGACGTTGAACCTAATATTATTATTCCAGATGGATTTGTTGAAGGGAGCAATAGATGTATGAATGTAAAAGCTACTACAGTATGTTTTTCTGAGCCGCCTTTATCTAATCGAAGGCTTTTGAATGAAACATGGACAATGACTGATTTGTATTTTAAAATACCTAGATGGTGGAAAACTGGACCAAGAATTTGTGCAAATGTTGAAAATATGGT
>JACMZG010000008.1:7378990-7395132 GCA_018340805.1 Microvelia longipes
TTGAGTATTTAGTAAATTTGTTCAATACACAATAACGGATTTGTATTACTTCCAGAGGTTCCCAATGAAATAACATTTGCGCCAGGATTCGTTCCCCGAATTGAAAATGATACAGTAGCGCTAGGAGCTAATATAAAATATTCTTGTAAAAATGCATCTGTAAATGCTTGCGGTAATGCCCCTGAAAAACAAAAAGCAGCAGAATTATTACCAACAGAAGTAGATGTTGTATTATTAAAGACATCAAAATCAATTCTTCCTGCAGCAGTAGTTGGATCTTGTATACTTTGACCTGAAAAAACTACTCTCCATGCTGTTTCAGCAGTTGATGTAGAAGTTAAAGTTGCTACACCTGAACCCGCCATTGTAATATTTCCAGCTGCAGATGTAGCATTTGCCGCTGGTGTTTCTTGAATAGGCCATGTAATAACCGTTTCAGTTCCCGCAGTCATATTTTGAGGAACTTGTTTTATAAATTTAGCAAATGCTTTAGGACCTGATAAACTGTCAACATAAGTTTTATTTGCCAAATCTGTACCTGCAACTGGAGCCAAAGGTTGAGTTATAGCTCCAGTCATAGTACCTCCTGCAGTAGATAAAAACGGTCCTCCTGAAATTTGAGAAGAATTAATAGATCCAGCGGGACCAGAATTTATATTAGCTGCAGCCGCTCCAGGCGCTAATTCTCCAGCAGTAATAGTATTAGCTGCTATATTACCACCTGGTCCTCCTGTGACTGTTCCGGTTCCAATATTACCACCTGGGCCTCCGGTAATTGTTCCTGGAGCAATATTTATATTTGTAATTGTTCCATTTGCAATACTACCTCCGGGACCACCGGTAACAGATCCTGGAGGAGGACCACTTCCACCTCCAAGAGAACCTTGTTCTAGTTGTTGTAATGTGTTGTAAATCTTAAAATTGGTTTCTGTTTCCATTATTATTTATTATTATCTTGTAAAATTGATTTAAATGACGATTACCTTATCTTCCTGTATAAAAAGGGAGACATAGAAGAAGTTTTAACATGAATATTTAATATCGCATTGATCACACCAAGTTGCACAATTTCCAGAACAACAACCAAAAGAAGCACAGCTTCTAGGCAAGTTATTACAGATGTAATAGATAAGATCAATAACAGTAATTTAAATAAAATTTTAAGTAATATCGACATTTCTTTTAGGGTTTATAATTTTTAACAATTCCCCCATGTTTTTTATAAACTTTTAATCTTTCAGAATAATGTTTCTGTAAAGTTTTATTATTATCCACCAAATCAAATATAATTGGATTGACGTCATCTTTTCTCATTATTCTTCCTATAAATTGTATATAATACTCTACAACATCCGCTGCTAATAATAATGTATCAAGTTTATCAAAGTCAAAACCTGTACCTATTTTTGCACTTGTCCCTATCAAAACCTTACAATTTTTATCAAATTTCTGATTAGACCCAAAAAGAGTTGCAACATGTTTATGTTCTTTTTGTTCATCGTCTATGGATAAATTATTTAATAAACGATCCACATGATTAAAACATTCCTTTTCTATTTCTTTTGCCAACCATTCACCTTGTTTAATTCTTTTAACTAAAATAAGAAAGGTTCTTTCAGGATTATTTTTAACAACTTGTACAATTAATTTATTACGATTTTCATTTGATGCTTGGTCTTCTAAAAGAGCGTTCCAATCCATTTTACCATTAATTCCATATTTAACTTGTGGTTTAAATGATGTATCAACCCTGTAAATAATATGTTTTCTATTTAATTCTCTTATTATTTTTTCTTTTCCAAAGAAGATAGGAAATAAAGCATCTAAACCATCGGATCTGTATGATGTTGCACTTAAAGCAATTAAATATCTTGGTGTGACATATAACAAACTTCTAAATGTTTTTCTTGCCATAACCAAATGAACTTCATCTACAATAACAGTGCCAAAACTTTCTAAAAAACCTTGTTCCATTTTTGGAATATTAATAGCATTAATAATTGCAAAGTTACACATAACATATTCATCTTTAGAATTCGATGATATAATTTCTACAATTGGTATTGTTTCGTTTTCGCTTTCACAAAATTTTAAAATTGACTCTTTCCACTGATTCATAAGTACAACTCGTGTTACTATTATTAATGTTTTAAGTCTCAACTTACAAGCTAAATTTATTGCACCGATTGTTTTTCCAAAACCTGTAAAACAAGATATAATTACAGAATGATTTTTTTCTAATATATCTATTGCTTCTCTTCTTACAATCATTTGATTATCTCTTAATTCTCCCTTAAATTTTGTAGAAATAGCGGGAAATTTATTCCGAAGAGGAATAGAAAGGTTAAAATTCTTAGCCATTGAAAATGGAATATATGCTGTTTCGTTGATTAAACGTGTTAAAATCACATTATCTGGTTTTCCATTATTCTCAATTTTTAAAACAGCTTTTGATTTTAATTTTGATAAAACACCAGGATCTATTTCATTTATATTAATTTTACATGACATTTTATTATTATTTATCTTTTTTATGGTTACTTTAAAACAATTTATTTTTATTTTTTAAAGTTAAATACTTTTATATATATAAGAAATGCGAAAAATGTTAACATATATATAGTCATATATCTATATCTTACATATATAATAAATGAAGTGGAGTGTAAACCGTATACATTACCGTATAGAAACCCAACAGATACTGAAATTGAAAACAACACACCTATAAAAATTAGTGATACTCCTATACCAGATGTTGATACTGCTGTTGAAGAGAGTAATCGAATATTTAGTATCCAAAAATTATTTACGTCAAGAACATTTTAATACATGGGAAAATTTAAAATCATTACACATTTTAACTCCAGGAGAAGCTCAACAAATGATTCAATTTAAGAGAAAAGAAAGGAGGGCGATTTTAAACTTGCAAAAAGATTATGGTTTACCTCAAACAGGAATTATTGATAATGGTGTTAGAGAAATTATTTTTGGTTCTATTTGTGGAACAGCAGATGTTGATGATGAAGACTCTTATGAGGAAAAAAAACGATAATTTTTAACCAAGTTCATCGTTTCCTTGGAGAGGAAACTCAAGCATATACTGTTCAAGGAACGACATGGAAACATAAAAATTATGGGTATATTTAAATTCTACTCATTTTCAACAAAATACAACCATGAAAATAAATACAACAGATGTTCGCACAGCTATTTATCATTCTCTACAACAATGGCAAAGTATATCATTGGAGTGGTTCTGTTCTATGAGCGATGTACTTTGAGTAGGGTAGTTCGCTAGACTGACCCTGTACATATGAGGCCTACCTGATATTGGTGAGCTAAAGAAGGAAAAGGAAGGACTCCCTAGCGTGTGAAATATTAATTGTTTTTAACAATTAATATTTAAAGCCAACGATTAGATTTGTCATCTGGTTCACAATCAAAAGGATATGCAGTTTCTTTAGTTAAATATCCAGGGAAATTAGGTTGAAGTTCCTCATTTATATCTCCCAATAGATAATTTTCATTATCAACATCATAAGTTGATATTTTAACACGTCCAGGGGCAAGTCTTTTTTCTTTTGCTTCCTTCTTCTCCTTATTTTTTCGTTTATGTTCTTCAATTGCATGTTCTATTTCTGTACTACAATTTTTATCTTCAAAAGTATCTTTTCTTTTTCTACCCCAATTTCCAATACCAAGTATTTCATTATTCCATAAATAATATACAAATGGACATAAAGCAATGAGTATTATTAATACTAATTTTTGGTTTGAAATATTTGAAAACATTAGTTTATTTATTATATTTTTTTTTAGATATTCGACTTATTTAGTCGAATATCTTTTATTTTTCAAATAAATATAACCATTTATAAGCTTGAAGTTGACAAATAACGTCACACATATCATCTTTTTTTTGAGATCTTTCTAACTTCCATATAGTATCTGTATCGTGTCTTTGCTCTAAAATTTCTAAAGCTTTGATTATACATGATTTTTTTCTATTATTGTACGACATTTTAGTATAAAAAGGTTTTCCATATTTATCGGTTTTTCTTGTAAGCGGATCTAAATTAATCCATTTTTCGGCCTCAAAAACTTGTGTTTTGTGATATGAAGGAAATAAAACAACTTCTTTAAATGTTCCATAACATGTTTTAAAATACGCCTCTAAATGATATGATATTTTAAGACCTTCTTTGTTTTGACTCATTTGTTGTTCTATAACAAATATATGACATTTATTCCAAAAAGTTTTTCGTTCTTCTAAAAACAATAAAAGACTTTCAAAAGTATATTTTCCTGATGGTTTATAAGTTGTTCCTTTTCTGGGACCTCTTCTTCTTGTAACAATATTTTTTGGAAAAGAAACAAGTCTAACGTTATCTATAATTTCTATTTTTCCTTTAGAACACATTTCATCTATTGTTGTTTCTGTCCTTCTTTTTATATCTTTTAAAGAACATTTTTCTATACAATATGCAAAATTTACTTTTCCAATATCAAAAGATGCTATATATATATCTTCATCAACTTCTTTTTTTTTCTTGTCACACATTTAATTTGTTAAATTATTATTTTAAGTTATTTATTTTAAGTTATTTTGAATCCTAATGGATTCAAAATAAAAAATTATACTTACCTCTACTTACCCTTTTACCATTCTTACCCTTTTACCATTTAGATTCCTAGCATTTTTCCGAGTGTGAACTTATCTAATTTTGGGGCCCTCATAGGAGATTTTATTCTTTCTTTTCCCTCTAAGTAACTTGCTGCCATATTATCTTTTCCTTTACAAATTTCAACTATTTTTTCTTCAATAGATCCTTTAATTATTACATTATGAACGTATACCTGTTTAGTTTGACCTGTTCTCCAAAGTCTTGCTTTGGCTTGGTTGTGAACTGCGTTTGTCCACCATGGTTCTATACATATACAATGAGTTGCTTCTGTTAAATTTAACCCTTCAGAACCTACTTTGTAGGTTAAAAATAAACCTTGTGTGTTAATGTCATTTTTAAATTGATCAAACAATTCAGATCTATTTTTTGTATCGCCATCAACTTGCACAAATTTAAAATTTGGATAATCTTCTTTTATTGCTTCGCTTAACAAATCTAAACAAGATGTAAACATCGAAAAAACAATTATTTTTGTAGGATGACTTATTTCAGGATTATATGACTTGATGTAATCACTTCCAAAACAAGAGTACGCTTTTTCTTTTGCAAGTAATTGCAAGCTTTTAGGATTTGAGTTACAATTTGGATTATCATTTAAAGTCACCGATTTGATGATCTCAACAATTTTTAAAATTTTTGAACTTTTGATTCCAGCTCCTCCAAATTTATCAAGACACCATTTTGAACAATTATTTTTTTCTTTTGAATTTCTTTTTGCATCAGGTGTTATAAGATAAGGAGCTATTGCACATTGTCTTAATCTTGTAAACATTGCAAGAACATAAGTAAACGAACACAAGTCATTCATCATTTTTTTGTACATTTCACGTGTTTCTGTTAATATCCCTTCGTAAATTTCTTTATGTTGACCTTCAAGTTTAACTGTCAAATTGTTTTCAGTTTTTTTTGGAAGAGACATTTGCGCATCATCGTATGACATAGTAAAAATTGCAGAAATTAAATTATGATCTTTAAATGCAATCAATCCTTGACCATTTCTATTCCAATCATGTGACCTTTCCACACCTTTGTATCCACAAAATCTTAATTGAGCCCAAATATCTGTTTCATAATTTCGAATAGGTGTTCCTGTTAAACACCATTTATATTTACCGTATACAGCCATGATACATTTATAAGTCATTGTTTTTGGATTTGCCAATTTTTGTGATTCGTCACATATAACGCGTTCCCATGGTGTTCCATAAATAACTGCTGTACCTTTCAAATTTGGAAGATTAGCATCTTTACGTTTTCTGGTATGAATGGCTACAATTTTATTTTTCATCAAAGATTGTTCTTCTCCCATTTCAAAACACTGCAAAAAATAACTACCTTTCTTACAAGCAAAAAGACACACGTCATATGTTGTTATGACAATGTCATACGTCATAATATCATCACGACATATTTTCTCAATATTATTTATAAAATCTCTATGGAGATATAACACTCTTATATTTTTGCTATCAAAAAATTTTTCAACACCTTCTGTTTTCCATTCATGTATAACCGTTTTTGATGTAATGACTAAAGTAGGAAATGAAGCTTTGTTTTGAAAAGAGTATGCTAAAGCAGTAAGTGTTTTTCCCAAACCCATACATAAACTTATTATTCCACCTCTAACACCCCATGTTTTTTCTCCTTCTTTTCTACATTCTTTTTTTGTTAAATTTTCTCTATGCTTCATCCATAACATTACTTTCTCTTGATGAGGAAATAATGAATATCCATTTTTTAACTTCAGATCAGATAACTGATCATCATCAACTTGAAGATGTTGAGTCAAGTTGCATAATTCATTCATAGCTTCTGCCATGGCTGAGTTGCGGTTAATTCAGTAATTACTTTATTAACAGCATTACTTTAGGTTGAAAAGTGAAATCGAACCTTCAATTTC
Source organism: Microvelia longipes (assembly GCA_018340805.1). NCBI lineage: Eukaryota > Metazoa > Arthropoda > Insecta > Hemiptera > Veliidae > Microvelia > Microvelia longipes. Next base: position 7,385,579 of record JACMZG010000008.1, read on the forward strand.
CTATCCATACGTCATCACCATACGTCATCAGCCTACGTCATCACCATACGTCATCACCATACGTCATCACCTACGTCATCGCCTACGTCATCGCCTACGTCATCTGTGGGTAAATTGAAAAGGTTGTTTTTAAAAAAGTAGCAAAAACAACCTTTTCAATGGAAAAGTTACTTAAGAGCGAGTTAAAAGTGAGAGCAATTCGTCTTGGAATTAAAAACGGTTATCATGGTAGAGTTATTTCTAAGATGAGAAAAAAAGATTTTATTGATTTTATTAACGAATCAGATTGTATAGATTTAACTTGTGATGATGACATACCATCTGTTAATCAGTTAAAAAAGGAATTACAAGAAACAAAAAAGAAAGTAAATGAAATACAACAAAATGCTATTAATCGTGAACGTGAAATACGTAGAGATGCTTTAAATAGAGAACAAAATTTAATTAGAATTCACGAAGATATAATTAACAATTTGCTTCTAAGTTTTTCTGCTCTAAATTTAGAAGAATCTCAACCCGTTCAAACAGAACCTCCAATTGATGATAATAATGTTCCAGAAAATGTTCTTTGCCCAGTATGTTTAATTGTCAAAGTCAATACTGTATTTAATTGTACTCATGTTTCATGTAGTTCTTGTGCTAAAAGATTAAACGTATGTCCAATTTGTAGAAACCCAATTCAAAAAAAAGAATTGAGATTTTTTAGATTAAACTAACTCTTACATCACAATATAAACTCAAACATATACACAAAAATACACACATACAAAAACACACACATACAAAAACACACACATGAGGTGCTTGTAGATAACCTCCACGATGGTGCACCTTGGGCAACACGAAAGTGGCAAATAATCTATAAAAACAATCTATAAAAACATTCATTAAATTTCAAAGAGAGAATTTCTAGAAATTATCTTTGAAATTGAATTGTCCAATTTAAATTTAAAAGATAATTAAGCATACTATAACATGTCTGCAAATAATAATATGGAAAGTGAAATTAAAGAAATAGAATCTATTAGTTTTGGAATGATGTCATCAGAAGACATTCGTCAAATGTCTTCATTTGAAGTTAAAACTGCAAAGATATCGTCCACAAATCTTTTAGAAACGGTTCATGATCCAAAATCTGGTCCTATTGGTTCTGCGCCATGTGAAACATGTCATCAAAACGAATGGGATTGTCCTGGACATTTTGGACATATTGAGTTAAATGTTTCTATAATTCATCCACTTTTTATAAATCATGTTGTTAATATTTTAAAAATTTTCTGCTGGAAATGTAATGAATTTTTATTAACAAAGGATCATTTAGAATTAAACAATATTCTTAAACTTGAAAAGGAAAAAAAATTTAATGCTGTTTTAGAAAAAATAAAAAAATGTGATCGTTGTGTTCATTGTACAACACCAAGAGCCGATTATAAACTAGTTCTAAATGATATTACATATAAAACAATTTATAGAACTTTTTCTTATCAAGGTGGAGCCGTGAAAACAGCACGTGATAAAAAATTAAACGAAAGTAGAGAAATTGTTTCTGCAGAAATGGTTAAAAAAATATTCGACAATATTAAGTTAGAATATGTAGAAATGTTAGGAATATCTCATCCAAAAGATTTTTGTTTAGAAGTTTTTCCTGTCATTCCTTCATGTTGTAGACCTCACGAAGTTCAAGATGGAAATATAAACGATGATGATTTAACTTATCAATTAATGGAGATAGTTAAAAATAATTCAATGATTGGAGCAATAAAATTAGAAAAAGAATCTATGGAAAAACAATACCCTGAATGTCTAAAAGTTAAAGAAATACTTTTATTGTCAAATGTTGAAAAACAAAAAAAGGAAATAGATGATTTTTTAAAAAAACCAATTAAAAATGGATTAAAAACTAAAAAAAAAATAAACAAAGAAGAAATAACACCTTTAGATCAATATTTAAAGTTACACGATAAATATGTCAAATATGTTAACAATCTTAAATTTAGAATTGAAACTTATTGTAATAATTCTCAAGGTAAAGCAACTCATGCAACTACAGGACGGGCCATCAAAGGTTTAAGAGAAAGATTAACTGGAAAAGAAGGTCAAATAAGAAACAATTTATTAGGTAAAAGGTGTGAAATGTCTGCTAGAACTGTTATAGGACCAGATCCAACACTAAAAATTGATGAAGTAGTTGTTCCAAAAGAAATTGCTCAATCTTTAACTTTTCCTGACTTTGTTAACAAACACAATATAGATAGATTGACTAAATTAGTTAATTCTGGTAATGCTATTCGTTTAGTAAAAAAAAATGAATCTGGACAAGAAATTAAAATTAATTTAGCCGCTGCCATTAATAATGGAACACCTCTGCAACATGATGATATAATTAAACGACCCAAAATTACAAATAACCATGAAGAAAAACATAATTTTGATACTTTTGAAACCATTGTAATTAAAGATCCAAAAAATTTTGTACTTAAAGAAGGAGATATTTTATTTAGAAACAATTTTCAGCAAAAGGTTGTTTTACCTTCAAAAAAATTTATTAAACTAGAAGAGGGGTGGATTGTTCATAGATATCTTCAAGATGGAGATATACTAGTGCTAAATAGACAACCTACTTTACATAAAGCATCAATGATGGCTCTTCGAGTTAAAATTATGGATGTGAAAACCTTTAAATTTAATCTTGCATGCACTAAACCATATAATGCAGATTTTGATGGAGATGAAATGAATGCTCATGCGCCTCAATCAGAAGAAAGTAAAGCTGAGTTATTTACATTATCTACACCAAAACAATGTATTATGTCTTGTCAATCTGGAAAGCCTAATTTAACAATAGTACAAGATTCATTAACCGGGGCATATTTGATGAGCAAGGAAAATAATAACGATAACACATTAACTAATGGAGAATTCAATGATATTTTAATGGTTTTAACACAAAATGACGAATATAAAGGAGACGTGGTTGAATATTTTTTAAAAAGAAAGGACGAAGTGTCAAATACTTTAAAAAAATTGGGGTTTTCTGGAACAGTTTTAAATGGTAAAGGTCTATTATCTCTTTTGTTTCCAAATGATTTGTATATAAATGAAGAAGACCTTAAAATAAATCGAGGAGTTATTTATGATGGATGTCTTACAAAAAAATATTTATCTTCAACTGAATCTTCTCTTATTAAAATATTGTATAAAGAATATGGTGTGGAAACATGTGCCACTTTTTTGAATAACATACAATTTTTAACAAATCGTTGGTTAATGATATCTTCATTCTCAATTCATGCTGGAGATTGTATTAAACAAAAGGAAGTTTTGGGAACCGTTGAACAGTGTTTAATGGAGTCTGAAAAAATAAAAATGACTACTCAAAACCCTTTCATTAGAGAACAAAAGATTATGCAAACGTTATCGAACGCAAAAGATGTTGGAATGAAAATAGCTAAAGATGCTTTAAAAAGAGATAATGTTAACCTTCATGCTCAAAATAATTTTTTGACAACAGTTGAAAGTGGAAGTAAAGGAGATCATTTAAATATTGCTCAAATAACAAGTCTTTTAGGACAACAAATTACCGAAGGGCAAAGAGTAAAACCATTATTAAGTAACGGCAGAAGAACTTTACCACACTATATTTTAAAAGAAGAAAACAATGATACAGAACATTTTCATGATCTACTTGAAGAATATGAATCTCAAGGCTTTATAAGTTCATCTTTTGCACAAGGTCTTAATCCTAAAGAATTCTTTTTTCATTGTATGGCAGGAAGACAAGGTGTGTGTGATACTGCAATGTCAACAGCAACAAGTGGCTATATTATGAGGAGAAATGTCAAACTAACAGAAGATATTAAGGTTGCATATGATGGAACAGTACAAGATACAAGGGGTAGAAGATTTCAAATGGCTTATGGTGAATTAGGATATGATCCATCCAAGTTAGTTAAGGTTAATGGTAAACCAGAAGTTTGTAATATTGCTAGACTTGTTAATAAACTAAATAGCAATTTTGAAGATAATATTAAATAATTTTATAAAAAGATAGGTCTATGGTTTGTTAAAATGTAATTTTTAATTTTAATGGTTTATCAATCATTAAAATTACAACATATTTGGAAAATTGAATCATTAATTTTTCAAATAAAGATAATTAAACGTTGTTGTCTATTGTGCTGATAATTAAACGAAAATGGTTGAACAAGCTACTAATTTAATTTTCCAAATGAAAAATAATATACAAAATACAGAACTTATAATTGATCTACTAAACAATTTAGAATCAATTATATGTGAAAAGTTTGATGGTAATTTTTCTTCTTTCACAAGAAAATTTTATCATTATGATTGGAAAGATTTTGATTACTTATTATTAACATCACTTCAAAATCAATCGTTTGAAACTTTTAAAATGCTTTTGTCAAACGAGTACTATATATCAATGATCAGTTATTATAATTTTCCATCAGATGTATTGCTAAGTTGTATAAAATTTATAGTTGAAAATGAAAATTATGATAATTATATTAATTTATTAGACAATTTTCTAAAGCAATTGTTAAATAAGGACAATTCTGAGGATATTCAAAATTTTAAAAAAAAAGCATATTTAATTTTGTACAAAAATTTTAAACAAAACTTATTTCCACAATTTATTAATAGCTTTTCTATCCAAGAAAAGGATAAAATTATTTCAAATCATTTAAACAATATTAATGAATTATTTGAACACAACCATACCATTGAATTTTTATTTCAAAATCTAAGTAGTATTAAGAAATTATCAGAATGGCTAATTTTTAGTTTAAAAATCACAGAGCACAACTTTGAAACCTTTTTAAAAGTGTGTAAAATTTTAATGAAAAACAATGATCAAAAAAATCTTTTTTTACTTGTAAAGTATAATTTTTTTTATTTAAAACACATTCAAAATGAAGTTTTTGACTTTCTCAGTGATACTTGTAAATATCGTTTGTTTTATAAAGAAAATAATGACTATATACAATATAAATGTTATCAATACTTTGTAAGAAATAATATTAAACTTAATGATTTTGATATGCCTGATGAAGCAAAACAATTATTTTGGATTGAACCTTATTTTTTATCAACAAAATTAAAATATTTTTTTAAAGGTTTCGTAGATTGTAAATCTATTTATAATTTAGCATATGATATTTTTATTGGGCAGAACGAAACTTTAAAAAATGGATTGAAACCTGAAGTTCTTTCTATGTTAAAAGTTTTTGGACCATATTTAAATGAAGATGGAACTATTGTCTACAATTTTACTCATGAAATAGACGTTTATCAAAGTCCAAAATTTATAAACCCACTATTTCAAAAATTAGATATAATGAAAAAAATTAAGTTATATCCTAAATATCAACCTAAAAAGGTAAAAGAATTGATAAAATTAATAATGTTTTCTGCTACAAATAATATGAATGATGAACTAACAAAAATGCTTTCTGATCAAAGAATTAAAGATTTAGAAAAAAATAAGTTGATGAAACTATTAGATGATGTTTACAAAGTTTATCTAAACGATAAAAAATGCTTAGCTCAATTTATTTTTTATAATTATCTTGAATTTATCAGTGATACATTATTAAACACAATTGTATGTTTTAATTCAAAATCATATAAGATTTTTAATCAAATCCAAAACAGACTTTGGATAGAAACTAAAACAAAACTTTGTAAAAAAATTTCAAAAAAAGTTATAAGACAATTAAAATGGGAAAAGTATGTATTTATTGATGAGAAAGAAGAAGAAGAGGAAGAATTTTGTTTAAATAATCTATTTTAAATACCATTCATAACATTCTTATTATAAGATTTTTATTTTAATGGTTTTATGATTTTTATTTTAATAGTTTTATGATTTAATGGTTTTATGATTTAATGGTTTTATGATTTTTATTTTAATGGTTTTATACCATTAAAATAATTTAGATTAAAAAATTTACTTTAATACGTATAAATAGAAGTTAAATTTGAACGTGGTAAAATTAGATTTTAAATGAATTAAAGAGTTGAAATAAACAATGACTTGTTTAGATCCTAAAACTATTTGGCCTAATGAGGCCGTACCAAATGTGAGATATAGAGATTTTTCAAAAATGGTTTTGTTTACTGCGGGTGATGAAGATCAGTTTGAAAGAAAAAGATCTTATAAAAATGGGACAAACCCAGATAAAAAAGTATCTTTAGATGGTAATATTTGGACAAATTTATTCGTTCCGACTGAAGGTCTTGAAACTGAATTTTGGAATGGGTATAATTTAAATGCATCATCAACAATAAATACTTTTGACTATGTGTTTAATAAATTTAAAAAGGGAATATTTGTAAAAATAGTTGATAATAAAGTAGTTACATTTTTACCTTTTTCAAAACATGGTTATAAAAACGATTGGGGAGATTTAATGAAATATGATCCCAGCAAATACAAAAGTATGATCGATTTTATGAGGCATGTATCAAATCAAACGGCTATTGCTAATAATAAAAATTATAAATTTAAACCAGACCAAGTATCCAGATACACAAATCAATGGTATGCTAATAATTGTTTAATAAGATACGAACATCCTTTATCAGAAGGGGATACTAATGTTGTAACATTAAGACATATGTTTGATGAATTATGCGCAACACGAGAAGTTCCTGATATAGAATTATTTATAAACAGACGAGATTTTCCATTATTAACAAAAAATGGAACTGAACCGTATTTATAACATCTTTGGAAAAGATCACTCTCTAGATTCCAAATCTCTAAAATTAATTTCAGAAGGTATGTGTCCAATTTTAAGTATGTGCACCTCTGATATGTATGCTGATATAGTTATACCAACTCATGAAGATTGGGCAAGAGTAGCTTCCACCGAAGGTGTAAAAACTCATGTTGGTGATAAAGAAAACAATGAAAACAACCTTCCTAAAAAAATAATATTTCCACCTCAATGTAAAGATTATTCAAAAGATAATTTTAATACTCCTTGGGAAAAACGTATACCAACAGCTGTATTTAGAGGAGGGAGCACTGGATGCGGTGTATCATCTGATACAAATTTAGAAACTTTTAATCAAAGATTAGTTGCTGCTAAAATAAGTTATAACTCCAAACCAGATAAATATAATGTTCCTTTAATTAATGCAGGCATTACTAAATGGAATCTAAGACCAAGAAAAATTTTAAATGAAAAATATCTTCAAACAATTAATATTGAAAAAGAAGCTCCTAAAGTTTCACCTTTAACACCAGAAGAACAATCAAAATATAAATATATTATTAATATAGATGGTCATGTTTCTGCTTTTAGATTATCTTTAGAAATGAGTATGGGGTGTTGTATTTTACTTGTGAAGAGCACAATACCCAACGAAACTTTTGGATGGAAAATGTGGTTTTCTCATTTGTTAAAACCTTATATTCATTATGTGCCTGTTAAATCTGACTTATCAGATTTAATAGAAAAAATTCAATGGTGTCGTGATAACGATGAAAAATGTAAAGAAATTTCTCAAGAAGCCTTAAAATTTTATCAAACATATTTGTCCAGAGAAAGTATATTAGATTATATGCAAAATTTAATGGTCAAATTAAAATTGTCTTTTCCAACTAATGAAATTGTATACGGTACTGATCCATTGCTTATTCAAAACTCAGTTCAGTCAAAATATCTTTTCGACATGATGAATAACAGTATCAATCCTATATCTCCATTCCTCACCCCATATTTAATTCCAAAACCTATTCCAATATATAATATACTTGGAACATCTCTAAGAGGTTCATATGGATGGTCAAAGGGATATAGTATGTTTCTTAAACATATGTTTAAGCCTACAATACCCAAAGAAAAAGACAAGGACAATCTCAAAGAAAATGGCAATCAAAATGAAGGAGAATTAAATGAAGGAGAATTAAATGAAGAGTCTCGCGTTTTCACTGAAAATCAACAAGAAAATGATTGGGAAATGAAAAGATCAACTATTAATTTAAAAGGTGTTTTTGAAAAACGATTGTTTGAAAATAAAAAAGTACTGTTGATTTGTATAGTATTTCAGGTTCAAATGTAGTTAAAAAATCAACATCTGATGCTCAAGGTATGATTGAACATATAAATGAAGCTTTTATATCAGATACTTGTATAAATAATCTTTTAAAAATAATACCAAATTTTGCATGGTCATTTGCATTTGAAAAAAGTTTAAATGAGAACGGTACAGAACAATGTACACTGTTGAATGAATATATAGAAGGAGAAACATTTTCTACATCCATCAAAAATAAAATGTCATATTTAGGTTTTTCTTCTGGAAAACCTTTTAAAAATGTATTAGAAGTTCTTTTTCAAATTATTTTGTCAATACAATTTGCACAAGAACAATGTGGATTTATTCATAATGATTTAACACCTTGGAATATTATTATCCAAACTTTAAAAGAACCAATAACTATTCAATATCCACTTTTTTCTGGAATATATAAAATAATAACAAAACATGTTCCTGTTATTATTGATTATGGGAAATCTCATGTAGCAACTAGCCCTTATGGGGATTTTTGTTTAAATGAACTTAGTGTTGGAAACGTTATACATTATGGTGTTGTAAATATGTTTAATATGATTGAATGTCAGGATGTTTTTTCAATTATACTATATTCGTGTTTAGATATGTTAACCGTTAATGGCACTAAGACAGAATATGATGAACAATCAATAATTAAAATGTTAAATTTTTTCTCCCCGACTGAATTAAAAACAAGAAAAGAAGCATTATCGTTTATATATCAATATAAAAAATATGAAAATTTGATAAAAGCACATGAAACCATAAATTTAGAAAAAAGTCCAATTGAGTTTATAAAATATTGTACTTCGATATTTAAAAAAGAAAAAGTTGCATATGGGTTATCTCGTTTAGATTCAAAACGTACAGGTCTAATTATGGATTTTAATAATCCTAAACAAATATTTGATGAAGCGTTTGCACAAAATATACAAGAAGTATATATATCTTTTTTGAATGTACCTCAAAATTTATATAAATGTACCTTACCACAACCAAAAACAAAAATTGAATTATATATGGTTGCACAATTGTTAATTAAATGTTTAAAAGATACTTTGAGAGATTACCGTATATTTGCTGAAAAATCATCATTGCGAAAAGAGTCATTTCATAATGATATTCTTAAATTTGAGAATGCCATAAATTTTATAACAACTTTTTATTCAAAAGAAATAAGTAAACATGGAAATGATTCATGGGTAATTCCAGAATTATGTGAAAACAACCAAATAGAAATATCAAGAAATTATTTTAGAACAACGTCAGATACACTTAATTATAATATAAAACCGTGTACAGATTTAACATTTTTTAAAAAAACAATATTAAACATACTCAATTGGACAGATGACGAAGGATTGTTTGAAATTAAAGCTGAAGACAGAGTTGAAATTTCAACTCAATTAAAATTTGTTTTAGAAAGTACATTCAAAGATAAAAAAATTTCTGCCAACAACAATACA
>JACMZG010000008.1:7396288-7418788 GCA_018340805.1 Microvelia longipes
ATTGCAAAAATAATAAGTTAAGTTGGTTATGTCCGCCACATAACGTAATTAATTATTCCGTTTAAAAAAGTACATTAATCATAAGGTCAATAAACTTAATTACCTATTAGTTTTTAAGAGAGTGTGAGTGACATTCTTATATTAGCAATTTTGCTATTTTGATGATTTTTCACCAACGTTTCTTAATCAACTATCACAGTTAGGCAAAATGTATATATAAAAATTCCAATATGATATTTAATGAGACATATTATCATTTTATACTGCATTTTGACACTTTCTTTAAACCATTCGAACCTTCTTTGAACGTATCAGAATGGAGCATCTATTAAGTTCTCTTTTGTAGATCGTAGGGGTGTTCTTTTTAGTTTTCTAAATGCATTCGAGGGTATAAACTATTGTATATTCAAAATTCTTTTTTTTTATGCACATTCGAGGGATGAAAACTATTGTATAGTGTTAATACTCTCGATTTCTACTTTTGTTTTATTGTCGTCTATTCGTGAAAGAGGCAGTTAACCTACTGTTAAATCGATTAGTTAACTCTTCTTTTTTTTATTAGCAATTTCGAGGGCATAACCACGAATAATTGTTAATATCAGATATGTTTCTCTTTTCGTTTTTTAAGTTGACTGGGTCGTTTTGTCTTCGTCAGGAGCGCCAAATATCAAACATCATAAATTTAATTGTATATGAATACTAACCGATCAAGATTTCTTACTTTTTTAACAATGACCACTATCAGCATGAGAAGGCGCTATTAAAAATCTATCTGTATTATCCAATCCGTTCTTCCTCTTTTATAAGCATATTTGCGAGTGGCATAAGTAAACCTTTATTGTAATGATACGCACTATCTTCCCTTTTAATGCATTCGAGGGTTCATATAATAAACTTAATTTGTATAATTGCGAGTCTTTCTTTGCCTTTTTTATGGCATTCCGGGTAAATAAACTATCCATGCTATATAGGAGTTCTTCTTGTTTTATGCATTGCAGGAGGGTCATTTTAATAATCTAATTTGTGTATATCGTCATTTGAATTCTTCATATACTTTTGTTATATTGACATTCGCAGGGGTATAACTTGTAATAAGTCGATTCTTCTTTTTATGCATTCGAGGCAATAACTAATCTGTATATGATTCTTTTTTATGCAATTCGAGGGTATAAACTATGTATATCGCTTCTTCTTGTTAACCATATGATGGTGCAAGAAAACACAGTCAAATTAGTTATTTCCGAATCAATTAAACCAGTTACCATAGACTTTACTCGAAACATGCAGTCTAGAGCAATAAAAAATCATTAACTCGTCTTCTTATAGTTTTATTTCTACTTGTTAAGTAATGGTTATAGTTTTTTGTAAGCGCTGGTGTGTCCTGACAGCCTGGTTGTCATATGTGGTGTAACCACTGCAAACCTGTATGACTGTCGCCTTTTGAAGCATGTCTTGGTACATCAAGGTCTGAAGTTCCTGAGACCTTTTCAATTCTTCATACCTTGTTAACTTCATTTATGATTGCTTCAAACATGTCAATATAAATAGCAAAAAAATTAAATAAAAAAAACTGTATCAATGTAAAATTTTTTTTTATTAATCTTGTCTCGCTCTCCTTTGCTTAAAACTTGTATAAAGCGATATAGGTAAACAAACGTAACTTGGTTGTCGTTTTTAGAGATATTGTCGAGGGTCCGGGAGCTAATAAAGAAATGTCAGGTCGGAGCAGGGAACGATGGAAGCATATAAGAAAACGAATAGATGGCCCCTAGCGAAATTTGTGGTTTTTTCTTATGCAGTCATAGAAAATTGCAGTCTTTGAGTTGTAAGAGTATCGTGTAGAGAAAGCTGAATTGACTATATGCGGTACAAACTTCAAACTTCGGGATATTAAAGTAAAGAATAATAATAATTTAACATCCCTTGGAGAATTCAGAGAATGAAAAGGAGTATCAAATTCAAAACTAACTCAAACGCACCCTCCCTTCTGGCAGAAAGCGCGGTCCGTAAATTTATATTGGGTCAGGTCCTGACTCTGAATTCCGAGTTGCAGTCGCCGGGGTCATCTCGCTATTTCGTACCGGTCAATCTTGCGCACTAAGAGAGATGCCTAGTTCATATTTTATTTTTAGCAAGATTAATTTCGAAGAAAAAATAACAGCTTTATGAGAGTTTGGTGGCATGGAGCGGGGTAAAGTGTGTTTTTGGATGTAGAGGAGTTTTCGGAAAGGGGAGTAGCCAACATCACTGATTATTAATATAGATATTAAAAAAAATAATTATATTGTTTGAGTGCGTTTATAATAACTATATCAAACACAGCATCTACCAAACATTTTTCTAATATTATATAATAAAATTATATATAATTATATATATATTAAATATTATATAATATTATAATTGAGTTATATAATATATTATGATATAATATTATATATATATTATAAACTTATTGGGAGATCCTGAGATTGAGATTTTATTTTTTATAATTGAAGGTGGCGTTCAAGGTTAATTTTTTTTTTGCAATTAATGATACAAGGTCAACTATAATGAGGAGTTGTCTCATACTATTTTAATATCTAATATCTAGCAGGCGGCCCCCAGGGAAGGGCTATTGTTAAACGGCAGCTTGACGGTCCCCTGAAAGACGATCCGTCGACAAAAAAGTTGGTTAATTTATACTATCATCGCAAATCTTGAAATTTCCATAATCTTGAGTATAGATTAAACACATATACTTCTATCATTCTCATGCTATTAATCGTGTTAAATTTGTTAGATTCTTTGTGACTGAACACCTCTAAAAATAGTATTTTATATGCCAAGTTCTTAATTGGTTATTATTTTTTACTTTTCCTCTTTTATTAAACTAGGTAGTAGGAAAAAGTATTGTGTTTTAAAAAAAATCAATAGCGGTATGTCTACTAGAATTATCCCGTTTGCAACAGGCAAACCTGCCTGAACAGTATTTCTGCGAGCAAAAGTTGTCATGTACTGTAAATGTGTAGTGTGTTGTGAAATCATGTGTAATGTCTGCTTACTTGCGTATTTTTATCTTTATAGAGTTGAAACTTTGTAAAAAATTATCTTTAAGGTCTAGTTTTTTAAAAAAATTCCTAATACGCTAGCTGATTTGGTTATTACAATACACTGTTAAATATTTGATCAATTATAGAGTATTATATAATTAAGGAATATACTCATAAAAGGAAAAAGCTTTCAGATCATCCACGACAAATATTTTGTATTTCGTTATTAACCTGGGAAAATTTTGATGGATTTAAGATTTCGCAGATTGCTAATGTAAGAGACCAATACATACATGCCAAGTTTCATCTCATTATAGGTTCAATTTGTACAGATCATCACCTTGTATACTTTTGTCTATTTAAAAAACTATAAATATCAGAAATATACTTCATTCGTTGAAATTCCATCTTAGTTTAAGAATTTTTCCTTAAAGTTTGTGTAGTCGATTTTTTTTGTTGGAATCAAATAAAAGTAAAGCTGGCTTCGAGCGAGGCTTAGTTAACCTACTGGATAACCGGTAAAATAAGATGAAAAAGATTTGGCTTTCAAGTACCCATTTTTTTAAAATTATCAAGTATAATAAACACTAACAATTAGAATTATATCCATATTTGAGCTGAATGATATATAATTTAACATTTTCTCTATTAGCCAACCAAAAATATTTTTCACATCTATGTATACCAAAAACACGAATATCAAAAATTATAAACACAACCTCACACACCAGCTTCATTTAAACTCTCTTCCAACAATTTATTGTATCCCCTTAGATACACACACTACTATAGCTCCCCACCCGAAGGAGTCACAAGACAAGACCGTAACACATGTAATTCCACGTGATAACACCTTAGAATAATACTATATATTAAGAAGGAGCATTTTAGAAATTGTATATTGTATAGGGTGTCAAGCATTACTTAGTTTGCCCAGTTCACCGGCTTTCGTGTTATCAGTAGTTGTTCCTTCTATATATAGAGTATATTCCTACCAGGATAAACACGCATAAGCCGGGTTGACTGGTGCATCCCTATAGGTATGCTCGGCCACCTGACAACCAAGACATTCAATTTTAATATGTGGCATAAATATCTATTCAATGAAGAAAAGATCGTATAAGAAATCCAAATTATAATAACTTAAAAAATTCTTCATCGGCGGGCCCAGGGGTGGCTATTGTTCGGTGTTCCTCAGTGTTGTTTGTGTCTTTAACTTTTTTGGGATCTTTTGGTAATCTGGCCATATTTAGCCTTCCCTAAAAGGGCTTGTTTTTGACATCAAAAAACTAAGGAGGCCCGGGTATTCCAGGGAACTGATCAAAAGTTTCCCAAAAAATTCTCCTAGGGTTGTTCCTACTTTTTCCTAGCTGTCTTCCTAGCTTTAAGTGTCCATTTTAAAGATTTTAACCGGTCCTAAGGGGCTAGGAAGAGATTCTCCCTGGGTTTCTCCTAGCTTTTCCTAAACTTTGCACCTTAATTCTAGGAAAAGGCGTAGAAAAAAGCTAAGGAACAACCTTAGGAATGATCCAAGGTAGGTAGAGAGGTAACCTTTAAATCGTCCTAGTATTGTCCCTTTCATTTTTTGGTTCTATTTTAATAATGTTTTGGAAAGCTTAAAATCCGTTTGGTAAACAAGAGTTGTTCAGGGCCAAATTTTTTTGGTTTCACCCCTTATAAATTTTGGGGTGCTGACGCCCAAAAAGTCAAAAATTGTTTTTTATTGCCTCCAAACAAACTTCTTTTTGACTGAAAACGATTCGAGCTAATAAAACAATTTTTTTTGGTAGACTCCCCTTAATACATCTTTGGGGGTGCTGCCCCCAAAAAGTCTAATTTTTTTTTTTTTATTGCCTCCAAACCATTCCCCCATCTTGACCAGAAACCGGATTTTGAGGCATAAAAAAAAAAAAAATTTTTGGTCGTTACACTCCTATAAAATTTTGGTTGGTGCTGCCCCAAAAAACAAAAATTTTCCTTATTGCTCCAAACAAATTCTATTGACCTGAAACGGATTTGAGCATGTAAAATGTTTTTTTTTTTGGTGGCTCCCGCCTTAATAAATTTGGGAGTGTTGCCCCCAAAAAAATCCAAAAATTTTTTTATTGCGCCAACAACTTCTTTTAACCTGAAACGGATTTCGAGCTAATAAAAAAATTGTTTTTGGTCGACTCCCCCTTATACATTTTGGGGTGCTGCCCCCAAAAAGTCGTAATTTTTTTTTACTGCTGCCAGACACACTGACCTGACGGATTTTGAGGCAAATTATAAAGTTATGTTATTATTTTAACCCTTATAAATTTTGGGGTGCTGCCCCAAAACACCATCAGATAAATTTGTCTTATTGCTCCAGAACAAATTCTAATGGCCTGAAACGGATTTTGAGTCCATTACAGATGTTTTTTTTTGGTTGGTCCCCCTATATTAAATTTGGGGGTGTTTGCCGCCCGAAAAAGAAATCAAAAAATTATGTTTATTGCTACAAACACTTCCTTTTGACCTGAACGGATTTGCGCCATGTAAAAAATGTTTTTTTGGACCCGGTCCCCTATACAAGTTTTGGGGGCTATCACCCCCGGAAAAATTAAAAAAAAAATTTAACCCCAGGAATTTTCAATCTTATTAGTATCAGAATGTTCAGAAATATGACGCATAAGGTTTGCTCCAATATAATCTAACAGTTATGTAAAAAATCACATATGGTAATAGATGACCCATATCATACCAGAAACGATAACAACATAATATATTGGGTCAACTTCCAGTTGTCAACTTAATGGGTTATACGAATTTTTAATCTGCGATAAGCTCCATACGACTGAGTTAATCAAAGTGATTATTGGTGAAAATCACTCAGTGCAAGGTGAAAGCACCGCACTCTGTTATATCTTCTTCCATGAAGCACTATGTTAACGTCGGAAAGTGGACGTCACAATAAATACATAATGGCTTCATATCAAATCAAAATGAAACAAAAGGATCCATTATTACTTTTTTGTGATCCTAAAAGTGCCAATTAGCATTGCCTTTATTATGTAAACAAAGTAACACGTTCTGCAACAAAACGTAACTTCCGTGACGTATTGAGAGTGAGAGGTCGAATTATTTACCGGCGCGAAGCAAATTCTTTACATTCCATTTTAACATTTTAATTTTGTTAAGCTAATAACAAAATGTTTTCACCCTATAGCAACTAAGCTTATGAATACTAATAAATAAATCTACACACAGTCAAGGACTAAAGAAATCGGATCTCTACTCCAACGTTTTGAACTCAGAGAATGTTTAATGCTGAATTATTGATAGAAAAGATCAACTATCTCCCCATTAAAATGTGGATCAAAACTCTGCTTAACGGTATGTCTGTATATCCCATCTCAGAATGAAGTAAGCTGTTTACTGTTTGAAAATCCCCGTTTGGAGCGATCCGCCTTCTTAGATTGCTAACCTTGCAATAAATGCTACAAAAATATTATAATGGAAAGTATCATAAACTGATGAAACCTTATAGAAATAAATAAAATAATACTTAGTGCTGCGATATATTTTAATTGAGTATAATAATATTATGGAAATCTAAACTAAACAAATAGATTACGGTCAAATGGCTAACTTAAAAGGTAAACAAGACTGAAAAATATATTAATACATGTGTGGTTTGTGTAGTTTTTAAACTGCTCACAATATCAACCTGCTTTTTAAAACGCCTAAACGAACTAATTGCTACGTAAACCTACATTGACTTTACGTGATATACTTATAGTCAGTTGGATAAAATGGAAGACCACTGTATGGTTTTATACAACCCTAATATATGAATGAATTTATTATGTCAAATATAATAATTTCTCCTAATAAACTTACAATTCAAAAATGTGGCACCCATACACTCTACGAAATTAACCTGTTTATTATCACTCACTTATGTTATTGTAAAACATTAAATAGCACATTAAGACATATAATGATTTCCTCATAAAGTTGAAAATAAAATGCAGAACATTCTCTAGTTCAAAACTGTCACTGGGTCAGGTCACGCACTTTACATTAGATATACTTTAAAATAAATCGGCAAACTTATAAATAATTTGTTGTCATTACAAATTACGTATTTTAAGGAGTTTATCTGTGGCAGTTTGTTCACCAATCAATTTGTGTTATTTTGTAAAATATCTCAATATTATAGTTTTTACAGGTCTCTTACTAGGAGCGCTAGTTCAAAAATGTCTTTTACGTAAAATTGAGGTTCACAATTATGTAAAGAAAATTAAAAATTAAGTTATAATTAACTCTAATGTAATTTTAATTCTATTTTTAGTTATATTTAACGTTTTAGCACGAATAAACTTACCGTAAAATCATTCCTAGGGGTGATTTTTTAAAAGCTAGAAGAAAGGCCTAGGAGAAGCTAGGAAAAACTAGGAGAGATTCCAAAAAACGATTCTAGAAACCGCTAAGCCTAGGAGAAAGCTAGGAACAACCTAGGAAGAAGGCTAGAACAGACCTAGGAAGATTTTTTTAAAATGATTCTGAATACGGCCTAAATCTACCAATAATTCTGTTTTATTTTTCGTTAATAAGAAATGTTTCGAAGAAAAACATGGCACGTTATAGAGTTAAAAAACTCAGTGGTTTAGTACATTTAAATATGTCTTATGTAACACACATTGTAAAAGCGTGAACTTAATTGCAATAATTGAATTTAATCAACAAAATTAAAAGGAATTTAAATTAAAGAAAAAATCTAAAAGAATTTTAAATAAAAGAAAAAACTAAAAAGAAATTTTTAAATTAAAAAGAAAAGCTAAGAGAACTTTTCAATTAACCTACGACAAATGGTTATATAATAAGCGAATTGGTCATAACAAATATCATATAATTCAAAATAAAACATTGTGTACCTCGATTTTTCTGTCACACTGAAATACATGATTCTTACCAATTATAATCTACGATATTACAATTTTCTCCCCTACCTTGGGGGACCAACCAAATCTATTTGATTACGGAGCAACCAAATCTCTGAAGCTGGACCTCCTGTTAGTCATACATTTCGCATGATTCGTGTGGGGACTAAACCACTTCATTCTGTCTTCCCCTGGGTTTTATCTTTAGAAATTCTAAAGGCTACAATGGCTCATAAGATATATTGGCTCTCGTATTAACTTCTTAATAGAATATTATTCCTCAATATATTTTCTTGATCAAGCTGCTCTCTATGACAAAATGGAAAAATTCCATTGACCTTTCATTTGAATGAAGAGTGAGATCTCAGTACATGTAACTCCTGGATTTGTCTGGTTCTTGTTACTGTGCAGTGTATTGTTTTATAATTTGTGTTATGTTAATAATAATTTGTGTTTTGTGTGCAGGTAACCTATGCATGATCACAGGAGGTCGTAACTTGGGGCGTGTTGGTACTGTAGTCAATAGAGAAAGGCATCCAGGTTCATTTGATATTGTACATATTAAGGATGCTAATGGTCACGTCTTCGCCACCAGGTAACTAACTACCTGTCGCTTGCCTCTCAGGAGGTCACTACTATTTGAAAACAGCTACTCATAGAGATATTATGTCTAGAGACACCTTATCTGTTGAATTTTGAAGCACCAAATTAATATGAACACATTACGAAATTACATTAAATTTAATAATAGAATGTTACTAATCAAAACATACAAGGCGTGAAAAATCGATGTCTATGTAGCGGTTCTAAATTGAGCAAGCAATTTAGATTAGCTCATACTCCCCAATTATTGGTCAGAAATGAAATCAACATCATTTGTTACTTTCAAAACTTCTTATTCATTTTTGATTGGTCAGCATGTACACTCTGTTACAAACCCGCTATGAGAGAGAGGGTAGACTTTACGTCTAAGTAGGTCCTGTCAGGAATTTTGGAGAATTGCCATCGGTTTTGGGTAAACGAAAACAGAATGGTCTGGACCCTCCTGGTGAATAAACTTCCCATCTTAAGGTATATCACATAATCACATCTGTCCGTCTATACTAAGTAAATATAGTTAACCGAACAGACATTTTAACGACTAAGTTTGATTCCTCAGGAATCCGACAATATGAACCCCTATAATATTATCACCCTTTAATACTATTATCCCTACAAATGCATATACTTATATCTCATTCGTTGTTATTATTTCTGCAAATGTCCCTACTTAAGATCCCCTCAGGTGTTGTTCAGCTACATTATTTGGAGCTGAAACCCCTGTTACAACTAATTTATTATAACCTTGAAACACTATAGAAAGAGGTTTTAATAAGGTTACACTGGGCCCTGCAAATATGTTGGAAGCCTTATAATATATTGAGATAGACTTGGGTTCTCTAGTAGTAATATCTCTATGGAGCTACTTTAGTCAATGTTTACAGCTTGTATTCAGGTAGAGTTTGTAAAATATTTGAAACAATCATGATTAAAATGCCACCTCGATCTGGGGAGGTCTCTTCCTTGAGATGGAGGGTCATATTTAGGTTATAAATATAGTATTATTTGTTGTGTGTAGTTAAAAATATTTGCTAGTGCTGGTTTGAAATATTGTTAATCTACAAGACCTCAACTATTTACTGAGAGGGCACAGAAGTGTTTTGTGTCTGTATGATAATTAATCAGTGAGATATGGAAGCTTGAGAGTCCATATTTGATAGTTTGTAGCAAACAGAGTCACTAGTGATGATATGAATAGTTAATCTGTCAATCCATTGAATGTTCATAATGATAAAAATATTATCTATCTGAGGTGACTGTTTCTATCAATTTATAACTTTGTGCATGTAATAGCATTCAAAGTAAGGACAGAATAAGTGGCTGAGAAAATTAATTTTCCTTCTGCTTATCACTCAATACTAAGTTCTATTGAAAAGAACTCCAAGTTTCCTTGTTGAAACCCTCTAAATATTTCAAACTGTTTTTTAAATCACCTTAAAACCAGCCTTGTATCTGGGATTTTTTTCCAATTGTCGGTGTTTTTGAATGGTCATGTTGTCTTAGGTAAATGGTAAATGGCATTCAAGCCCAGATTAAAATCCCAGCCAGGACAGTGGAAATTGTTTATTTAATTTCATTCATGAAATGTGCTAACTGGTTCTGTTTCACAGTTAGCACAACTTTAAGGTTACACTCCTAGTGAGGGAAATAGTTACTACTCCCCAAGGAAGGGTCCTACTGGGTTTTGAATAAGTTGTTCATCTCACACATTGCATTAAATCATTAGTTGTTTTGACAACTCAGTTTATAAAAAGTACTCTGAAGATGACTAACTAATAGTGACTGGTCAGTTTTTATTTTTTATGTATTGGTTTGACAATTAAATATATATTTTTCCAAACTCAAGTGTATTAAATATTAACCATGTTCTCTCACATTGTAGAAACAATCTAATCCGTCCACTGAAATACAGTAAAATAACCTTAATGTCTGTAACCTTGAGATCCATGTAGGATGCTTGGTCCACATCAGCATGGTTTCTGTGTTCCTTGGTGAATATAATGCAAGGATCTTGAATAAAGGGGATGAGGCACTAAGTCGATTTGCCATACAAAAAAAGTGACCCCATCAAAAACCAAAAAATAGAGGGAATTCAACACGAAACAAACGTCAAAAACCAACTGCACATGCTTGGTAAAAACTGTGCATCCTTACAATTCTTATAACAGCGCTGGTCTTTTAGAGGCAAACTTACCTCTCAATAGTTTCCCATTTTTTATTGCTTGAGAATGTTATTACAAAACACGCTTAAATTATCACTTGCTGAAGTGGCAAAGTATGGTCCAAAGTTAAAATTGAATAAGCACAAATGACTTAACATCACAAATGTAACAATCTCGAGAAGCACAGAAGAAAGTTGAGAAGCAAACTTGACAACCTTGCTACATAAACTGCATTTACAGCCTTTTTTTCATTATAACTAAAGGGAAGGTAAGTTTGCTCCTATTTCTCTGTTTCTTACAACTTCCATGGGGTCAGAAATGTTCCTTTATGCGTCATCCCCTTTATACAAGATCCTTGATATAATGGCAAGTCAAAGTTTATGATAACAAACCAGGTGACTGAAAAGTAGGCTACAGTTTAAGCATGTGGTTTCCATCTCCCAGTGCCAACTGTTTAAAGTTAACAATAAAGTTAGGAGTAAACTAGAAAGTGTTACAATAGTGATAGTAATATGTAGGACGCAATAGATTTAAACGTGATCGCATTTATAACATATAACACTTGAACATCATGTTAGGGGACTTGTTTGGTACTTTGTTTGTTATAAAACTTTTACTCATTGACTTAACTATTTGTCATTGTTTCAGATTACACAATGTGTTCATCATCGGCAAAGGAAGCAAAGCATACGTATCTTTACCCAAGGGCAAGGGTATCAAACTAAGTATAGCAGAGGAAAGAGACAAGAGATTGGCTGCCAAGGCTGCTTCATAAATTTAACTCGACTATGTATTTCTATATATTTTTATTAATATAACTCTGTTAAACTTAATCTCTTTTTTATTTTTTAATCAGAATTTTCTTGACAACCTTTTTTTGAATTGAAACACCCTTGAAGTGTATTGCCCCAAAGACACAGGAAGGAATTGTTGTGAGACGTAATTGCACTAAAACTGTGGGTTTTCAAATTGTGTATTATGTTTTTTCCACTTCTTGAGTACTTGAATTTAATGGATACTTTAAGTTTATGCAATAAAACATGCAGTCTAGCTGTTTTACATTGCAGATTGCTAAATAACATTTGTGTATACTTTTTAACTGAGTTCTTTACTGGCAAACTTTGTACGCACCAAAGTTGGGGTTATGAGGGTCTGTAGTGTGAAGACGGCTGAAGGGACACAAAAAATATTATATTATTATTGTCTTGTAAATCAAAAATAAATAAAAAAAGTTCATTCAAATCAGCCAAAAAATATAAGTGGAGTTAAAAATGGCATTTTTGACAACCTCTTATTCTTCCTGCATTTTGTTGAAGAAACAAATGTAACATTAGTTTTATTCATAATAATTTAAAAATAATAGATAATCCCAGGTTGCCTAACAACCCTTTGTATCTGTTTAATTTGTCATTATTCCTTTTTACTAATAATCACTTTTAAAGTTTCTATCAAAAGTGTCTTCTCGTTCTTATTTCTAACACATTTTTATGTAGACGCACCCACAGCCTAAACTACCAAGCAGATTTTGGTGTATGAGGACCTTTTTGGGTTCTGCCTCATACCTTATGCCTGTGTATATTCCTGATGGATAAAATCTTAAATTTGACATTTCTGCGAAAAAACTAAGTACAGTCTAAACTACTGAACAAATTTTACTAAGATAGCTAAACACGGAGCGAAACATTAAGATAGCAAACAGTACTTTTAAACACATCGATGAACCTGCAGCCTAATTTACTGATTAGATTTTGTTGTGTCTGATGCCCTTTTACATTCCTGTATCAATAAGTCCCAACTTTATAATGTTTATGTTGTAAATAGAGCTTTTGAGCGGTATATACAATAAATTGACATCCTTCACAGCTTTGTTTACTACATGCAACTGTTTAACTTCATTGCCTTTACAAAATACACTCGTCCAAGCATTAGGTGCCGTCTTACCAAAATCTCTTGCGTGCTAAAAAAACCCCTCCAAGTCTTTGTTCCAAAAAAGTTGTGAAATGAACATTTCTGTCTCGACAAGTCATGTCGGTTCTGGTTGAAGACAGTTAATTTATTTGACTTCATTTAAATTGAGAGTCTATTATCATTCTTGGTGGCGTGCCAGCAATGTGAACTGAACCAAGTTTTATATCCCTTTCTGGTATTTTTGAGATATTATACAATTCAGAGGTGTTTGGGGAGATAAATCATAACATATTTAGCAGTTGAAATAATTGTAGCAGTTTTACCTTACATCCAGAAAAAGAATGAATGAATGAAGTGATAAGGGTATAGTCAGGAACTAATCCCTTATATATACTGTTGCTAACATCACCTCTATTGAATAGCTTCATTTTTTAAACGTACATAAGTGAGTTCTTATATTTCAGAAGATTGTGACGGATGTTTGTTTGTATGTGTCGCAATAACTGCTATAAAAATGGATCAATTTTGATAAAATTCTGTATACATGTAAAATTAACTATGTGACAAAGCTGTATAGTTTTTGGTAATATTCCAAAAAAATATTTTAAAAATGACAGCCAATATGGAGGACCTGATAAAAAATATTAAGCGAAAAGCCTATTAATAAATTCTTTAGTTTGATGTATTTTTCACGCGAATTCTTGATGCAACGCATTACTAGTTATGCACTTTGCTGGCAAACCACTTAGGAGAAGAAGCTGATGATTGCCTCTCAATTTAAATGTGGTCATTTAGTATTGCCAACTAAATACATTCACTTTGAAATTTTATGAAAATGTAAATTATATTTTGAAAAACAGTTTTTAAGTACTTCTTCACAATGATAAGAGACCTTATAATGCTTTTATGTGTTTAGTTTCTGTGTTTTAATTTACAAGAGTTCAAAATAAAATCTTTAAAACCAATTATTCCAGGTCAATTTGAAGATAATATTAAAGACTTTGTGTATGATTTACTCAAAGATTATGTAGTATACCATACTACAGATTATGTGGTATACTACATAATCTTTGGATTTAGCCATAAAGTCAAAAACATTTCATCAACACTTTATTCTTTTAATTTTTTTTATAAGTTTAACATCTCATGGGGCTGCCATTAACGTTAATAAATGTCAATTTATTAAGAAGGAAATATAATTTGTTGATATTGGATGCTTAAATCACTCGGTTTTTAAAGAATAATTTTGCGGCAATAGATACTGATGTTACCATTTTGTTTTGTTATTACCTGAATCATATTTGAGAATTAAATTTTTAAATTATTTCTAACAGCACAGCAACAAATTAAATTTACCATAATATTGACCAGTATTTTGTATAAAGCACTAGTCCTATGCATAAATTGAGGGATTTGATATGAAGAGAATAAATGGCAGATTGCACGACTATAACAAATGTGGCATTAAAAATATTTTTAATTATTTTATTAACAAAATAAACAATTTTTTACAAAACAATTTAAAATTGTTTTATTAACAAAATGTACATTTTTTACAAAAGAGTCTCAATTAGAGATTATTATGTACAAAAAGCCTCTGTATAATTTATTGCAATTATCATCTTAAAGTTAATTAAACAAGCAGTAAAATATTTTGTACATCCTTACTCATTTTATTCTTAAAAATACTGTTAGGTAGAGAGAAAATATAATATTATCTTGTGATAAAGCTATCTTTCTCAAGCTTATTACTAACCACAGTAAGCTTGTCACTCACACTTTACTGTAACCATACATGACAGACTCTCCGAAACCCTCGTGTCATATTGCCTCATTCGCGATTCAAAGTCCGTAGCAGCGCCACCGTCGCTGACAATAAATTGATAACGAAAGGGTGATCGTTGTTAAAGGCCTTATGGGGATTTTCTGGTTTTTCTTGTTTGTGACGATTATTTATTTACATTTTTTATCAAAGTGCTTTAATTTAACTAATTTTAGGGCGTATGAACTCAGTAGAATCACAATTTCATTGAAAAATAGCGTTTTGATGGGTTGTCACGAGTATTTAAATTGAGTGATAAGAAGATGAAGATCATAATATAGTGTTTTATTTTATTTATTGTTAATTGATGTTACTTTTAAATAATTTTAGTTTGCACAAACACTCAAAATTACCATTAAATTGTTTAAATTAGTTGTAACAGGTATTTAAATTATCTGATAAGAAGTCGATTTTCACTGTAATGGTGTTTTAATTTATTAATCATTTTTATTTATGCACTAAAATAATGTTTAAATTATTCGTTAAGGTTTTATTATTTCTGGGTTAAATCGGACGAATCAAAGTCTGTAGTGATAAGAGCCTGATTCTATATTTAAAATCCTGGAATTATCGAAATATTTATCTATGAAATATTTGCAATTTTTTTAGTACCGATGGTCGTTCTAATAATTTTCATCACATTAATCACAAATTAACAAACAATAAATAAATAAAAGAAGAAATTTTATCGGCTCCCATGCTAATCCTATGATAAAAAATTTTTGATCACCCTTTCGTTTTCCCACCATTGGTATTGCCAATCTTACAACTATCTCTTTGAATCGCGAATTGCCTCATCCTTTCTTATGATTACTGCTTCATCCTTCCTATTAATCCCTGCCTCATCCCTCTTAATGCTCACTGCCTCAGTGTTAAGTTCTTCTATTATATTTATAGCTATATACTACAGTCTATCGTTTAGTTTAAAAATCTTAACACGTCAGTTTAGACCCCACTGATTCTTAAGAAAAAAAATCCCTGCAAGAAGGGAGCGGGAAAAACGATGTAAACAAATCAGATTATTTTACCCTTATTTTCTTGGCTATGTTTTTTTATATTTCTTTTGGGTAGTTTTATTTTAAGATTATTTTGAAAGTAGTTTTCAAAACGATGTAATCAAAAGAAGAACCACAAACAAAACGAACGATTGCCGGGAAGAAGGTTTTTTCCCTACAGCGGTTATTGTTGTAGGGATTTTTTTTCTCTTTTAAAGTGAGAGGTTGGCAGCGGCTTTTCTGATTGGTCAAATCAGAAAAAAAAAATCCCTAGTTTTAAAAACCCTAGGGATTTTTAAACTAAACGATAGACTGTAGTTTACCACATTGGCTTGGTTTGTTACTACTAGAGTGCCTGTATAATCATGATTATACAGGCACTTTAGTTACTACAACCTAGAGATCCTTCATTCTACATCTTTATTACCATTTAGTAATACTAAAATCTCTATTTTAATTGTTTAATACTAATTAAATAATGCTTCATAGTAAATATTTGATTTTCAGAAATGTTTAACACGAATTATTGACATCATTACAGTATGTTCTGGGTCTCTCTATTTTCATAATTATGTCTCCTATTTATCCTTAAACTGTCTACTATAGGAGGGAGGGGGGATAAATAGCTGGAACTTTTCAGTTAAAAATTGTGACAGTTATTGCTAACTGTGCATAGAGAGCAAATCCCAATGTAATTAACAGAATTAAGCTCAGCATAATGCCTCGATCTGATGTGCCATTCTGTCTCATTTATAAACAATTATAGATTGAGCTCAGCGTGGTGCCTCGATCTGATGTGCCATTCTGTCTCTTTTATAAACAATTATAGATTGAGCTCAGCGTGGTGCCAATCGATCTGATTTGCCATTCTGTCTCTTTTATAAACAATTATAGATTGAGCTAAGCGTGGTGCCTCGATCTGATGTGCCATTCTGTCTCTTTTACAAACAATTATAGATTGAGCTCAGCGTGGTGCCTCGATCTGATGTGCCATTCTGTCTCTTTTACAAACAATTATAGATTGAGCTAAGGTGGTGCTCGATCTGATGGCCATTCTGTCTCTTTTACAAACAATTATAGATTGAGCTAAGCGTGGTGCCTCTGATGTGCCAAGATTGAGCTAAGCGTGGTGCCTCGATCTGATGTGCTTCTGTGTCTTTTTTAAACAATTATAGATTGAGCTCAGCGTGGTGCCTCGATCTGATGTGCCTTTCTAGGTCTCTTCTACGAACTAGAATTTTACTGCATAAATCGCACCTGTACAGACAAATTATAGACATAAGAATTCATTCATATTGCTTGCGCAGACGTTTGCAAGGATTATTTAATTTTCTTACATTTCAGCATTTGTATCAATGCTTAGTTTGTCTAATGAAAGATTTCTCAAGACCTCAGTGAAATCTCTTCCATAAAAAATAGGGCGCAAGGTAACTCGCTAATGTCATCCTTTGGACTCGCTTCACTTGGCCTCAGAATATAAAAAAACTCACAATTTATCGCTTTGCTCACCTTCAAAGAAAAAGGGGTCAGTTTTAAACCCAGCGGTATATTTTAAGATCATCTACCTGCTTGTACCTAGTTCTGGCCTATCACAAATTTTT
Source organism: Microvelia longipes (assembly GCA_018340805.1). Classification (NCBI taxonomy): domain Eukaryota; kingdom Metazoa; phylum Arthropoda; class Insecta; order Hemiptera; family Veliidae; genus Microvelia; species Microvelia longipes. The sequence continues at coordinate 7,413,316 of JACMZG010000008.1, forward strand.
GCTATAACACGTCAAAATGAAACTCCTTATACCTGTGTTTTATATAAAGAAATATCGAATGTCATCTCAATTGAGGACCTTTTTACAAATAGTGGTCAAAATAGAACTACAATTCCAGCTATCAAAATTAAGAAAGAAACCTTACTTTTCAGGACATATTTAGTTTTAACAATACAGTGCTTTTACAAAAAGTGGTTGAACCCAAAAAGAATGTTTTTGTAGAATTGTACCCTCTACATAAATACTTCTCACCAGTATTTCCCCTGTAAATTACAGGTTTTCTCTGTTTTTATTTTTACTTATACTGTAGGTATACTGTAGGAAAAGTATTGTTAGCAAAAAATCGCCCTTGAATAATAGCAAAGGCCTTGAATAATATGATATATTTTTAATTTTTCTCTAAAATTAGGTATCGAAAAACAAACATATAGGCGAGCGAAGTAAGCCCTAGAATATTATGTAAAAGTTTGATTCTATAGTTAAATTTTGCTAATAACAAACAAGCGCATAAAGGCGAGCGAAGCGAACCCTAGAATTTTATGTTATGTTTTAAATTTTTTTCTTAAGTAGGTATCGACAAACAAAATATATGCGAGGGAAGCGAGCCCTAGAAAATTAAGTAAGTTTGAATTTAGAGTTTAAATTTGGCTAGTAACAAGCAAGCGCATAAAGGCGAGTGACGCCAGCTTCAATATTATATTATATACTAATATGAAGGTACTGATAAGCAAACACATAAAGACGAGCGAAGCGAGCCCTAGAATGTTTTGTAATGTTTCACTTTTTGCTTTAAAATTAGGTACTGATAAACATATACAGAAAGGCAAGCGAAGTGAACCCTAAAATATTGGGTTAAAATTTGGGTTTCATAGTTAAAATTGACCAGAAACAAACAAGCACATAAAAGAGAGCCCTAGTGTTTTATTTTTCATTATATACTTTTAAAAAGATACTGATAAGTAAACACATAAAGACGAGCCCTTGAATATAATGTTATGTTTTAAATTTTTCTCTGAAATTAGGTGTCGACAAACAAACACATATAGGCGAGTGAAGCGAGCCCTAGAATATTATGCAGAAGTTTGATTCTATAGTTTAAAATTGGCTTGTAACAAACAAGCACATAAAGGCGAGGGAAGCAAGCCCTAGAATATTATGTTATGTTTTTTCTCTTTGTAATAAAAGTAGGAACTGATATACATGCACCAAGGCGAGCTGATGGAGTCCTAGAATGTTAAATTACATCATAACTATTTTTTTTAAATTAGTTATTGACAAACAAAAATGTATAGCTCGCTAAAATCGCTAAAATCGTAGCTCGCTACGATATAGGTGATCGTAGCGAGCCGTAGAATATTAAGTAAAAGTATGATTCTATAGTATTAATACATTATATTTATGAAAATATCTGAGAAACCCTATTAATGCTTGCAAAGCAAGCTCTTTGACGTATTCTTCTTTCTAATATTTCACAAAACAAATGTAGACATGCCATTTAACAAAATATTGAACTAATCCTGATAAAGGGATGTAACATAGGACATTTGATGTTCTAATGTAAGACTAAAGGCCCGTATTCAAAGACATCTTCCTAACATTCCTCTTTAGGAAAATGTTAGGAAGATGTCTTTGAATACGGGCCTAAATGTTTGCCAACTTTCAAATTGATCAAATTATTTTTACTTTTCCTCATTTATACCGTAGGTATATAGGAAAAGTATGGTGTTTGCAAAAAAATCCGAAACCGGTATGAAACCGGAATTATCCGTTTCAGGCGTTTTTAAGGCCTCCTGAGGGGTTATCAAAGTTTTGTCTATATGTTGTGTGACTGTTATCGTCGTAGCTCCCAGTGTATTAATACTAGAGAGTTGAAACTTTGTACAAAAATCAGTCTACCGCTGTAGTTGCGCTATTCGAAAAATATTTTTTACGTCATTAAGCTGCAATAATGACGGCAAAAATTTCGAAAAGTCATATAACATGAAAAAATGATGCAATACGATTGAAATTTGAACGCATGTTGCTATGTATAAGACTAACATATGTGGTAAGTTTCATCTCATTATCAGCATTATTTCATCAAATGATTTGTTACGTTTTTTAAAAAATTCAATTGAGTTGAAATTTGTACAAGTGTATCCTTGACGTAATAAATAAGTGTAATAAGTTTTGTTATAATACAAGTTTATGCATGATTTTTTTTTGGATCATAAAAGTTAAGCAGCATCGAGCGTGGCCAGTGCCTGGATAAATGATCACTTGGAGTGAAATGAATGTATTTACTATCTGAGGACGAGCGAAGCGATGTCTAAGACGTGTTGCAGTATAAATTTAATGACTTTGATTGAAATTTAATTTGAAGTGAAGAGTGTCCGAAACTGGGAGGATAAGCGAAGCGAGTCCGATGCAGGAGAGTGAGCGTAGCGAATCCGATGTGATGAGGAAAAGTTCGAGGTACCCCGTACCGATTTTTTCAAATAAATATAACGGTTATGCCAATTTAAAAATAGTATAATGAAAGATTTTTTTGTATTGAGCCTGTTTCTATAATAAAAATCATTGGAGCGGTGGTCACACTATTAATTTTAAACACATTAATCGCAAGTTAAGTAATCATTTATAAATAAAGGAAAAATTTCGATCTTCTCTCGTCCAATGCTACTTCTATGATAAAACTAATTCATCACCATTCAATTTTCCTCTCTCTCTTATTGCCAACCTTAAAACATTCTCTTTGTATCGCGGATAATTGTCTTATTATCTTTGGGATCTGTAAGGAGAAATTTGGTAGATTAAAGCGGGTATCCCGTCATTTATTGTTTTTTTAGTGTTAGTCACTTCTTTTAGGAATATTATTACCCTATTTGATGCATACAGTTAGTGATAACATTAAATTAATCTTTTCAAAATGAAAAATAAAAAGAAAAAATCTTTTTAAAATGAAAATCTCTTTTATTTATTATTAATGCAGCTTTTTAGTAGTTTTATAGTAAGTATAATTTGTCAAGTTTAATAACTTGACATTAATGTTGTTGCTGTCTTATATTTGTACTTTGTATTTTTTAGTAATATTTTTGTACTTTTGTTTTTTAGTCTTTCCTGAAGATGATCCAAATGGATTTAAATGTATTGTTCCTGTTTAAAAATACATTGTAGAATAAAGTAGTTCTTTCCCTAATAGTAATATAAAAATTTAACTTAGGTATATATATATTATATATAATATATATATATAATATATATATATATATATATATATATATAATATAACTTACTTGTAAGTGTTTGTGCTTGAACATGAAGTCTCACGTGCTTATTTAAGTTACTTGGATCCCCAAATGGTCTCAAGCAGTATTTACATTTTAGCGGCTTGAATCCGGTATGAGTCCTGGAACAAAAAGTTTTTTTATGAATGAATTTTCTAAAACGTATGCTTGCATTATTGATTTAACCTGCATAATTACAATGTTAGCTCTGATCGTATTAAACTTGTTTTATAATACGTCACACGGCTGAAATCAGTTGACAACGTGGGAAAATAATGGGAGGAAGCCAACGAGGTTATTCCTGGATGTTAAACCACGCCCTCAATTTCAAATCAGGCCAACCTAATTGGCTCCTCAACACTATTTTCCCGCGCTGTCAACTGATTTTAACCGTCTGTCGTACTATAGTTAAAAATTCTGCACATTTTTAAAGCAATATACTATTGAACTTTTAAGGTAGTTATGACAGTTTATTTTATTTACTTATTATACATCCCAAAACATATTATAGTTGTACAATTTTCAACTGAAAAAACTATCTAACCATTTAGAGTTAAGTTTGCGATTGGAAGCTTTTTTTACTATTAAATGCTTTTCTATATTTAGAAGAATAATCTAGATGTTGCCTAAACATTAAATTACTGAATATTCATGAAACTGCACTAATGTCTTAGAGACTATGAAATACCACTTTACAACTATCTATAAATTAGACTTTAACAACTTTATTTACTTAAAAATGTGTAATCTTTTCAGGGACTTCACGTAATAAATATGATCTATGCTTAAATGGAATGTACGCATTGATTTATTATTTTTTGCTTTAAAATATGAGGAGTTGTAAATTGTTGAGAACTAGAAATATTGTATCTACCTGATGTGTATTTTCAGTCCGTATTTTCTGGAATATATTTTTCCACAGTAAACACAGAGATGGCCCTGTCTGGTGTTGTTACTCCCCATATTTGCCACTAAATTCTCTATCCTCGAATACGGTTGATTCATTAGACTATCATGTGTGTACGGTTCTAATTTGAAGCAAGTTATCGGCTTTACAGCTTCTGCTCCGGTCTGGTGCTCTTCAGATCTGTGATAGGGTCTGAAGGCGGACGTGGATAGGGCGAAGTGAAACGATTTATTTTGGCTCTGAGCGCTGCTAGTTTTAATTTGCAATTTCTTCCAAAGTTGTTCTATATTTGATTTTGATTTGCAGTCAGACCAGATGTGCATTTTCAGTGGATTGGGGTGTTCGAATTTGGTTTGACACCTGTCGCATTCGTAGCATTTCTCACCTGTAACATAAATATCATTACAATTTGATTAAACCGCAGCTTAAATAGGTATTACAATATATTGTAGTGAAATGTATCGGTATTGTTGTTGAAAAATAATAATTCTTGCATGAGAGCTCAAACTATACTATCATAGAAGGAGCATCCCTGTTATCTCAGCGCAAAATTAAAAAAAAATGTTTTTTTTTTGAGGTAGTACGTAATTAGTACGTAAGGTAGTACGTAGCACTTTATTGGACCGTTTTTAGGATGAGAAGCCAATTATTATTTTTATAGGAGGACAATAATGAATGTAAAAAACTCCTAGGGCGTAAAAGTAATTCATATATTGCCGCCATTACTGTAATGTAGCGTGTTCAAAAAAACAATCTGTGTAAAACCTTCATGAGGTTTCTTTAAAAACGATCATTTTTTTTCTGTTTTTGTTCGTAGGCTAATTTTTTTCCGTTTTTAAAAGGTGTTCTAATTGACAATTTTTGTGTGTTTATTTGTAAAGCTTTTACATTTTTGAGTAAAAGTGTGAAGCTATGGATGAATTCAATGACGACGATAATGTAAAGTTAATTGGACGTTTGTTTCTTTTTCAATTAAGTACATAGCGCAGTTTATTTAATGAGTGCTCCCTAAAAAAAAATAGTGTATGCCATCCGGCTGAGAATGTCTTGGCAATTTTTCCCGACTCGCTTCGCTCGTCGGTAAATCTAATTGCCGTGACATAAAGACACACTTCTCAGCCTTATGGCATAAATAACTATTACTTTAACTCTTCCCACTAGAAATACTCAGTTTCTTTTAACTAGGCACCTCATTCATATCTATAAACGCAAAATAAATCGATTCATCCCAAATTAAATTAAAGCGTGAATACAAGATATTTGTTTTGGTCCTAAGATCCACAAAACCGTGAAAATTTTT
>JACMZG010000008.1:7423788-7439669 GCA_018340805.1 Microvelia longipes
ACACTAATAAAGCTATCCTAGATCTAGGGTCTATGCGTCGCGGTCTTACGGTCTACTACTATAAAGCTTATCCTAGATCTAGGTCTATGTGCGGTCTACTTCTAATAAAGCTATCCTAATCTAGGGTCTATGTGCGGTCTACTACTAATAAAGCTATCCTAGATCTGGATGTCTATGTGCGTCTACTATACTAATAAAGTCCTAGATCCAGGGTCTATGTGCGTTCTACTACTAATAAAGTATCCTAGATCTAGGGGTCTATGTTTTATTTATTTACATTTATTGTTTTAGCTTGAAAAAGGATACAACACGTCAGTAATACAATTATAAATTACATACATACAAAACATAACAAACAAATATTTTAAAAACGATCGACTCAACATTGTGCGGTCTGACTCAACATAATAATGTTCTTAATGCATATGGTAAATGTTTAGACCTGATATTCTCTAGATTCAATAGTGGATTTTCTGTTTCAGTCTCTGCAGACAATTTCATTTAATACCTAATACCACCACCAGACTTACACCCCCCCCCTTTCTCATATCTCTATCACAGGCCTGGGCAAACTACGGCCCGGGCATTTTTATGTGGCCCGCGGCCAATAAAATGTTTGGAAAAAGATTAAATAATTAAAATAAATAGAAATATAGGTATATAAGCAATAAATTGTTTTAATCAAAATTATTATGAAAAGTTAGATATCAAATAAAAAATAATGGATTGTTACTTTAACTTTAAAATTGGGAAACAAAAACTAGTTAGATAAGAAACAATTACATAGAGCGGCCGCCTTTCATATCAATTCTCATTGTCGGATTTGGCGAATTCTTATTATTTTAGCGAATTTTTATTTTCACAATAATTAGATAAAAAAAGCTATTTTGGCTTCTGTGAATTGCCGTAAAGGAGTTGATAAAATACAATCCCTTTGATCTTTTATTTCATAGGAATACTTTTTAAAATTATTTTATCCTAGTATTCTAGCAAAATTTGTCTTCAGTTATATTTCAAGATCTGACGGAGATACTCCGTTTTGTTTTTTCCGTTTTGTGCTAAAGTTCACTAATCCTTATTCTTTGAGATAAATTTGACTTAGTAAAACAGCAGCGTCACTGCAATTTAGCATACTTTAAAATTTAAGGAATGCGGCCCACGACAGGCTGTAAAAAGACTAAGCGGCCCTTAGTCTAAATGAACACACAACATTTCCAAAATATCAACTCAATAAAATCTCTATTCAGTCCGCTTGTTCGGCCAATTTTAGAGTAGCTTTCTTTTGGATCAAGAATATAGATTCGACATGAGAGGCATTTCCCCAAAGCTCGATACCACAAGATAGATGAGCGTAAAAATGAGCGTAATATATGGTTTTGAGAGAACTAATACTGACAGTTTTGCTGGTCTTTTTTAACATAAAAACTCCTATTCTTAATTTAGTACAGTCATTGGAGATGAAAATCGAGCCTTACCTCCGATTTGCTTGCCTATGAACCGATTTACCTGAAAATTTGGAATTAGGCTTATCTTACCCTTACCTTCAAAGGTGACATTGGCCCTTAGGGTGCTTTTTATTTTTAAGGGGTGAAAACCACCCCTTTATCAAAAATATCAAAAAATTCAGATTTAGGCATTTTAACTTGTTAAAACAAAATGCGTGACAATTATTATTAATACTTAACTTGATTATTATATACTGAACCATTTTTAACCCTTAAATAATTTTACAACCCCCACAAAGGACTTTATAACCCCCACAAACGACTCTAACTTAAAAATAATAATAAAAATTACTTTTTTATAACTGTAAATTATTTAAATGCAGAGTGAATATTGTTTCATGTTCTCCAACATCATTATGATATGTTTTACTCTCTTTCAACCCTTAAACAACTGTACAATTTTAAAAAACAACAATGTCTAAATGCGTTTGCCAAGAAAATTTATTATCAAAATTTACACATAGGAATTTATACATGCAGTTCAACTGTCTTACTAACATTAATTTGTAGCATCTTTATATTGAATTCTAGTATATTTTAAGAACCTATACAGACCAAGAGCCCAGGGGTGTTTTGCTAATAAAAAGTGTAATGGCTGGAACCGGTCTCAATTTTTCGTAAATACCTCCCTGAACAAGGATCTGCAATTCTGCCGACTCGTATCGGATGGGTGTCCCAGGCAGAACCTTTGACCCCTAAAGTGCGTTCTGCCTGGGACACCCATCCGATACGAGTCGGCAGAATTGCAGATCCTTGTTCAGGAAGGCATTTACGAAAAATTGAGACCGGTCCCAGCCATTATACTTATTATTAACAAAACACACAGGGGCTCTTGGCCTAATAGTACACGGCTAAAATCAGTTGACAGCGCGGGAAAATAATGCAAGGGAGCCAATGAGGTTAGTCCTGGATGTTAAACCACGCCCTCAATTTCAAATCAGGCCAACCTTATTGGTTCCTCAACACTATTTTCCCTCGCTGTCAACTGATTTTAGCCGTGTGTCGTACTATAGCAATGTTTTAGTGCTGTATTAGGTGGCCTAATAAACTAGTGAACCAATTGTTTTGTGAATACTAACTCTTTATTAACTAGTTTTATTTAACTTGAATCTCTGTTTAACCTAAGTACTTTATTAAATCTTTAAATAAAGAACTTCAAATCCTTTCAATATTAATCTCTTCGAGCTGCTTTATAGAAGTGATGAAAAGCTGTTAAAGCTTATTCATCCATTTGCTTGATATTTTATTAATCCTCTTGAGTTATAAACTAAGTTGAATTGAAACAAATAATACAATGGGGTTTGGAGGTACATTCGATTGCTCGAGATTACTTTGGTTTCAAGTACTCATCTATTATGGACTAATGGATGCTTATAATGATATCTATTTTAATTTGACATGAATGAGTATTGAGTGAAAACACGAATAAAAGATTTGAAGGGGTATTATAGTCGGATTGAGAGGTTTGTAGATGTCGCTGTAGATAGGGTGCGCATTTGTAAACACGTGCCTCGTGCACCTGCGGGGTCCCAAAAGTTTGCGCACTTTACGTAGGGTTGTCATTTTAAAAAATAAAAAATATGGGTTTGTATACCTCAGTACTTATCCTTATAAATTCAGACTCGCTTCCTCAGAATGTCACCGTATCCAAGGTTAAAGTGGTATTACCATAGAATGATATTAATTCCGGGTATTACTTCGGTCTCTCTACGCTCGACCTCACAATAAAATATTGATCTATGGCAAAGTCATGATTGTTGCTGAGTCATTAAAATGTAATAAACAATGTCAATTTCAAATTAAAAAAAATAAATAAATGACTCAGCAAAACAGATCTACAGTCTGAAAAATTGTTGTTGTTAGCACAACTAGATCGTAAGTTTAATTTTTTGAGCTTTGTTTCAATTTTCTAGTTTAAACTCAGCGGGAGTTATAAATGATGCGTGAAGGTTGCCAATGCAAATTGTCTGGAGAAAATGTATGACGTCATTACTGTATGTATGTTTACACTTACTGAGGGCTCTCATCAATAAGTAAATGATGATACCAGTGTATTATAAAATAAGATTATTTTTTTGCCTACATAGTTTTTTTTTCTTGCTTCTAATCATTAAAATCAAATATAATCAAAAAATAGTCTTTATTCTTCATAATAAAAATTAGCATAATGGAATATAATGTATTTATCTGTATTTTTTATTGATGGAATAAATATTATTATTAGTCAACCTGACGATGATATGAAAATCAAGTTAATCCGCGGCTTGGAACTACAGGTACTAACGTTTTATTGCTCCTTGATAGAGCTACAAAGCTCAAAGGTACCGGAATATCCTGATTTATAAACACCCTGATACACTCCCGAATACACAGAATTGAAGAGCCGTCCGTGGTCCTTGATATGCCCCCGGTATACACCTGTCTTCCGTCCCTCTAATCTCCTCGTATCCTCCCTTACGCTTCATCAACGGCCTATTCATTTGATAAATGACATAACTATTATTGGCAACATACAATATAGCTTTCTATAGGGCAATTGAGTATAAAAACAAGTGGGTATTATCAGACATCTTATAGCGGAGTTACTTGTTCAAAGTTTAGTGACTCATGCCAGTTTGTTAATCTACTCATGCCAGGTTTCTAGCCATTTTTAATAACTCTTGCCATGTTTAGTAATTCTTTCCATGTTTAGTAACTTTTGCCGTGTTTATTAACTCTTGCCATGTATAGTAACTCTTGCCATAAGAGTCACCCGTGGTGTAGTGGTTAAGGTACGCGGCCAATACACAGAATGAATGGACTTTAGTCATGGGTTCAATCCAGCACGGGCCTCTAAGATTTTATGAGGGGTAAAAATTCTGCGTACCAGTCCTTTAGAAGGACGTAAGCCGATGGCCTCGAGCCTGTACGTTGTCAGGTACTCGTTAAAGATCCCTTACCCTAAATTAAACTGGGTATAGGCAAAATTTAGGACCCTCATAGTAGATTCATTATAATACTATACTGTTTCTGCCTTGTAGTTTAAAGTGTGGAGGTTTGGTTTACCAGTGAGAGCACGTGTTGTTCCAGTTTCACTAGACTATAAGAGTCAGTGAAAATATGTATTATTGCTTGAAAAAGCATGAGAGGAACCATAGAAATTCACGGCTCTTCTGTCTAGATTAGATGAAATATACCTACACTTGAAATTAAGGCCCGTATTCAAAGACGTTTCTAACATTCTCCTAACATTCTCCTTTTCCTAACTTTTTCCTAACATTTTCCTAACTTTTTCCTAACATTCTTCCTAACATTTTCCTACATTTCCTACCTATCGTGTTTAAAAGTCTTTTAGAGGCTACGCATGATTTTATTTAGTAAGAACCTAAGGTAGTTATGTCAAAAAGTGATACCATTGTAAGTAACGTAATATATCGCAAAATATCATGTTATTACTTTTTACCTGGATTTCGACACTAACTTTGTCATAACCAGCAATGCGGCCTTGCTTTGGCGAATGTTAAATATATTAGAAACTTTATTTACATATGTTTTCAGTAAACAGTAGAGTTAATACAATGTTCAATTATTGTAACAGCTTTCATAAATACAGCTATCCAAAGGTGTACGAATCCAAAGGTGTCTAAATGAAGACTGTTAATCAGTGCAACACTGTTTCATTTTGCTAAATCATTTACACAATTTTGTTTTTCGTATTTTGTCATCAAATTCATTTTTGTTTGGGTAAAATTTTTTTTGGTATAATAATGGCTGAATTATTCACACCGGACCGACTGAATTTCCTCTTTGAATCGATAGCCCGCCACAAACAGACCATAGAAAATAAAAATCTGATTGTGTTAAAAAGAATTTCAGGGTAAACTCCCTAAAGTAAGGTAAGTGGATTAACAGTATAATGTAAATTTATGTAGATAGTTATTATACGACAAAGTGTGTCGTAAATCCAGGTAATAAGTTAAAATAACATTGATATTTGCGATATATATTACGTTATTTTACAATGGTATCACTTTTTGACTTTACTACCTTAGGCTCTTACTAAAAAAATCATGCGAAGCCTCTAAAAGACTTTTAAATCACGGGAACGATCATTTAAATTTCGTGGCTTGAAAACATTTCCCTTACCTAAACCTAAGATGAGTGTTACGAGAATGTTAGGAGTTAGGAAAATGTTAGGAAAATGTTAGGAAAAAGTTAGGTGTTAGGAGAATGTTAGAAAAATGTTAGGAAAACGCCTAAAAGGAGTAAAAACTTCTTAGGGAGTTGGCAAAAGGGCCAAACCACGTGGCCTACTGCCTGGTAGTTACTACCATTCCCCCTATATTACTATCACTACTAACTCTTGCCATGTTTAGCAAGTCTTGCCACGTATAGTTACGTATTCTAAGCATAGTAATTCATGATAAAGTTAGTAACACACACAGGCTAAGCTGAGTAATTCATTTGTTAAGTTATGTAACTTGTTTTACATACTTGTTTACATAATGAGTTTAATTCCTGATCGTACAAAGGTTACAAGAAGAGGTCCTACTTCTCTTAGATAATTAGATTATCCCTTTACCTCCCATTTTTCGAATCTGTTTCTATAGATGTTTATTGAAATTAGTTATTTATGCCATAAGGCTGAGAGTGTGTCTTTATATCACGGCAATTAGATTACCGACGAGCGAAAGCGAGTCGGGAAAAATTGCCAAGACATAAAGACATTCTCAGCCGGATGGCATACACTATTTTTTTGAGGTAGCACTCATTAAATAAAGCACCTACTCTGTATTTGTGTAGTATACACCTACCCTGGTGTAGCACCTACCCTGTATACACCTCCCTGTATTTGTGTAGTATACACTACCCTGTATTTGTGTAGCATACACCTACCCAGTATTTGTGTAGTATACACTTACCCTGTATTTGTGTAGTATACACCTACCCTGTTTTTGTAGTATACTCTCCTTGAATTTGAAATAGTGTCTTGAAATATCGCCTCGTACTTAATTCCATCATTTCCAATTTTCAAGTTTTATCTGGTTTTTTATCTTTCGGACTTAGCAGTATAGCGTAGGAACAACGTTATCTATATTTAGATCTAAAAGCATTATACTTTTTCTTTTACGTATATAAAAAGTTTATAATAGAAAATTAATAAAAGAATATGATAAAATATTTAGGGGTGAGGGCGGCTATAGATACGCTAAATTAAGATTAAATGATATCGTATGATGTGGTGAAGCAGCTGATGGAGCAGTGTTGCCAACCCCCTTGTAAACAACACTTGATCTAAACTAAGAGAAGGGTGGTCCTCACTATAGACATGCACTTGTATCAACATTCCACTGCCGTACGCCTCCTCTTGTAGTCAATATGGTTTTTTAAATGGATACAATTAGCTCTTTTGTCTCCAAACGGTACACAATGTTAACTTTAATATCTAGTTTTTAGAAAGTAAAGAAAGCTTTTAGTTTTAAAACAAGCATAAATGATAATAATGTAAATTAAATTACGTCTGGAGATAAAATTTGTACGCACCTTGGGTGTAAACTGTCATTATTACTTTGCAAGAATTAAAATGAGGCAATCATTATATCACCTCGGTTTCGCCTCGGAGGTAAATCCTTTCGTGTTTACGGTTTTTGTCTCAAGAACCAAAAATAGTTCGAGGAAAGAATAGCATTCTTAATTCCTATGGAACACAACTCCTGGCTTGTGCTAATATTATAGCAAAATCTCCTGATATGATTTCCCTTTTTAATTGTTATTTTAACAGCCTTCATTTTATTTAGGGATAAGGCAAAAATCGGGTACGGGGTACCTCGGAGCATTCCCTCCTCACATTGCATGCGCTACACTCGTCATCTCTACTAGTTATATATTTAGAATATAAACATCAAGAAGGCATTGCTACACGTCTTCGGACTCAGATCTCTTGTCCACAGGTAGTAAATACATTAGCTTTATTCCTACCGGTTACCCATTCAGGCACTGACCTTGCTCGATGTAGCTTAACTTTATTATTCGCATTCAAATAAATGCGACTTATGCAGACTTTCAACTCCATTTGATTATTTTACTATTTAAAAAAAAAAGCGTGTTCAAGTCATTCGATAAAAATTGATCCAACGCTGATAATAAGATTAAACCTTGCACATATGTTGGTCTTATATATGCCGGCGTGCGTGCCAAATCTCAAATAACCCCAAAAAATATCAACAACAAAGATTTATGTTTGTAGAGTTTCAACATTCTAGCATAAATACGCCGGGAGCTACAATGGTATCAGGCACACACACTCACAGACAGACAGGCAGGTTTTTGCAGAGGCTTCAAAAACAACTCTTAGTTTGTCTGGTTTATTTGGATTTATGACTGCTAAATATGGAAGATACTATTATCATTTAACTTGTAAAAGAATCGACTAACTAGACTTTTATAGTATGTATTGATATTATACAGACGACTGACTAATAAATTTTAAATTGAGACTGAATTATTTAAAATCTTTCCTGACACATGACCAATATATCATTTTCAGGTAGACAGCCAGGTTGATAACTTGTCACCAGCCGCCCTAGCTGCCAAACCTTTCATTCTCCTTGTTTGTCAGGTGTCTTAATTTCCAACATTTTCCGAGCCGACTTTGGGCAGAGCCACTTGATCCACTGGGCGTCGGATAATAGCGGATGCAGTTTCGATCTCAACTACTCTCACCCGTCCATCTTTAGTCGGTATGAGCTTTACCACTCTTCCTTGTGTCGAATTGTTCCTTGTCATATTGAGCTCTGCGACGACTACTAGATCCTTCAGCTGAACAGCAGGTGCCTCCTTTTCCATTTTATTCGGAAATTCAAGCTTGGTGAGTACTCCTTTGTCCAAAGATGTCAGAATGTGTAGTTGAAATCGAAACTGCATCCAGCGTTCTCCGACGCCCAGTAGGGCAAGTGACTGTGCTTAAAGTCGGCCCGGAAGATGTTGGAAATTAAGACACATGACAAATATGAGAATGAAAGGGTTGCCAGCTAGAGCGACTAGTGACTAGCTATCAACCTGGCTGTCTACCTGAAAGTCACATATTAGTCTTGTGTTAGGAAAGATTTCAAATAATTCAGTATCAATTTAAATTTTTTTAGTCAGTTGTCTGTTTAATTTCAATACGTATTATAAAATTATTTAGACGTCATAAATCTAAATAAACCAGATAAACTATAGTTTCTGTTAATTTATTTATAGTTTATCTAGTAAACTCTTAACTAAGTGTTGTTTTTGAAGGTTCTGCAAAAAGCGCAAGGCTCAGTTTAAATTATCAGTAACTAAAAGGTCCCGATAAATTAAACAATAATTCTGACATGTTAATACAATTTTGGCGTTATGCGAAGGGGTTTTGTGCTGATATCTTATAAATGTATCCTAAGATAAAAGTTAAAAAAAATTAAGTCATATTTTTCATGTGTTAGAAAATTTTTCAAACAATAGACTCTCAATTAAAAAAATTTTAAAGTCAGTTGTCTGCTCTTTGATTCTTCCCCCCTTCTGCTTCTTGACCCCTTCTTTTCCTTTTAAAACGGGGGCGGCATTATTTTGGCTTTATGCTCTTCCTATGGTAAATTTAAAATGGGAAATTAAATGAATTTTTTGGAGAGATAACAGCTCACCGAGTAACCCGACCCGAACAACCAAGTTGTTTTCAACAAGCTTCTCAGTCACCTACCTTTTAGACCAAGAGCCCAGGGGTGTTTTGTTAATAAAAGTGTAATGGCTGAACCGGTCTCAATTTTTCGTAAATACCTTCCTGAACAAGGATCTGCAATCTGCCGACTCGTATCGGATGGGTGTCCCAGGCAGAACGCACTTTAGGGCTCAAATTTACCACCCAAGTTAATAAAAGTGTAATGGCTGGAAACGGGTTTAATTTCGTAAATACCTTCCTAAAGAAGGATCTGCAATTCTGCTGACTCGTATCAGATGGGCGGCCCAAGCAGAACGCACTTTACAGGTCAAATTTACCACCCAAGTTAACAAACAGTGTAATGGCTGGAACCGGTCTCAATTTTTCGTTACCCTTCCTGAACAAGGATCTGCAATTCTGCCGACCGTATCGGATGGGTGTCCCAGCAGAACTTTGACCCTAAAGTGCGTTCTGCTGGGACACCCATCCGATACGAGTCGGCGGAATTGCAGATCCTTGTTCAGGAAGGTATTTACGAAAAATTGAGACCGGTTCCAGCCATTACACTTTTTATTAACAAAACACCCCTGGGCTCTTGGTCTATCTATACAAGCCCCGCTCCAACCCCAAACACACTCAAGCCCATACAACCGGTGACTTCTCAGATGAATATAAAAACCATAGGAATGAAACCATAGAGATATTATTACTAGAAAAGCACTTGTCTTTTATCTTCGATTATAGATCAAAAGTAGAAGGAAATTGCAGTAACTTACATATAGTAGAACGTTTATAACACAAAACTAAACACAAAAGATGTGCGGGAGCCAACAAAGATTGATAAATTATAACTCAATCTCAAAAAAGGTCACAACAAAAATACACAGAGCCCTGAAAAACTAGGATGATGTTTCAAGCCTTCCAATGTATTGAGATATGATACGCCTTCTCTAGTAATATATCTCTATGGAAAACACAACAAATTAACTAACAATATATACGATTTTATTCATAAAATAAAAATTAATAACATTATTTATTTGCTTATATTAAAAACTTTTCCTAATTATCTATGGACGGATATGACAAAATATCGACCTCAATACATTTTTTTAAAAATTTAATTTACGAAGTATAAAAGTTATTAAAGGATCGCGTAAATTTGCTTTAGGTGTAATATGGTTAATGGGTTTATAAAATTAATTGGTTTTTGATGATTACACTGATCAATACCTAATGGCAGTATATAAATAAATATATTTGTAGCCTCGTTTGAAGGCAGTATATAAATATATTATATAAATAATATATTTGTAGCATCGTTTGAAGGCATTTTGAAATCAAAGACAGATATGATAACCAACTTGGAACTTACGCCTTACTTTAAGGAGTCTTCTGTTTAAATGATATCATAGACTACAAAGGTAAGCGGTCCATACCGGCCCGTGTTCAAAGAGCCCATCGTTGACTCTATTAGACTTAGCGTGCACAGGCCTTCCAGAGGTCCACAATGCTTAATGAATATGTCCGACACAATGTCCTACCTAATTTGTATTGAAAAATCAAATACATAGGCATAATTTATCTAGAAACAATTATTTGTAATACGTGTTTGATAACCTGTGTTTAAAATTACATGTATGTATAACATGTATGTATTACATGTATCGAAGAATCAGCTACCGTCGATACTTGCTGTTGGATATAAATATCCCTGGACCGGTTTCGGCATAACGCCATCATCAGCAGGCGGGGCAACACTCGAGCTCTCAACTAATAAAGTTAAATCAGTGATTAACTTATAGTCTCAATAAGCACGACGAGTCCTCTGGAGATACTCATCTTCAGAGGGCTCGTCGCAACTTTATTAGTTGCCCCGCCTGCTGATGATGGCGTTATGCCGAAACAGGTCTAGGAATATTTATATCCAACAGCAAGTATCGACGGTAGCTGATTCTTCGATTGCTTCTTCAACTTGCGGTAAATACAACCTTTTTAATTTATAACATGTATGTATTACATGTATAATACTTACATGTAATAATGTTTTTGGCCTCTTTTTAATGAAAAAATGAGCTAATTATATCAGGGTTATGTTGGAAGATAAGTTGCCAAAGGCATCCTCCTCGGACCTTATAGTCTTCCTATTAAGGTAATGTTGATAATTATATTTTTTCAAAGGACAGTAATATATTCAATACCTGTCACAGTATTTAACTAGTCCCTATTAAAAACGTTAAGTTAATATAATGTTAAATCCAATATTAGAATATATAAATCTATGCATTATTTTATTTTTCAGTCCTTTCATATAATCAGTCCTTGAACTCGTCTGCTTCACCATCTGAAACAGAGCATTACAATAACATTAATAGATGCAATTTAGCCAAAAATTTGTCTTAATTTATTTAAATGTGTTGCAAAAAAGCACCTCATGGCCTTAATAAAAAAGTTTATACTTTTCATCATTTATTCCGTAGGTATAAAGGAATAGTATTAACTTAGCAAAAAAAATCCGAAAAAGTTGAATTACCCGTTTTAACTAACGGGTAACTTTACCCGTTTCAACTTTCATTTATTTTTGTCTCCATTCATACTTTTGCTCATCTTTTGTTAAATAATTTTTTCGTGTTTTACTTATTTTATTTGCTTGTTTGTTAGGTTTTGCACTGATGATGGCCTCTAGTTAGGTTGAAAGCGCTTTGCCAATAAAGTTTTATTTTGTGGAGAGACTTCTTTTCTTTCATTATTTACCCGTTTCAGGTTTTTAAGGCGTACTAATTGGTTTTCACAAAGTTGTCTGTCTGTATGTATATGTGTGTGTGTGAGTGTGTGTCAGTTATAATCATAACTCCAGTGTATTTATACGAGGGAGTTAAAACTTTGTACAAAAATAAGTCTATAGGTGTAGTTGTGCTATCCACAAAAATAATTTTTATGACGTCATTAACCCGCAATAGTAACTCAGCAAAAATTTCTACATCTTGTTGTCAATTTATTGAATGACTTTTGTACATAATAAATGATTCATTTGAGCAAATATCCACAAGAAATTGTTATTTTGACTGAAATTTTATATAGATGTACTACAACCTATTTTACACAAATGTACAAAGTAACATTATTTAAAACAAGGTTGACTTCAGTTCTACAATTATTTAGAAAGAAAGCTGTATATTTCAATCCCTTTGGGTCATCTTCAGGCCTAAACAACAAATAAAAATAAAAAGTACAAAACATTTGACAAAAACATTACAAAAACAAAACATTATAAATAAGGTAGCTAAATTAAAATTTTTAATTTTAACGAAAATTACATTTTTCGTTAATAAAACGAAATAACATTTTTATCACCAGTCAATTAATCAATTGACAACAAGTTGTAAAGGATTCAAGTTATTTTTACTAAAACATTTAGATATTTGCTTATATCCTGGGATTGTGTTGCTTACATAAACTTGTAATATGACAAACTAATATAGGACAACGACCATATTGCAAGCAGCGAAAGGTAGGCGCAAGGCCACCAAGCTCCCAGCTCTGACGCAGTTGCCAAAGCGTGAAGCACCATGGTCGCGAAGCGGCCAAGAGGCTTGTTATTCTTCAAACTACCTCATCAATTTTTCAAAATCCCACCAAATTTTTTATACGCATAATTATACTGCTTCTTTTTAAATTAATAATAACAAACAGTGAATAGAGTTTAAACTATTTTCTTTTATTCCAAAGGACTCTATCTTCATCTTATAATACAAATGAACAATTTCTTACTGCTCTGATATTTTACAACTCTCACCAAGAATAAGTTGATAAATCATATTCTATAGCAGCTGAAGAACTAAAGTTTGCTAAGTACAGAGCCGTCTCGTCTACAATCATTTGCCAAATGATTTTTCTTGTAAGAGGTATTCAAGGAAGCTTCCTGTACGCACTAAGATAAATATTATTGTGGAGGGTAAAACATATTTTAGTTGCTCCCTTGTGCTAGGCTAGGGTTGTCAGTACATTGTGTTATGATGAACATTAACTTGAATAGATGCACCTGTTCTCTTCCCATAGAGAGTCATCTACAAAGCAACCGACTAAACCAGTCTGTGTAATTTCGGAATTTAAAACTATTCAAAACATATTTTAAGCCTCCTTATCGAGTAGACCCGTTTTCTTATGATCTTGGAAGTTAAGTAGTAGCAGACGTGATCAGTACTTAAATGGGTGATCACTAAACACCCAATCCTATACTGGCCACGTTGGATGAGCTAATCATCTAGCAAGTGAGCCACGTCTTTGGGCCCTTCTTGCCAACCCTACAGCTAGTACTACAAACAATTCTTACACCCATCAAAACTATTTCATATGTTTCTTTTAAACTTTGTAAAAAAATTTAGACTAGTCACTCCGTATTATTTCTTTTTAGCGCCAAATCTTCAAATTGATAATCCTTGGTATCAGGGACAAAGAAATCATTTACTGTCAGTTTCAGACATCATAGCTTTACAAAAAAATGTGTTTCATTAAATGACAAAAAGAGCCTCTAAGTAAAAAATATGATTTTTATTAAAAGTCAAAACCAACTGCTACAAGTCTTATTAGACAAATAGTCAAAAATATCCCTCGCCAGGCTTACCTCGTCCTTTCATTAAACAAACCTAGATGTTCGATACATATTTCAAGAGAACAAGCTGACGGAGGGATGAACCACAAGCTGTGGTATTAACTCTTACCACAAGCTGGAGCCACAAGGAAGGGAAGCACACAGTAACCGTAGCGAAATAACTTTACAAAAAAGTTTTGGTGACGAGGGTGACTAGGCAAGGGAGTATAGCATCGCCCTGCCGCACACCCCGTATCTAACTCGATAACCACCTGCCTAATCTCCCGTAAACTTTTTTGTGTTAAAATTTCGATCTTTTGAAATTCGCCCTCTCTTTCAGTTCGTATTTTAAATATAATTCTAATATGAATAGGTTTTAAATTAGTTTAGGTTGGTTGCTAGTGGTAGTAGTTTTATACAGTAAATATATCTAAAAGAAAAACAAAAACTATGAGGGTATGGCAAATAGATTAGAATTAGCTTTCATCCCTTGCTACTGGACCAGAACCCACAGAATATCTAATGTATTCAAAATAAATAACTCGTATGATAGAGATTAATTTAAACACATTGTAATTTATTTCAATATTTTTATAAAATAGATTTTTTTTGCCTCGCGTAAGGGAGAGAAATGCCATTTTACGGAAAGTGTCTCTTTTAGTAGCAGGTAAACAATTGATGTTTAAACTAATGTTATTAAACTTGAAATTCACTTTCTAAATTATACACCTGATCTACGTGAACTCCAACTTTCTATAGCACCTTGAGAAAAATCTTACTGTTTCATTCCAAGCGATCACCCATACACTCATTGACCACGTTCAAGTATGCTTAACTCTAATAATGCTTAAGTGATCAAACAAACCGTGGAAATTTTAACCGCATTAGAAAAGATATACGGTTAGAAATTTCGTTTCTTTAAGTGTAGTATTAGAGACTATTAAGTTCTAGGTACTTTGTGGTAGTATTCAGACTATTCTAATTTCCTATCGTATCATCCGTATTATCTTACTTTTGTAGTACATTATACCTAAAATTTTAAATAATGAGGTGCTTCGCAATTGTGTCAATAAAGCAGGTTTCAAATGATAAATTAATCAAATAATTGGCGTGGGCTCTACTTGCTGCTTTGTCTTTTAATAAGATTTAATGTTTTAATCTTTAATCTGGGAATCCACCGGTTGGTTGGACTTTGATGAGTCTTTGGTTAGTTAAAGAAAGGAGGGAAAAAGGCCTGTCCCGCTAAAAGGCGGGGCTTGTATAGAGTGCTACGTGTGATGGCTTCATTCTTGGAGTAGGGCTGTACCTTACAGTAGGTTGTACCTTACAGTAGGGTTGTACTTTAGAGTAGGGCTGTACCTTACAGTAGGGCTGTACTTACCGTAGGGTTGTACCTTGCAGTAGGACTGTACCTTACAGTAGGACTGTACCATACAGTAGGGCTGTACCTTACAGTAGGGTTGTACCTTGTAGTAGGGCTGTACATTACAGTAGGGCTGTACCTTACCGTAGGGTTGTACCTATGTAGGGCTGTACAGTAGGGTTGTACTTGTACCTTACAGTAGGCTGTACCTTACAGTAGGGCTGTACCTTACAGTAGGGGTACCTTGTAGTAGGGCTGTACATTACAGTAGCTGTAGTAGGGTGTACCTTGCAGTAGGACCATTACAGTAGGGCTGTTTGTACCTTACAGTAGGGCTGTACCTGACAGTAAGGCTGTAGGGCTGTACATTACAGTAGGGAGTAGGGCTGTACCTTACGTAGGTGTACCTTACCAGTAGGCGTGTACCTTACAGTAGGCTGTTGTAAGGCTGTACTACAGTAGGGCTGTTGACAGTAAGGCGTAGCTTGCAGGGACTGTACCTTACAGTAGGCTGTACCACAGTAGGTTTGTACCTTGTAGTAGGGCTGTACATTACAGTAGGCTGTACCTAAGGCTGTAACAGCAGGTTGTACCTTACAGTAAGGCTGTACTTACAGTAGGGCTGTACTGACAGTAAGGCTGTAGCTTAGCTGTACCTGAGGTAGCTTACAGTAGGGCTGTACCTGACAGTAAGGCTGTAGCTTACAGTAGGGCTGTACCTGACAGTAAGGCTGTAGCTTACAGTAGGCTGTACCTGACAGTAAG